>VZTX01016531.1:15302-87599 GCA_013400915.1 Pardalotus punctatus
GGGCGCTCACCGCGGGCCCCGGAGCTGCGGCCGGCCGGCCGGGCTGGATTTCGGCGATGCTGCCTCGCTCCGGCCGGGAGGAGCGGGGAGCCCGGACCGCGCCCCGGGGCCGGCGGCAGCGGGGCTTCCCCTGCTCGGGGGACCGGCGCTGTCCCGGGAATTGAGCGAGGAAAGGCCCCGCGGAGCAAATTCCCCCGGGCCAGCTGAAAGGGAGAATCTGGCGGCCGGTTCCTGAAAGCGCTGTGATGCGGCGGCTGACATGCTGAGCCGGGGACTCACACAGAAAGTCCTGCCTGCCCGGAGCGGGGGCGCAGCGCCGAGTTCCCCTGCTCGCCCCTGTGTGCTCGGGGCAGCCCCTGCCCCAAATCCGGCACCGGAGCCTCGACTGCCTCTGGAGCCCCCGGGAAACCTCGCGTTGGGAGCCCGGCCGTGCCTCACCCCTCGGAGGTGGCAGAGCAGGGTGACACAGGAGCTCAGCAATGTCTGCAAAGCCTTCTTAGAGTGCAGCAAAGGTTCTGCAAAGGGAGTTTCCCCATCAGCAGAAGGCCCTCTTAACCCCTGACACAGCTCACTTCGCTGCCAGCCTGTCTAGGTTCTGACAAGAGGATTTAGTCAGAAAAAGAGTTGTGCATGCAAATCTGTTCATTCTTCCTCATGGGGAATATCCCTGGGGGCGAGTCCCAGCTCAGAACTAGAAATCAAAAGCCGAGGTGTTTCTCGAGGTGCTTCAGTGGGCTGTTAAATGCTGCACTGCCAAGAGCCATCAGCCGCAGGTACCTGGGAGCGTGGGGAAGCTGCTGAGGGATTTGCCAGCAGCGTTTGCCTGAAGGCTGGCACCTTCCTGCGCCGGCTGTGCACAGGCAGACACAGCAGACGCTCCAGTCCCACTTCCCTCCTTGCTGTGCTGCTCTGCAGCGAGCTGATCTGATGCAGATCCAGATGCAGAGCTGCAGTTCAGAGCCGTCAGGGCTGGGTGCTCACTCGAGTTTGTGAGGACAGTGGGATACAGCCCCAGTTAATCCTCAGCCTGAGCTATCTGCGCTCACTTGGGTTGTTAAAATCCATCACCAGTCCATGTGGCCCAGGCAGTCTCTGCCAGGATGTGAGTTAATTTCTGAAAGAGATTTATAAAGATTTTTCAATGTGGTTTTTTAAACTTTGAGGATATGAGGAGTTGTAAGATGGTAATTTTAGAATGATCAGTGTTACACCACAGGGTCGGGTTTAGGGATGAAGCGGCAGCTTCACCTCTTCCCTGTGCCCTTAACTCACTCTTTTTCTCTTGTTTTGAGACTTGAAAGTTTCTGTGATTCTATTGCACCTCTGTCTTCAAAGGTGCTGAATTACACAAGGAAACTAAAGATAAGGTTTTGGTACTTTCCAAACTAGAGAGAGATTTCCTGTGGCAAATTTCCCCCATATGAGATCAGTTAACTGAAAACAGGATGTGGCTCAGAGAGAGATTAAAATTTGAAGCTTTACTTTACTGCAGAGCCATTCCACCAGTGCTCAGCATTGCAGGGCACTGCCTTATTATTTAAGGGGAATGACCATTTTATATCCTAGGGAATAACTGCATAAGGAAATATATTAATATATTTAATACGACCCTTTAAAAATAAGCCAAGGTCTTGAGATTTTTAATGCAACAGATTTCATAGGACACATAAAATGGAATTGAGGCTCAGATGCTCTGTGTTTTAAAGACTCTAGTCAAAGTGAGAATTGCATTTCAGAGAGATGTTTAAGATAGGGATGGCTCATTCTATGAAAACATAATTTTCAGTTAGTATAGACTAGCTGGAAATGTGCACTTGCTCTAGGAAAACCTGAAAAATGAGTAAAACACAGGAAGGAAAATTTGCTAGTAAAAGCAAATCCAGTCCCCAGGAGATTCAGAACTTCTAGGAACTGGAGCTGAGTGCTTCAAGTCAAGATTGCTGTCTGTTCAGAGCGCTGATAGGAAGGAGTTCTGTAACTTCCACACTATTTCATCTTCTGAATTAAACAGAGTCTGTGAGATTTCATCAATTCAAGATTTAAAAAGGAAGAATCATTACATTTGATGTATTGTTATCCTCAGCAAACTTGACAGCTTTGCCACAACGCAATCTCTTGTCTCTAATAAAATCTTTTTACATGTTTCAGTTTTATCTGTCTGTGCTGACTGGCAGCTGTAGCTCTGCTTTGTTATGGTGATACCCTGAGGACCAGCCCAACTCCCATTAAACAGAAGGAAAGTTTCCCACTAAGTTTCCTAAGAGCTGGACTGGAATCCTCAGAGACATCAGGAATCAATTTCATTTTCTTTATCCCTGCTTGGCCTCAAGATTTTTCCCAGATCATATTCTCTGTAAGATAGTATTATCCCCAGCTTCCTAGGAATTTTTTCCCTCAAAGAACAGATGCTCTGGAGCACTTATTCAGCATTTGACAGGAGAAAAGCATCCATAAATAGACACTATCTATATCTATATCTATATCTATATCTATATCTATATCTATATCTATATCTGCATCTATGTCTATGTCTATATCTATATCTATATCTATATCTATATCTGCATCTATATCTATTTCTGTATCTATATCATCTGTATCTATATCTATTTCTGTATCTATATCTGGATATCTGTGTGTCATATTTCAGTCACTCACTAAAGCAGTTTCCACAAGCCAAGGAATCACCCCAAAGAGGAGAAAGAAAATGAAAGTGTTTTTGTCACAGCGGCCTTGATGGTTTCCTACAAGCAAGAGTATTTCAGAGTAAATCATGAAGAGATTTCTGAGCCTGCCTCTGAGTTTAGGCAGATCCTCTTCACATTCAGAAGTTTCCTGGTGGTCTCCAGCCTCAGTGCCCGTGCCCCCAGAGCAGGACAAACGTGGGGTGCAGTGTGTGAGCCCAGCATGTTCGTGCCAGCCTCCCCAGCCCAAGGCCAGCTCTGCTGCAGCCTGGCCACATGAAGGGTTCTGCTCTATTTGTGGTTGTGCTTCTGCTTCTCTTAACGTACACAGAGCCTGAGCTAAACTGGAAAATTCTGAGCTGCTTATTTCCATTCTTAATGCTTTGGAGAGAGCTCTGGGAATGGGAGCTGTGCCCACGGGGAAGCCTGCCAAAACACTCTTCCAAAGCTCTGGATGTGACATGAAAAAACAAGCTCAGATTCAGTATCTTTTGACTCTAAACCAGCTGGGAAAATGTGGATATTCTATTGATTGGCTGGGACTAATTAGTGGAAACAGAAAAAGGAAACATCAGATTTATTTAATGTCTTCATTAATTCTCATAAATGACAAGAACTGAGGGGAGAGTGAAGGTTATGGTAAATCTCTGTTAACCCTTTCAGAAATTGCTCATTTTGCTAATAACAGTAAAAAATAAAGATGTTTAGAAGATGTTTTCCACATGACAGAAGCAGAAAGAGACTGACTCTGCACTAACTAGCATCTCTCTTCCACTGAGCCCATAATTCCCTTTGCTATTGTAGGATGACTAACAGCATCAGGCTCAGCTTTCCAATAGTATTTTTCAGCGTGATTCATAATCCTGAGTAATTTCCACACCACCACTGACATGTCTATTTGTACCTGTGTTTTATGGGCAACACACCCAGGGAACACAGAAATTCCAAGTGTTATCTGAGGTTTCACAAAAGGGAAACAAATTTCTCTTTATAGGTATTGTGAAGAAAAAACCAAGCCCTCACCAGAATACTGGTACAATAAGAAGGAAAACTCCTGAGTGTTCACAAACCCAGATGTTTTTAAGGAGGAATCTGACGGGGAAAGGAAAATAAATTTTAAACATAGGAGGAGCCTGAATGAAAAAGTAAAGTTGGAAGTGGGGAAAGCAGATATAAAGAGCAACGGGTCTATTCTGAACAGGGGAAAGCAGGTAAGTTTTTTAATTCCTGAATAAAAGAGTCCTCTGGGGAGGCCAAAGCTCTTGGCAGCGATGGGACTGCAAAAGCTCAACATCCCAGACATGTTCCCAGCAGCGTCCCTGGAATTGGGCCAAGGAAACAAAACCTGCAGCTCCACATCCAAAATCTGAATCATGAACTGGGTGTTGAAACCCCAAAGCCAGAGAAGGAGGCACACAGTGCTCAGGAGGGGAATGCTCCCCTCTGTCAGGGTCAGGAACAGTGGGAGCCTGGGGGAACCAAACCCAGCCTGGCTTTGGAGGCAGCAGCTGGGAATGGTGGTGAAGTTTCACAAGCAAACCTTGGGTTTCCTTGGGGCAAGATAGGGACTGGAAGCAAATCCAGCATTTCCTAAATCTGGTTCTCTAGAACCACATCTAACATTTTTCTTATCATGAATATCTTGTTTCAAAGGTCAGGGACTCTCCTGGGAAGTGTTTCTGGGCTGGGACTAACCCCAGTTCAGAACTGGCCTGGGGATTGGCAGGACCACCACGGACAAGGGGATGGGGAATACACAGCAGCTCATGGAGGTTTAGATACATCCCCCAATTTCTGGTACCAATGCATGGAATCCTGCTGAATTACATCACAGATTAATTTCATCCCTTGTGGTTCCACAGGAAGCTTTTGATCCTACCTTGCTTTTGAGATTCCTGACCAAAAGAGAAGCTTAGAAAAACCCCCACCTTTTAATATTACATAGATCGGTGACTCCAAACTTTTGGAACTACACTAGTGCTGGAAATGAATACCCATTTCTACCTCCCTGTCGGAGACTGGGGATGAATATTCTCTAGGACCTTACAGCAGAAGGTCTTAATGGAAAATGTTATGATTTAGGCGGTGAAAATGACATTTTTATGGCATATTGCTTTTTATAAATAATGAAGGAATCAGAGCCTGGCAGAGACAGACAACTCAGCCATGCAGAAAATGAAGGACTTCAGTCACAGCTGCCATTTATGCCCAGTCTGTCACCAACACCTGAGTTTATGGCTGTACACTGCAAATCACCTTTCAGCAGGTAGAAACCGGCACAGTGAAACGCGAACCTCCCGGAGTGGGAGGCGTTCCTAACGAATTTCCTCTTTGGAAAGCAATTTCCCCATTGACTTTTTGTGCTGCAACTGCAGAAACCCTGTACCTGCAGATCAGGATATCAAGGGTTTTTCACCTCCAAAAGAACTGCAGCCACAGGGAATTGTTTTAGCTGAGGATGTGCCCAGTGGGCTCACGGTAAAACTGCAAAAACACCGAACACAATGAGGCTGAGGCTGCTCCTGCACAGCCAAAAGAGGGATTCCAGGCCATGCCAGGGCTCCTTGGAGCCAGCCCCAGTGCACCAAAGCCATCTCTGAACCTCTGCGTGCTCTGGAGTCCTTGAAACTGGCACCAGTGGGGCTGCTGCTCTTAGGAAAAAATAGATTTTCCACTGTAACCCCCAATTTTGGGGGTTTAATGTCTCAGCTGATTCCAAGTGCGTCAAATAAAACTTTTTGTTTACGTTACTTGTAAAAGAAATTGCCTTTTCAGTTTTCAAGTAGCAAATAAACAAAGGAACTATAGTCTGAACCGCAGTACCTTAGGAATAATCTGCATTTCGTGACTTCTGGCTATGAGTGTGGGTAAATACAACTATTTTATAAATAACCCCCTGTGTGTAACAAATATTTCCTGGGATAGAAAAGAAAGGGTTGAATATAGCAAGCTTTACTCAGGGTTTCTCTGCTATTGTTTTCTAAACTTGAATGTTCTTTTTATGAGAGTTGTGGTGTTTAATTCAGCTTAGTATTTTCCAGGAAATCGGTCGCTGCTTAAACATGTATCCAAATTCCAAGTTCATTCAGAACTTGAAAAGCAAAATTTAACCCAAGGACTGGAATTTTGTAATGATCCAGCAACTGGCAAAACCAAACTCTTAGTTCCCAGGAGAATGAAAGAGCCAAACCCAGATATTTCTCCTAATTAGAGATGAAAACATTATTAAATATCCTAAAAATTGAAAGCATATGTAACTCCTATAAGGTGGGTGTTTTACTGGAAAATAACTGACAGCCATGCCAAATTTCTGTGTGTTCTGATGTAAGAATTCAGCAGGAGATTAAGAACACATTTTGCTGGGAGACATGTCTAAACATTAACATTTACATAGACTGAAAATAAGCTGCTCTAGGTAGGGTCAAGTGAGACAACCCACGATGGATGAACACCAAACTGGCAGCTCCCAGAGAGAGATTTTTTAAAAATTACAAAATAATCTTCACTCAAAAGAAGAAACTGATTTCCTTACTATGTTTTCCCTCATCTCTTCCTTCTCGAGATGGATCTACAGAGCCCTGGCAGATGATCCCACAGCTCTTTGTGGAAATGGATGTTAGAGATTATTTATTAAAAGAGTTTTGAACTTGAAAGGAATCTTACTAAGGATGTTATTGAAGGATTTTGTATTGCTCCCGCTATTTACTCAGAAGAGAGACTGTCCCCACACCAACATCCTCATTGCTGTGCAAAATAAAAAAGAATTTTGGTATGAAAATCTGGCTTTGCATTGCCCAAATGCACTGAGCAAACTCACTGTGATGAAGTGAATGTTTCTCCTCTTCCAGATAATTCAACATGGGAGTGTAGCATCATAAATAAAATAAAAATTATGTGGTAACTTGGACTTGCATCCTCCTAGCTCATGGGAGCATTTTTCTCTTCCACTTAGTATCGTGTTTGGGTCAGCCAAGAAAAAATTATGACAGTCGCTATGGAGGTATTAAAAAGTAATAATATTAACCTGCAAAAGGGATTTACCATTCGTTTCCTTAAATTGTAGGGTATTCCTAATTCCAAGAGCACGTGGCTGAGTGAGGCTACCTAGGCCTTGTGGCATGTCCTGAAAGATTATCCACACAAAATCACTCCTTCCCTGCCTGTGGAACAATGGCCACTGAAAGGCACCCTCTGGCTCTCTCCCCGAATTAGTCACGGCACTTTGGCACAGCCCAGCAGCTTTCAGCCCGGACCAGAGCGTGAGTTCCATGTGTCACTGTGCATAACAGGGTGGAATTTGGGCTATTCAAGTCCCTTACCAGCTTGGATCATTGAGATTAATTTCTGGTCGCAATGAAAAGAGAAATTAGTTCATTTTGTGACGCTTAGCTGTCTAAAAACCACTAAAATACAAATGGAAATGCACAGAAATAGGTGTTTTTCAGAGAGCTAAAGGATAACACAATATTAAGCCTTAGACTTGTTATAATCTCTGGAATTCAACCAGCTCTCGTCTGCCAAGAGTATCCAGGGAGAATCACATTCAAACGGCATCTGCTGAGTTTTCTTATTCAAAGGGAAATACAAGAAAAAGGAATACAAGTACAATGCCCAAACTCATTTAATTGCCTTTAGTGGGTGCTGCTTTCAGAGATATCTGTGCAGGCAAGGGCACTCATCCGTGCTCTTGGCCAAGGGAGGACAAACCCGGGCCGGAGCGCTCCCTCAGCTTTCGGGGCCGCTCCATTAACACGGGGGCAGAGCAGCCTCCTCTCAGCAGAGGCTGCCTGGGAACACTGCAGGAGCAGGGCAGGGAAATGCATTTTTCTGGAAGCACTACAGCACTGGCTGGGGATTCAAAGGCTGGAACATTTGGAGACTTGCACATCACACACATCAACAAGCAAGGGACAGAAAAACACTGTGTACAATTCAGATAGAAAAGCACTGCTCTGATGGCCAGAATCCACAGCAAGCTTGGAAGTACAGAATGTGTTTTGGAATAATTTCCATTTCATAATACAGATGAGTCACCTAAGCAGCGGTTATTCCAAGAATTTCAGTGTTTGCTGGGATTAATCCTGGGAGCTGTTTAGTGCCTCAGAACTCTCTGACCACGAGTCCCCAAGGTTGGCACTGAGCTCTAAAATCACTCCCGTGTCATTTCCATCTTCTCTTGTCCTGCTAACGAGGCCCTGTGGAAATCTGCCAGCAGAATTTGCATGTGGAAAGAGATGAAGACACAGATACACCTTTCCCCAAAAGGTTCTGCTGTGAAAGTCCAGCCGTGCCAGGTGGGGAAGGTAAATCTCCCTGTCACTCACATCTATACACCTGGCTAAATATCTGTACAAATGTTCCCATTAAATACATGTATTTCAAATATTGTACCGATCTCAGTGATATATTGGATAGTTAATTCTGGATGGAAGCAGAGACACAACAAATAAGATTAAAGATTTTTTTTTAAGCTAGTGACTGCAATTTTATATTTAAGAGCAGCATTTTTGTATGTTATTTAAAAATCAGGTTCCTGGTCTTCAGGAGGTGTTTTGTAGTGTGGCTCACTAAAAATCAACTGAATTTAAATGCCACCAGTCACCTGTGAAAACAAGACATGCTCCTTGTCATATAAGGAGATAACTGGGTCTCACAATACTCAGTCACCAGTTCAGAACTAGAAATGTTTAGAGGTGGCCTGTCTAGACAACCTCACTGAGCATTTCTGTGTACTTCTCCCTGCAATTTGGATTTATATCCAGTTATTATTGGACACAGTGTGAGCTTCTTGCACTTCTTAGAAAGTCTGGAGGATTAAAAAAAATGTCAAATACTCTCAGAGCCAAAATTAAAAATTGCATCATCTCTGACTATCTTCTTTCCACATCTTAAATGTTCTGGATTGAGATATTCCTAAGAGAGAGGGAAAACAGTAATTTTAAAGTTCTTGGACGTGCTGCTTTTGGGCAACTCTTCAATATAAATAAAAATGTGTGCAACTGTACTTTGTATCAAACTCTCATCTCAGTTTTACTGGGAACCAAGCTGACTTGTGCCAGGAGCAGAGAGCAGGAAAGTTGACCCTTCATCTGCCACTTTCCTGGAGGCAAGGCAGGATTTTTAACTGTCAAATTCAGTCATCAAATGCAAAGTAACATTTGTTTTAATCTACCTAAGTTACAGAAGATATTGATTCGGTCAACTGTGTCTTAGAACACAAGAAATGAAAGGCACACATATGATTGCAGAGTTTTGTTTGGGTTTTTATTTTTCTTTCTTAAACAAGAAAGAAGAGCATAAAACCAGCATCAGTTACTGTCAGGAATTGAAATGCAGGAATTCAAAAAGAGAGTACAAAAGGAAAACGTACAGAATAAAGTTTCTTTCACAGAGAGCTTACAAAGTGGCTGCATATATTTATATTCTGATAAGACATGGGATTGAATGACAAGACAGTGCTTTGCATGTTTGTTTTTACAGTCAATCCACTTTTGACTTTGCACCATTCTGTGTTATTCTCTCATCCGAGCTTAAAAATCCTATTTGAACATTACTCTGTTATAATCAGATCTACAAACAAGGATCTTTTTACAGGATAACTATTAATGAGTGTTCAGTTCAAAAAGAATTACTAAATGGTGAGGATTTTTCTTCTTTTCAATGAGTTTTGATCTGGATTTTTAATTTAAAAACTGTCCAAGTGAATCAGCAGCCACTGATGAGGAGATCTTCAGCAAAATCATCCATTGTGTTCAGAAACTCCTGACAAAATGTACAGGCTGTATTTGAAGGCCACCACTCAATCCAAGTGCTGGAGTCCAAAGGGTACTGGAATCTATGAAGAGAACAGAAAATGATCACTTGCTGCTAAGATGTGGGAAGGAAAATGTCAAAGAGAAAAAAAATTGCAATATGGAAGTGCTTGCTTTGTGTTTGTAGTCCCCCTTTCAGTGCACACATCTGATAACACACTGTGGAATTGCTGGTTGAATACTTCGAAAATCAAATCAATTCTGTACCACACAAGAATTATTACATACAAACCCTTCACTTTAAGATTAAATCTCAGCATGTTCTGGTGGTAAATGACTTACTTGAAACTGTAACCAATGCTTATCTTTAAGGCTTCTTTTCCCATGATCAAGTACTGCTCTCCTGGGCTCAGTTCAACATCTGCACAGGTCTTCTTTTTAATAAAGGTTATTTCATTATTTTTTTGAGCAAAAGCCTGCCCTGAGGTAAAAAGAAAAAATAAAAAAGTCAAGAATTGGACTATTTCACAAAGAGAATTTCCAGTAACTCATACAGTAGATAGAAAACACTGAAATGTTCTACAGTACTGCATAGCCAAGGGATCTCTTTGCCACTATTCTGTAACAGGAAAATTTGATGATATAAAACATGTCTCTTGTAAAAGATTTTTCAATTAAATCTGAATGGCAAATGTGCCTCGTGCACATTAAATAATTTCATATTATAGTAATCTTAAGGATACATGGGATGCTTAGAGGAAAAAGGAGTGAATATCAGCTTCAGTTTCACAGGACCTAGGATTTTTCAATTAAATCTGAATGGCAAATGTGCCTCGTGCACATTAAATAATTTCATATTATAGTAATCTTAAGGATACATGGGATGCTTAGAGGAAAAAGGAGTGAATATCAGCTTCAGTTTCACAGGACCTAGGATTTTTCAATTAAATCTGAATGGCAAATGTGCCTCGTGCACATTAAATAATTTCATATTATAGTAATCTTAAGGATACATGGGATGCTTAGAGGAAAAAGGAGTGAATATCAGCTTCAGTTTCACAGGCCCTATGAGCACCCAACTTTGGTGAAGCACCCAAGAACATCCCAACATCAGTTCCCCCAGAAGCAGGAAGGTGGAACAGGACACTCACCCCTTTTATAGAGATCCAGCAGAGTTGCAGAATACTTCACAAAGAACCCTTCTTCAGCACGGGACAAGATATTCACTTTATAAACTGCAGAACGACACAAAGCAGAATCTGGTTATTCCTTGTTCCTGCAACACACCCTAAACGTCTTACAGATGCTCAGGAGAAGATTCTGTCCCTTCACAGTACTGATTTCTGGGAGTACAATGCTTAGAGGGGCAGAAAACACTGGGAGTTCCACCCACCCAAATCTGATGGAGGCTGTGGGTAGAACTGACCTTTCTCTGCTCCAGTTCGTCACCTCCATCCCTCTATGCCACTGGCAAGCACCCCGAATTTCTAATCACTACAGATCTAATCTGAACAAAGCCTTTTGCAGCAGCAGAAAACAAGCACAGAAACATTTCAGAGCAGGGCCAGCAGGCAGTGGAACTGCCCCATTACCATATGCAGTGTCCCTCTGGCAGGCAGTCTGTCTCCTGCTCTCAGCAGTCAGTGACTGGTCGAGCCTCTTGTGGACTGAACCACACTCAGCTGCATGGGGAGAGGGAAAGGCAGAGCTCAGAGAATGTCAGCTCATGTCCCCAGAGAAACCATGGATCTCCATTATCCTGCATGGGATGGTTAACCGAGCAACAGCGGAAGTATGGGACTGCAGGCTGGAAGAGTGAGTGTTTAACACAAAATAACGCCCTCAAACACCTGACTTAATCCAGTCAGACTTCCATGATCACATTGCACAATTTATTTTTTTTAAAGTATAAAATTTGGAGAGGAAATAGTTGTGCTCTTACGAGGACTTTCCCCTTATGTTTCCCTTATATTTAGTGTGGTTTTGTTCAAAGCACTACGCTGCATTTTCCCACCAAGTGAAAGGAAAAATCATGTTCACATAAAGCTTACCTTCCATGCATTTGCATTCATCTCCTTCACACAATCTCACAAGTTTTTCATTTCCATAGGGGTTATAAAGTATAGTGCATCTTTTATCTAGTAGATCCAGAAAGAAATAAGAAATACATACAGAAAATCAAAGTCCAGGAAGTCAACACTGAAACTTGACAAGTCAAAAGTCACTTGAGCTTAAAACAACATGGATTAAAAAGCTGTTAAAGAAGGAAAAATGTAGTCCTTTGGGAGGAATACAGAGCTAAAAGGCAAAAAAAGCTTGTGCAGACCTGGAACCCATACCTGGAGCGTGATATTCATACACAGTGAAGGTGGCAGGATTCAGCATTCCAACCCGGAAAAGCTCACTGATCCGGAAGCCAACACACAGGAACTTGTGAGCTGGCACCTGTTCCAAAGACACATGAGTTAAGGAGCTCTAAAGGAAACAAAATAATTCCAAAGAGTAAAAGCAGTGCTTACAGTCAGGAAAGGGGTAACATACAGAGTCAATCTGCAGGAGAACATGCCCGTCTTTTATCTCATAATCTGCTATCAACTGATCAACTCCACTTGCAAGCTGCAGGGCACAGAAAAAGATGAAAAGCAGTAACTATTACAGCTCTGTCATATAAAGCTGGTAAGATAAAAAACATTTTTGAGTACTTGCAGTGGATAAATCCTCTGGATTGGCTTCCACTCCACTGACCAGCCCTATGTCCATCACGGCGTGAGCAGACCCCGACTGGGGCTCCCTCGCACTTGGCCTGTACCTGAAATAGATTAAATCCAGCATTAGTTAATCATAACTGAAACAAAAGGGACATACCCCAGAAAAACCTAAGAAAAATGGTCAACATTTAGGCCACACTAAACCCATAATGAAGCAAAATGGTCCAGATGAATAATTTCAGATTTATGCCAATATCATGACGAAGAAGCTTCTAATACTTATGTTTCAGGAGAACCCAAATATAAATTGAAGACTCCATCCCACAGAGATCATGGCCTTGGCTCTAATTCTGCCTACACGTGTAGACAGAAGTGAAGCAACAGAAAGAAAATACCAGAAGACCTGGCGCAATTATTAATAAACCAACCCCTCAGCTGCACTTACTTTGCACAGGCCTCCAGGCGCCCCAGGGGTTCCCCATCTCTTTTAAAGCGACCTGTCAGTACCAAATGGAGCCAAAGAATTTCAAAACTCTCCAGAAACAGCAGCCCAGAATTCTCACAAAGCATCCTCACGGTTGGAAGGTAATTCTTTAGATTGATTTGGGGGCTATTTTTACAGGAGCTCATTGTCTAGCCACGAACAAGTAACATTTGCCTCTTTGATAATTCAGGTGAAATGACAGCTTTGAAGTTTAACGTAGTTTATTGGGTGTTTATATTATTGAAACTATTTCATGGCAAAAGCTCAGAATGTGGTTCTGTACCATTGTAACTGGACTAGAACTCTCAGTACTTTGTAGAACTCACTGTAACCACTCCCAATTCCCATCATATTTCTTTCTTCTTGCTCCCCAACTGTAAAAGCTCTTCCAAAAATGACTAAAAATGCATCTAACAGAAATAAATTAAATATTAATTCTATTCACTAAAAGGCAGTGTTTCAAATAGGGTTAAAAAAAGCTTTTAGCAATTTCTTTTCCAGTTTTTTCATTTAGAAAGTGGCAGAATTCATTTCTTTCTTTATAAAAAATACTCATAAGGAAAGCAAGGATTTTTTCCCCTCCCTCCTGTGCACTGACCTGAGTAGCAACATTTAAAATTATATTAACCCTTTACCATCATCTCTCTTTGGAACAATCTTCAGTTCAAAGTTACATGAATCTTCTGAAGTACCAATGGTGTTATACACTGTCCTCACCTGCACACACACAGATAAACCAGACAAAACAGAAGCAGCATTAAACAAGCCTCAAAACTGGCATAAAACTGTAAAAACTCACACTGTGAAGAATATAAACAAGTCTGGTTGGTTGGTAATATAAAAATACCAGCAAAGCAGAGGAAATAAATTATCAGCACAGAAAGAAATGGGGAGTTCTTGAGCAAAACCACACCAATATTAAGAAACTGGAAATTCCATTTAAAAAACCTGGTTGCAAACTTACATTTACTGTAGCTATGCCAGTGCTGCTGCCAGTGCTGACATACAAATCATCATGCAAAGGTGCCTAAAGGATTGGTGAGAAACAAGAAGTGTTACATTAATAATAAAAATTAGCAAAAATTAGCAACAATTCAGGTCAGGTGATCTGCTTCTTTTCATTTCAAATAAGTAACAGATTCTGCTGAAATATTACATTTAAATGAATTTTCAAATGCATTATATATAGCAGATAAACAAAGTTCTTAAACATTTTATATTCCAAATTATTATCAGTTTGTTATAAGAAAAAGCTACTTTAGTAGCTATTTCAAAGCTCAAATAAGCATTTACCAAGATGCTCAGGATTCTGGTTTCCCTTTTTAAAAGCAGTATTATTCACTCACTGTCAAAGTTCTTCCCACGAAACGCTCTTCTGTCAGTTTAAATACGTTTAGGGGTCCACTGTTTTTGTAGGCTACTTTAACATCCATGTCCAAATTCAACCGTTTCACAAGAAGGGAATATTCAGTCAAGGCCTCAAGAGCATTAATAGTGTCCTGTCAGAAATCAATTATAAAGAACTAACTCCAGAGATTCTATTTATAAAATTTCAGCTTATAATAACTTAAGGAAGAGAAGTCACATTTCCCAAAGACCAAGAATACCACAGCAATGGAATCACTCGATGCTAATCCCATACACAGGACTCTGATGTTGGCAGCATGGCCATTTAATTATATTATCCTCTTAAGATGGTTATATCATGGAATCATGGGATGTTTTGGGTTGGAAGGGATCTTAAAGCCCATCTCATTCCAAGCCTGCTGTGGTCAGGGACACCTTCAGTAGACCAGGCTGCTCCAAGCCCTGTCCAGCCCGGTCTTGGACTTCCACGGATGGGGCAAAATGTCTCAGGTTTTGGTACTTGTAGAATAAGGACAAAGTATCTAAAAACCCACCTGTGTGGAATAAAATCCTCCCCCATGTCTTTGTTCTTCAGAGAGCCACTTGATGATGGGCTTGGCATAGTTTTCGTCCCCTCTCAGCAAAGTAGTGAGCAAGGCATAGGCTGTGGTTTCAACCATTTGCGCAGTGACAGAGTTGGGGCTTTGCTCGTCTTGGGCTTTGAAAGAATCTTTCCAAAACCGATAGATGGGAGGGTTACCTGCAGCAGAGAAAAGGTTTAGATGGGAGCACAGGAGCGGCTCTGCTACACAAAGTGAGGTACTGCCCACGCAGGGAGACAGGCAGGAACTCGCTCTGCACCTAACCAGGATGGAAATCCACTTCTCTTACGCTGAGAAGCTGCTCTTCGGGCTACAGGGTGGTGGGCACTGATGTGACAAGGGCATCTGGTGGCCATGGGGCCAGTGCAGCTCAGGGACAGGCAGAGCTGAGCAGTACCTGTGACAAAGGCCTCCTTCTGCAGGGCAGAGAAGGTCTCCCGGGCCGAGCGGTGGTTCTGGTCCACCAGGGCCAGGGCGTACGAGGTGATGGCCATGGTGAAGGCGCTCTGAGCCAGCTGCACGTTCTGCATCAAATAATCCCCTGCCCTGTTCTTGGCATCGTGGATTTTCTGAGAAGATGGACAGGTTACAGCTTGCACCCACTGACCTTTAGGGAAACACATCTTCTCTGTCGAGACTGTATGGATAGATAATGTCTTCTACAATATCTTCTAATAAAGCTGGAAATTCCTTCTTGTTCTTTTGCTGACTTTGAAAGACAAAGACTAACAAAGCAAATAAATCTGTGAAACTGAAAAAAACCCTTGATTTCTTTAAACAAATGTTGAAGAAAATGGAAGAAATTAGAACCCCAGAACGTATCTGCTGGCAGAAATAAAAATAATTTTTACCTGAGTAGGACATATTTTAATTGACTTGTCAATTCCAATAATAGAAAATGCTGTGAGATACAAAGATTTTTCTTTAGCTTCTCGAGGTAATGTACCCTACAAAAATCAAATAATAAAACAATTAAATAGAAATTAAAGTTGATTTAAATAAATAAAACTTTTCACTGTTTAGGTGTGGAAGCAAATAGAAATTCCTGTAAGAAGTATCAGTTTAGTTTAACCTGAAAGTACATTGACTCTTTGGAAGGTAATAGCTTACTTGTGAAAAAGAGACCAAAATTATATCAAGTTATTGACAAGCAAGGACTATTATATTGTAAAATGAACCTAAATATATTTTTTCGAAATACTAAAAACTGGCAAGCAGCTACTTTATGTGGAAAACAGAAATGTTTGCAAGACTGTGCTCTGCTTTAAATGAATTTAGAAAAAAGAGAAAAGTTGTCTTGAATGGGTGTTTTGATAAAATTCAGCCTAAAATATCTTGCACTGCTAAAAAACTTTATCTCCTGGTGACGTCAGCTTTTATTGTCTAAGCACAAAAAACGTTTGGGTTTCATACCTGTAGTTTCACTGGATGGTAGTTTGAAAATTCACTGAATGACCCATCTGGCATCTGACAGTTATCAATCAGCCACAGAACGGAATCACAAAGAGACTTCTGATCCAGACTGATGTATTTATAAACTTGTCCAAGAATCCTTAAAGCAAAAGCTGTCAACCTGCCAAGGAAAGCAAACAGGTCCTGTTTGTTTAGATTGAAGAGGGCAGACAAAAATTTGCACTATTTAGGATTCTGTATCCTACACACTCCCACAGGTGAAAGAAATATTGAAGATTAATTTTAAATTTTAATTAAAAAATGGGCAGTAATTACTGAAATAATTTTAAACTAGGACCAATTCCCATGGTTCAGAGCATGAACTCATTACATCCCAAACCCATCTTGGTTGTCACGGTGCGAATTATGGACATGAACAAAAGATTTGGCAAGTGAAAGCAAGGAATCAGAAGATATTATTCAGAATTGTAAGCACTGCTTAAATCCACCATCATACTCATGTCTGGTGCTTACTAAAAATACGAAAGCAAAGGAGTGAAATAAGCCTTTTTCCAACCAAAACCCCCTTGGAACTCACCATGTGCTACCTTGCCCGTTCTTCCACATGCTGTAGGAGCGGTCAGCATTTCTGAAGGACAAGATGCTCACAATTCCTAAGGGATACATCAGGCACAAAGTAAGTTACGAGAATATTTGCTCCCTCAGATGTATCAGCTTTCTCACTCAGCATAATTTATGCCCCTCTACAACCCCGAAGCAAGAGAAGCAGTAGATTTTTCTACCTTCTTTCATTTTCCTCCTCATCTGGGTTCTCGACCTCAAGGTCTCAGGGCCCAGTAAATGCCAGCTGTCAGACTCCTCCAGGTAGCGGAACACGTAAAACACGGGGGCAATACTGGTGAGCTCAGCCTCTGCACTGCCCCTGGGCAGGTGGGTCAGCATCTGCAGCCCACTGGGACTCAGGACTGTGGCAATCACTTCACCCATAAGATGTCCTGTGGAAGGAAAAAAAACCCAAAATTGATTTAAACAAGGGATCATGAAAGCGAATCCAAGGGCGGAATCTGACTGACGTGAGCAACCGTTCGTTAGGAATTTCTAAACAAAAGGGAGACTTGCAAAGCTTTCTCTCAAAAGAAAAAGAACCTAGGAATAAATCAGATGAATTTAATATAAAATAGGAGGAAAAGGACATATAAAAAGGAGGAAGTTGCACTGAAAGTTTCAGTTTACCTTTCACACTGACGCTTCTCTCAATTTGTGTTTTAGGGACCAGATTTAGTGGGACTTTGTATCGGAATTCTTGTCGTCTCTTGACTAAACCTGTAATTGAAGATGTATATATGCATATATATATATCTCATACTGCACAATCTAAATCAACAGATGATTCGCTGTAATTGCCAGATTTAAGGTTACAACTATACGAGAATTCGGCAACCGAAACTTGAAAACCAGAAATATTCCCAGATGCACAGGCAAACAACATCAAGCTTTGAAAATCAACAGGTGCAAATTCTTCATCTTTCTTTTGTTACCAAAAAAATCTGATCTGGACCTAAACTTTGTGGGTTTTTTGGTTAAATGAGAATATATTCTATTTCCATTAATAAAGCACCTGCTGAGGAATGCTTACTATCATATCACACTAAAAGATACCTACAAAGCTTCCTTTAAGAAATTAATCCAAGTATTAGTCCAAGTTTCCTTAAACCAAGGGCAGGAAATCTTTGGGAAAGGACATATTTACAATATCTCAGTAAGGAGAAATTCCAATTTTTTCACATTAGCAAAATCTTGATCATCACAAATCAAGAACATGAAAAAATTACACATAGACATATGAACATTGTCTTACCATAAACTCCCTGTGGATCCAAAGTGAAACCTGAATGAAGTTCTTTCTTAATGCCTTCTGGCTGGAATCATTATGAGGAAAGAGGCAGAAAATGGAAACACTTTTGCTTAATGAAATATATCAGCTGAAACATCAATTTAGACCCACAGTATTTTTGCCTTCTTTTTCTGTAGTTGAGTTTGACTTAACTGTTGTACAGCTGTTCCACCAGAATTTAAGTTGGTGTTCTAGCTCACACAATTCTTGGGAAAATTTAACAAAATATTTAAATAAAACCTTAGGAAAGGGAAAAATGACCAAAAATCGTGTTTCAGTGAAAATCCAAACAAATCAGAATAAAGTATTCTCGTTGCTTACAAAGTTCTAGGCTATCTTTTTTTACATACAATCTTTCTGACAGTTCTTATAATCAAGGTTTAAAAATGTGTGTGCTCAAATATTCATTCATTTTTCCACTGCACACATCTCAGTGAATTCAAGGCCATGATGTGATAATATTAAAATACAGCAAAATTTCTATATTGACTCAATTGAACCCAATTGGAAATTCAAAAATGATAAAAAACATTTCGATTTCTTTTCTTACCACAACACGCAAAGTTTTAACTAAAATTTCACTGTTCCCAGGGCTCAGCAATGTAAAATTGACAGTGTGAAGACCCAATTCCAACGGGAGGATCCGGAATGTAACTGCTGAGGAAGAACCACCATCCAGAGTCTTAAATTTACAGCTCTGTATCCTCGATCCAACACTTGCAGACTCTCCAAAAGTACAGATTCCATTTCCAGCTGCTATTTTAACACAGAACTGAAATGTGGAAAGATTTTAATGTTTCATTTCCATGGCAGGTATGACAGCAGAGAAATATCAAAGCCACTGAAATCCTGTAATGAGCATTCTATTACTGTAATGCTGCTTCTCTGTTTGCAATAGGTAACAGCGGTTTAAGGACTGGAGAAATCTGATCCAAGGATCTGTTTATACTGGATACTCACAGGAAAAATGCTTTTTTAGTTTATTATGTTAATCCTTCCATAGAACCCATTAACACAAATTACCTTAATTGCAGAGGCTTTATGGTTATAAACTGATCCTTTTAACTCAATTTGCTCCCCTCGTACCACAGAATAAGGAACATAAATGCTCAGGAATATATCCTTCACAACTTGGATTTCCAGAGGTGCAGCAACACAAATACCTAAGAGAATTAGAACCATAAAAGCAGAGTTCTGATAAACAAGTTTGAATAGGTCTTGACATACTTTAGTGATGACTTATCATTTCTCAGTGTGTACTTTGAAACTGTCCAAGCATTTTAAAAGTGCCCAGGCTTCTGCTTCCTGATCCAAGCTGCTCTCTCCCACTCCTCACGCCCCTGCTGACATTCCAGGTTCTTTGGGATTCTTCTTCCCAAAGAGAGAAACAAATTTTCTGCTTGGATTACCAAATGTGTTGGAAAATCTCAAGTCCCTGAGCTACAGGGAGCAGGACAATGTAAAGCTGCACCAGGGAACAGTTACTCAATATTTTCTCTCCTTTTACTCACTTCCTATGAGCCACTCTCACACACAAGACAGGCTTTGTTTTCCCAGCCACTGACACTCCTAACATGACATGACGTGATTTACTTTCCCTAAAATACGCATTTTTGTTTTCTTTTCCCGTCTATCAACCAGAAGGTGAACATTTTAGACCACACGTGTCAAACAATTCTACAAAGCTTCCTGATTCTTTATTTCCAAACTAATTGGGTCACAGTACCTACCCTTCTCAGAAATGCCAACACCTTGTACTTCCCAGGTGGTCAGTGAATCAGGCAGGGTGACAGCCAGAGTCTTGGACCTGTGTTCAAAGTGTTGTTACATTTTTCCATTGCCAATAACCATCTGTCAACAGCACAGCTCATCACCAGCAACTCCTGTGCCTAAGAGAGACTCTAGGCAGCTCTGAGAGCACAGCCAGAAAACAGGAATTCTGGATTTTTGTTTGAACAAACCTGGTTTCAGCTGATTTCAAAGAACCTGGTATTTAGCAAGGTCCAAAGTGAAAGGGAAAGTGTCTCAACAATCTGACACACAACATTTAGAGCATGGAGGGAAACAGGGCAGGAATCGTTTGTTTGGATAAAACTCCATTTCAGAGACTCCACATCTTAGGTACAACTAAGGTTACCCAGTTTACCTCAATTCTAGCATTTCCTTTCTATAAAGCTGATTTGAGAAAAGTTGTACCTTGAAGAAACTTGGTGAACTTCCCATAACCAGCTTTCAGGGAAGTAGCTACGAACTTGTGCCTCATCCAGCTCCAAGTGGGACTCAAAATCTAAAGAACATAAACAAAGCAAGTAAAAAACCCCTTGATACAACAAAAAGGTATCTGAATACCCTCAGTCGGAAATCTGCTTTAATTCCTCCTCATCCATTTCCACATGTGAATACCTGTCCAACATCCTGACAGATTAATTTGTTAACAAGCAGTTCTAGGGAGATAATGGAAGATCAGGAATTTGACACTCCCAATGATCTTTCCATTGGCTGCTTTGGGCCTGGACAAAGGGTTCAAATTTCCCATTCAAGTTTACTCTCAATGCTCTCTAATTGCTGTTCTGCTGGTTCTAAATGTGAGAGAATAGAATAGAGGGAAGAGCAGAACAAAGACCTGCTCTCCTAGCCCTCTCCATGGATACACAACCAAAGTCTTGGCAGATGGGTAAAATTCCCTCTGGAACAGCCCTGGCAGGTACCAGGGAGGGGTTAATGGACTCCATCACCTCGTTTTCCCCATTCTGCTGGAGCAGGACACGCAGAGCTCTCGTACTCACGCATTCTGGCCAGTATCAGGAGTTTGTTTGGCTCTTCCAGCCGCAGCTTGTTGGCAAATTCACAGCAATCTTTGAATGCAGAAATGCACCTTTGGCTTCTCCGAATTCTCTGAGCTCTGTCCTTGCAGGTCTCAGAGACTGGATATTCCTTTACTCCAGCCATGCAGCATTTCCGAACTTCTGGATCTCGGTATTTGGATACTGAAATAAAAATAAAATAATTNGTAAAATTCCCTCTGGAATAGCCCTGGCAGGTACCAGGAAGGGGTTCATGGACTCCATCACCTCGTTTTCCCCCATTCTGCTGGAGCAGGACACGCAGAGCTCTGTACTCACGCATTCTGGCCAATATCAGGAGTTTGTTTGGCTCTTCCAGCCGCAGCTTGTTGGCAAATTCACAGCAATCTTTGAATGCAGAAATGCACCTTTGGCTTCTCCGAATTCTCTGAGCTCTGTCCTTGCAGGTCTCAGAGACTGGATATTCCTTTACTCCAGCCATGCAGCATTTCCGAACTTCTGGATCTCGGTATTTGGATACTGAAATAAAAATAAAATAATTCGTATGCTTGAGATGAAGATTTTATTTCCAAACGTTCCTTGACTTGTTTGCAGGATTTCAGTGAAGACTCATTTTTGAGGATGAACTTGTTGATTTTCAAAAGTTAGTGACACACGCTTAATAATTACTATTCTGAATTAAAACTATAATTTAGGTAAGAATAGCTGTATTACATTTTCAGATTTATCGGTCAAAGGCTCTTCTGACAGGCTTGGTCTGGCCTGTGGTGACTGGGAAAGACTGTCATGGCACAGTACTGTGAGTTTTCAGTTATGTGTCTCCAGAAAAAGAAATGATGACAGAATCACAGATTTGGGTTAAAAGGAAGCTTAAAAACCATCTCATTCTCATTCCACCCTCTGCCATTGGCAGGGACACCTTCCACTAGACCAGGCTGCTGAAATCTCAAACACATTCTGTATTTTCAATGTGAACTGAAATCCTAAAACGCTTTCGAATTGGGGTTCTCTCTAAAGTCATCTTCCATATTTGTCAGTCTCTCTCAAATACATTAAAATCAGTAAGCAATTTTAGATTCTTGATTTCTAATGGATGTGATTTTCTTTTATAATGATATACTTGGAAGTATTTTTAGCACCTTTGTTGCGTATCTTTTCCCGGAAGTCAGACCGTTTGGTTCTTAACACTTCAGTGCAAGCTTCACCTGGCCAAAAAGTAAAGAAATACAGACAACATGAACTTTCTTCATAATGGTATATAATTAATTATCTTGAAAAATTATCTTTAAAATTTTGAAGATAATTTTTATTTTTAAAATAATTCCATAAAATCACATTCCAAATGCGCAAAACCTTTTGCTTGCTATTTCAATTACATAAACGTATTTTCATTTTGATTACAGCAACTGATCCATAAGAAGCTTTCCTCCCACAAAAATCATCACTCCTTTGAGTTCTAACACAACAACCGAGAATGACAACAGAACATTTCAGAAAATGCAATCCACAACTCCAGGCCTGAACCCCAGGAACGCACCTGTGTCCTCGGAGTCATCAGCATTTGCATTGGTCAGAAAGGTGAGGCCGGCCATTCGGAAGACGGCAATGTTGTTCTGGCCTCCTCCAGCCCCACAGCCAAGGTCGCTCTTTTCCAGCTGCAGCATTACCTGAGGAAAAACACACATGCCATGCTACCAGAATGCCTTCAAAACATAACCTGGAAAGGTCATGGGAATAACCAAGAAGGCGATCGTAGTGGCCATGGCTCCTTGGGCAAGGAGCTCTCCAACACTGCAACTCATTTTTGGCCAAGTATTTTATGAGGTCTGTCTTTAAAACCACAATTTACTTTTACTGGAAATCAAAAGATTGTAAATTAATTATTTTTTAAATTTTGAATTTTTAGATTTAAACCAACAACTTTCATTCTGGCTTGAATTCTGCCCATTTTCAGGCTGACAGAATGCATGACACATATCAGTTATTGAATGTGAACACGAAACAAAGAGCAACTTGATTGTCTTTCATGGCTGCTACTTCACCTTGTCCATTGCTCTCTTCCTTCTTCCTGTGACTCCATATATTGCCTTGTCAAGAGATGACAAAGCAACAAAGGAACTGGATTGTGTTTTCATGGTGAGCGACACAACCTCTGCTGGCTTCAGTGTCTCTTTGCTTGACTGCAGCTTAATCTATAAAGTGAAAACAAATATTGGTGATTTTGAAAGCACATTGACCTGAAATCAATCCAGCTGAAGGCAGACACTTATTATAACAAGTTAAGTGCTAAAGAACTTGTGTAAGCCCAAGATAAAATCTGATCATAAAATGAATGCATGCCCATAAATTTCATTTTTGCTACTCACATCAAGGCTATTCCCACATTTCTGCTCCACATCCAGCCAAACTGAATCAGCCACTAACTCTGCAGTTTCTTCTCCTGTGACTATGTAGTAAACAATAAGACGTGCTGAAGGAACCATTTCTTGGGTTATCTGGAAAGTTAGATGTTCATATTCCAAATCCTTAATTCTCTCCTGAGTTCCAAAGCTTAATGTCTTCCCTTTTGATATGATCTATGGTAAAAATTATGGAGAATAAAAAAGTCAAATTTTATACTCAGTCTATTTTTCACATGTAATAATTATTTGAATTTATATCTTCCACTAAAAAGAGGTGCTGTCGCTGCACTTCTTTTCCTTCATCTACATTTCACCTTTTGAAATAGCTCTTGAGACTAGCACTACTTGTCCTCAATCCCAGCCAATGTCAGGTAAGAATTCAAAAAAAAATACTTAATATATAATTTAAACACAAGACTGTTATTTTTCCCTATAACGCTGACAGATTGTATCTGAAAGGAAGCAGTTGTGTAAGCTGCACACATTCTATGCTGAGGATAGCTCTTGATTGCTGAGGTGTTTCATCCATGACCATATATATTAAATTGCAACTCAATATTTGATGCAGAAACATCTGTTACTTACCAAATAGCTGTAGTGATGTATTTTGTCAATGTAGTGACTGCGTGGATAGACATTAACATGTATTACATCCCCTAC
Source organism: Pardalotus punctatus (assembly GCA_013400915.1). Classification (NCBI taxonomy): domain Eukaryota; kingdom Metazoa; phylum Chordata; class Aves; order Passeriformes; family Pardalotidae; genus Pardalotus; species Pardalotus punctatus. The sequence continues at coordinate 39,053 of VZTX01016531.1, forward strand.
TTCTAGGGTTTTGTGGTTTGAAGCCCAGTCAATATAGAGATAACTCTGGCTCAGCGATGAATACGCCTTTGCTTCATAGGTTTTACTTGCTTGGTTTTCTTCTGAGAGATGTGGATCTGCAGTCATTACCTGAAAAGATAATAAAATGTCTGCATAGTCTGAGTATAGAATTATACCCAAGTAAACAAGCAATGACAATCCTAAAATCATTCTGCAGTGTGTTGTTCAGAGGGATTAATAAAACAAAAGCCAGCTCAAGACCTTATCCTTGAAGAAATAATTAGGCCCTCAAATAAATAATTTAATGGAACAATTTAACTCACTTGAAACTCCAGCACTTTGCTGTTTGATGGGACGTTAATGACAAACAAAGCAGTTCCATCACTGATGCTTGTTCTTCTTCTCCCAAATTCTGAACCCTCTGATATCAACTGAGTCTCATCCATTTCCTCACTAAATGATTTTGCAGTGACAGTTACAGGGACATTTCCAACAAATTCGTCCATGGTGTCTTTCACCTGCACCTGTTCATCAGAATAAAGAAGTGGTGACATTTTTCAGGATGAAGTTTCCAAGCGGCTCGGCCGCTTCTACAACAGGGAGTCAAAAAATGTACAAACCAATGGAAATCAGAATCGTGTTCAGAGGTACAGTGATCCAGAGAGAAAAGAAGAAAGCTTGTGCGTTATGGGGCAGGTGCTGCAATGTGCAACCACCCTGCCCCTGGGAACTGACCTTAATGAAGAAGGGAAGTCCAGGCTTCACAAAGAGAGGAGTAGCAACCAAACTCAGCTTGTAAGGAGAGACAGCAAACCTGACTCCAGCAAACTCCACTTCACCACTGAGGCCACCTAACAAAACATGGCACCCCATGTAACAAATAGCCAAAAATAAGTTTAATCCCTAACGGCTTTTACAGGGAGAATTGGCTGTTCTTCCTTACAAGATTCTGGAAGAACCTCTGAATATTAAAGAAAATTTGGTATTAGGAAAGTTCTCCGTAGAATCTTCTTTGCTAGTTCTGCTCACATTTGCAGAAGTGTTAAGAAAAATTTTGATTAAAAAGCAACTTACCTGTAGACTCCAACACTGATGCCACAATATATAAATATGACCCATCCAATGCTTCCAGACTGTCAAACCCTATAGAACTTGCTGCTCTCTTACTGTTAAAATGGATTGTAGCAACTCCATTTTCAATCTGGAAGTGAAACAGAAACCATCTCTTTATAGTCAATAATTTAGAAATAATACATAGACAGACTATATGCAGAGTCAATGCGTTTCTGTTCATTGTCTATTTGCAAATGAGAACAAAGGTGGAGATGTTTTAATAAAGAATTCTTTATTCCCTAAAATGATTTTAAATTAATCAACCAATGGCACATATTGCGAAGTTTGTACACAGGCTCAGCAAGAGGTAGGGATAACACAGAGATATCTTCAGTACATGAGGAAAGGGGACAATTAGTGGAGAACAGACTCCCCACAATAAATCAATACAACTTTGACCTGATTTCTCTCCATTTGATTTCATTAATTCCATAATATACAGCAATAAAGTTATGTCACACAAATTCTAATCACACAGTTTCACCAAGAGAGTAATGAAATCCGATTGAAATGACATTGTCTCAGATGCTGCCTTTGAGTGCCATTTCCAAGGGCATTTCTCTGCCCCTGATGAGAGCATTACACAGGAAAAGTTCACACTGGTGAGCTGTGGATGCAATCTAGGACTTGAAGCCTATTATCGCCAAATTTAATGGACAAAATTCAGCAGAGCTGGACCAGTCCTGAATTATGCATGTGAATTCTACACAAGCTTGACTTGCTGCTTCTTACCCTCGTTACATGCATTGCCTGAGGCATCATTATTTTCTCACTTTCTTCAATTATTCCAAAACGAAGAAAAACATCAGCACTTGGAAGCTTTTTGTTGGAAAAATAGCTGAGAATAAAACAACATAAATGCTTTCAAGATTACTTTAATGGCTGCAACAAAGCATTTGTTTTCAAGAAGAGTAATTGCCTAGGCAAGAGATGGGAAACAAATGTCTGTGTATTTTAAACACTTCTGTTGAAAAATAATCACTCTGGAAGAATTTTAGAAAGGTCACTTAGATTTCTTACAGAGCAGAAAAGATTTGCATGAAAGGGTTGCTTGAGGAAAAGAGGAAAAGTCTGGACTCAGGAGAATCATTCTTCAGGTAAAAGAAGAACCAATACAAAATATTCAGAATTCCAAGCCAAATTTCCTTACCTAGCTTTCACAACGATCCTGAAGTTCTCAAATTTATCAGAACTAATGAAGTTACTCTCCGGCTCTATGACGATGGAAAAGCTTGGCATTGCTGAAAATTGAGCAGAAAAAAGGTCACTTGGGTGTGTTTTATCCAAGAAGCCACAGTGGTCAGAGAAATTCTCCTGTGCAGCCACTGAAGAACCGTGGCCATTTCCAGGGGGTTGAGTTTCTGAAAATACTAAAAATGCAGGTTCACAGCATGGGCACATCTTACCATATTCCTTAACTTCAAATTTTGCCACAGCTGAGGTTCCAAAATCCTTCTTATACTTGGCTTCAATCTTCCAAATTCCATACCTATGGAATGTCAACAATCAAACACTTTTTGAGACGAAAACTGGTGTTGAAGGCAAAAATTAATATTACTGCTTAATAATATTTCATGGCAATAATCTTTTAGAGAGGAAAATTCCGCACCAAATTTTTGCACGTGTTCAATGCCTACTTTGAGCAGATTCTCTTTGATATATCACTGATTATTTGAAACTTGTTTTAAAGCATTGAAATAAAATGGAAAATCAAATCAGTTCTAAAGCAGTTTCTCAAGCCCCTGCTGTCATCCTTCTGCCAACTCAGCAATGCTTCAGCACCCTCTCAAGACTAAAAGGAGAACTGAAAAGATATTTCTTTTTTATGCTGCTGCTCCTGGAAAAATGCTGGAGACTTGTATCAATACATGTACGAAATATGAACATTTCCCCACGATAAAAACAACACACCTTTGATGCTGTTTATATCTCTGCAGTAGAAAGCTTTAATTGCCATTAATATTCTTTTTTAATTGAGCATGAAAAACCTACCCCTAACTGCTCTTTAAGGAGAATACTCTGCCCTAAGGTCCCTATTTAGATCACGGTTGCACCCTAGGTGAAATGTCAGAAATTTCCAAGTTTCAAGTCACGCCCACCATGCAAAACCACTCCATGACAGTCATGATAAAAAGGCATTATTATGTCAATAATTCACCAAAAAAGCATTAAATAAATCTACTTAGGATTAGGAGGAATCTTGAAGTCAGGAAAAGAAACTATTCCAGTAAAATCTTTTTCTTCCAAAATATCCACTTCTACTCCTTCAGGATCCTTTAAATGATAAGAGGAAAGAATGAGCAGTTACAGATTGTTCTTCTCAAAAGGAGAATTTCCATCCTGTGATTTCAGTGGCAGCCTGGCCATAAGAAATTTTTCTCAAGAGTTTTAGAGCATAAAACCACAAACACTTGTAGTAACAACTCAGACTGAAATTCTGATAAAAGATTTTACCCTGGTTCCACCAAGAAAAAGCGGTGCTTAAAATAGCTAAAAAATTACTGTAATAACAAGCCAATTGTTAAAAGCTAAAAAATATGATAGGTACTGATTACTTTTATATCTTAAATGAAGCAAACAGTATGAAAACCATGTATTATTAAAGTCCCTCAAAAATCCTTTTCCCAGATATTAAAGATAATTTTTTTTTCTATTCTGTAACAACTTTGGATCTGGGACTTGAAAACCTCTACCCCACTGTGCAAAGTCAATTTTAAATCTTTTAAAAGATGTCTGGCTACCTGCAAAAACGTCTAACAGTTTTATTAAACATTGACTGCAATACTGATTTCCCATCTACCTCCCTTTATTATTAGAATTCTACAGAATATCAATATTAAATTACAACTCACAAAAAAAGTTAGGACAGTCTCTCTCCGAGCTGGCTGCAGTTCTTCATTCAGAGAGTAAACTCTGACTTTCACTGTAAGAATTATTGCAATACATCTTAAAGTCAAAACAAAAATTTACTAATATTTCTAACAAATTTCCAGGAAAATTGCTCACTCTTTGTGCCACAAATGAGTAATTTATGTTGAGGAGGGCAGGGAGAGATAATTCCAGTATGATCAAATAGTTCAAAATATTATTCTGCTGATTAAAGAATTAAATATCAGTCTATGGCAATGCAACCCAACCAAGAGCTTAAAGAACATTCAAATCCTAATTCCTTGGCAGAGTCAGCAGACTTTAAAAATTAAATAGCAACCAAGAGAAGTAAGCATTATTCACCTGATTGATCAGGAGTGTAAACTGGTTTATCTGTATGAATAAAAAGAAACCCATTCTCATAGGAAACAGGAATTTTTTTAAATCTTGTAAAATGTGGAGAAACAGCTTCCAAATACAAATACTCGTCTGAATTATCTGTTCTTGGTAAATCTGTTGGTTGAACCTGGGGGAGACGAAATAAAGGTTTTTCAAGATTATTAAAATATTTTTCACAGTATTTTTTGATTAAAAGAGTATCTGAGAAGTAATTACCATCCTGTAGTTGAGTACCATTTAATAAAAATATCCACATTCACAAGGATTTATTCCTGCTTACAGGATAGATGATGGTGTGTAGTATTAAGCTACAGATATTTTGCAATTTTGCATTTTATTTATGCCCAGAACTAAACCAGCAAAGTTCAAAGCCCAGTAACAAGGTTACAACCGTCCAAATTATCAGATTTCCATCTATGCACATGATGAATCCTGGCCACAACAAAGCTGCTGCTGTGGTTGGTAGTTTGATTTGATTCTCTCTCTTTCTTTTTTAAAGTTATGCAACTGTGGTAATGTTTCTAAAATAATTTGATTGTATGCTTTTAATTCAGTGTCATTCCTTTACACTCATTTTATTCAGCGTAATTTTAATTTCAGACCAAAAACTGGAGCATTAGGCTTCCCTCCCCAGTTTAAACAACTGAAAACTGACCATAATCTATTTAACACTTATCACTAAATGTGCTAATGAAAGGACTGTAAGAAAAGTCTGAATTCCTTACTGTTAAAGTTACAGCATCTTGGAATTTGTTGGCTGGAGTTAAGGAAATCCAATTGGTCGAATACACTGTAAGCTTATCTGGAAAGCTTTTTAGTGAAATAGTGACCGGAAATTCCTTCTCATAACCAAAAGCTTGAACTACAACTTTCTCAGAGGCCCCAGCTCGGAAGATCTTTGGTGCTGTAAGGACATATCTGTACATGGAATATAAAACAAATAAAGCATCATGGAACTCTATTTCTTTCAGATTTCTTACTTTTGTAATCTAGTTACATCCACACCGTTAAAGCAAACAGGATAATTAGGTTAAGACACTAATTAAAATCCTATTTGGATAGTGCCCTTTGCATTGGCTCTGCTTTAATTATCAAAAGGAGACGACAGCAATTAAGTAACATTTCCAGTAAAGTCCATATTTGCTTTTACTTACGTTTTCTCTTGGCTAAAAGTTGTTCCAGAAAACAGCAAAACAATCAAATATATTAAAATAGCCATCGTGCCTGGGACAACAGCAAACCATGGATGAACACCCTCTGCTGCGGGTGAGCAGAAATGCCACCAACACATTTCACTCACAGTTAATAATTAATTGCAGATCATTCTTTACTAAAACATCATTGCCCCCTCCCGAGGATGCCCGAACTGCCCAATTTAGGATTTTTTAAATTTAGGATTTCAATTTTTAATATGTCCAGAGCAATCCTGTGTCAGCCCTCACTCCCTCTCTGACAACTGCATTAATAAAATAATTTTCAGGGGTAGGAAAAAAACCCAACAAACAAAAAAATAGATTTAGTTTGTTCTTAATTTTTTTTTTTTTTTAAATCAAAGTGACTTTACATTTGTGTCTAAAGGAAAAAAGGATGTAAGTTATATCAAATAATGTGTGGATGTGTTTAGACCAGCATTATTATTTTTTTGTTTGGAAATAACTCTTCCCTTACAAATTTATTTTAGCCATTCGCATCCCAGATTATACCCACTTTTTGAGTACTTCCATTACAAATAAAAACCGCAAAATGAAAATATTAGGGCACAATATATCAACATGCACTATTTAAAATAGCATTTTGCAAAAAAAAAAATTGAAAAAATTTGCAAACCAATGGTGACAAAACTTTGCAGGCCTGGTATCTAGGATAGCACCTCAGCAAATAAGTTTAGGCAAAGTCAAACAAAGTTGTGCAAGAATGCCGAAGTTTAAACAAATATTGTGGTCAATCTTTACGGGAAAAGCGTTTACAAAATTGTTTCAGATCGATATAAAATGAAATTACAGTAAGGTCAGCTTCTCACCAAATGTAATGAACTAGGACGGAAGCAATAACAGAATAAAATCCTATAAAATGTAAGGCGCTTAATATTATTAAAATGAATGGCCAAAATAGCTATTATTAAATACCAATAAGGGTGGGATGTAAACGATAATGCGCAAATAGTGAAGAACACTGGGAAACACTTTAAAAGTGTAACAATAGTCTGAAATAATGTTTTTTAAATCTAATTATGCACCTTCCCCGCATTTTTCACAGACATAACCTACTGATTTTTCAACTCTGCATTTCACACGTAGTTATATAAATTCTGAACTAACACAGCCCAGAAGTGTTAAAAGATTCATTTACACGCCTCTGTGAAAATGACTGTGGCATAGACCGGGCACACAGCGTTGTTATAAATGCATATTAAAGGATTGGCTTTTCGCAAATAATGAGTGCTATGTGTATAATACTAACCTCTATGTTGTAGGAATGTAACTATTATTAAATGCTTTTCTTTTGTTCTACTTTAGAGATAGGTAAAAAAATTAACTAACCAAAGATATGTTAAAATACAACTAACAAATTATAAGCTTAACATGATCTGCGTATTTCTAATGTTACAGAATAAAACCCATTTATACACAGTTTTGCACCGGCACGCGAACGTGACACACAAATAGAGGACAGAAAAGGAACAAATGCCTATCAGCAGAGCAGGTTTTATTGTTTATACAGTGACTCGGGTTTCAAACAGGCCCAAATCCCTCACGTTTAATCGTTTATCCGGTAATTTCGGAATTTATTCACCCTGAGGCGCTGAGGGGACGCAGCCGGAAATGGCGAGGAGGGGGCGGGGCCTCGGCGGCGGGAAAAGACGAGGGGGCGTGGCCTCCGCAAAGCCCCGCCCCTCCGCCTCACCCGCCGACCGGACAAAATGGCGGCGGGGCGGCCCCTCAGGGAGCGCCCTTAAAGGAGCCGCAGCTAGCGGGGCTCGGCGGTGCGGGCGGCGATCGCGCGGTGACGGCGAGGAGGCGGTGGAGGAGAGGTGCGTTGGGAGCCGGTGCCATCCTTCGGGAGCGCCTCGAGGCCGCCCGTGCCGCGGCGAGCGGTGAGACGGCGTTGCCATGTCAACGCAGGTAATCAAAGCGGAGGCCTGAGGGGGCGGCCCGGATCGCCGTGCGGCGGGCACCGGGAGGGGACGGGGGACCGGGAGCACACAGGGCCCCGATTGCCGGCTCAGCCCCCGGCTGCTCTGCCCAGGGTGTCACTGCGAAACCACAGCCCGTGCTCAGGAAACGGTGTTAAAACCGCGGGCTGCGCTCCTTGAATCGTGAAGGAACGCCCCAGTATGGCTTTTCGTTAGCGCGCCAGCATCTTTCTCCTTCTCCTGCCCCTTCCGTTCGCATTGTCCTGGTCCTGCATGAATTGTGTTTCCAAGTATTGGATGGAAAAGAATGGCCCTTATCCATGCCCCCCTTCACTTGTCCTTACTTCCTTTCCAATTTCAGAAAAAAAAAAGGCATCTCAATGAAGAACGTATTCTCCAGACACAATGTAATCACTCACAGAGCTCCAAGTTCCCCCAACAGAGGACTTTTCTATCTTAAAGAATGTTTTAAAACATGCTCTTTGTTCACTGGGCGGAGGTGTTAGTAAAGCTCTGTCCCTTGGAGATGGTTGCTACAAGACTTTGTCGCACAGAACGAGTACAAGACTTTTCCTATGCTTATCCCTGGGGAAATATGTTCATCACTGAGGGAAGTTTCTGTTACAATTCGCTGGAATTTCCCAGGCTGTCACAGGATAATTTGTTTGCAGAAAGGAAAACTCTGGGAATGCCAGCGCCAGACTGATCGTAATTTTTTTCTCAGTTGCCTTTTTCTGCTTGCATTTGTTCTTATTGCAAAGTGAGTGATTTCAGCCTTCGGGAGCAGTTGGGATCCAATCCCCTGTTTCTGTCCCCTGCCAGCTCTGTTGGTCTGAGCTGAGAGTATCTCCAGACCTGCCAGACTTTGTGTAAACCACAGCCTGCAGGACAGGAGGAAGATGAGTTGCAAACACAAAGCAGCTCAGTCAGTCCCTGGGGCTGTGCTGTAGAAGTGTGTGAGTATAAAGGTAAAATCATTCTTCCCAATGCCAGGAAAATCAGAAGCTGGTACCCACTGGAGATTTGGCATAGATGTTTTTTTTGGCACAGCATGCTTCTGTAGCATCTTTGGTGTCGTGCAAACCTTTAAGATTGAGCATTATACACAGACTGATATTTGTTTTTGTTATTCCAGATATTGCCATGTGATACCCAGTATTTTTGGCAATGAAGAAAGGCTCCGTAAGAAAAGTTTCAGGTCGAAAGCCACTGACATCAGCTTCCCAGACACCTCATCCAATGTCACCTGTCAGTTCCGGTGCCACATCGCCACATCTTGGCCAACAGACAACTCCAGCTGCTCACAAAACCATGGAGCAGAGGCCCCAACAACTGGATATTCCAGCAGAAAATGTTGAATCTGCTTTGAGGTTTCAGAAAGGTATTATATAATAAATAATACTGCTATCAAAGTACACACCACAAGCATTAAAAGCCAGTGTTGAGTGAATTGTATGGTTAAAGACTTATGATCAGTTGGAAAGAAGCCTGAAAAAATTGCTTTCATCTTTTTTTTTGGTACACAAATGCGGAAATGGGAGTAGTGAGAGCTGGGGAGAATAATGAGACTCTTACTCCCTCCTGTAAATGCTCCTGGAGGGGATAATTTTCAATGTTTTCCCAGTGTTCAGTGTAAAGAAAAAGACTGATACAAAACCCACCAATTCTTTCACTACTAAGGGTAGTTTTCTGTTTAATTTCAGGTGAAAATGGTGTTAGCCCAGGAGTCAAGTACATAACTGAACCCGTTATAAAGAGTCTGTCAAAACAGCAAAATTTGGCGTCTATAACCTCACTGAACCTTTCATCCCCGAAGGATGGGGACAAGAAATTTAAGGTAAGTTAGTGGAAATAACTGGAAATTCAACCATGTTTAAAATGGTTCATTTATTTCGTAGTAATGGTTTCTTTTTAAGTGGTTGTCAGCACCATATTCGAATTTTATTAGCCTGTCTCGGCAACCAACTCCTGTTTAAGAAAAAAGGCAATGGAGACTTGAACAAAATTTTAAAAAGTGGTTCATTAGAGTGATGTTTAAAACATATTAATTTGTGTAATTTTTTAGCTTTTAGATTTTGCTGGTTTGGTGTGTTATGGGTTTTTTTTGGTGTATTTTTTAATGTCATGTTCCTATTTATGTAGAAGAAGACTGGTCCACTGTAAATTTAAAATCCAGCTTTCCAACACTGTAGAAGACCATATCTAAAGTGGGGCTTTAGAATACCACAGTGGAACTGTGATTAATAAAATGTTAGAATACTGGGTATTTTGAATGAATAGAAATCTGCCTTTCTCTTTAAAAAACCCAAACCCTGCAGCGCTAAGGGATTACTTTTCTGTTCTTTAGTACATGGAAAATTTGGAGAAGTGTTTTAAACTAGAGGTACTAAACCTTAGTAACAACCAGATCGAGAAGATTGAGAAGTTGGATAAACTGCTGAAGCTGCGTGAACTCAACTTGGCTGGCAACAAAATCAGGTGAGAGGAAACACCAAAGGCTTTGGAGAGCCCAGGGTCAATAAAGCTCTTTTCTTTCACTGCTTATGTGACTTCTCTCACAGGTGTGAACACTCGAGGTGAATTTCCCAGTTTTATGTCAGGAGTAACAGGCTTTGAGGTATTTTTAAAAAGCACAAGCTCTGAGGTATTAGAAGTATAAATAGTTTTGGGAAGTGCTGTCGGTGTACCATGGTTGTGGTTTAATTTGTTTTCCTTGGAAACCAAGCCAGAAGTGCAAGTTTCCAGATACCACAATGAAGAGTGGGCAATAACCCAATTAAGTACATTAAAAAATTAATTTAACTTTTACTATTTATTATTACAGGTAATAAAATAAGGTTTATTTTAGGAGAGGAAGCTGAATGGGCTTGATCAGGCAGGCCATAAACTCCCTAAATTGCTTTTGAACTCTTTTGAGAACCTGGTGTCTTGTTTGAGTGGTTTAAAAGTGTTGAAGGGTAATGGTTCATGCAGTAGCAAAACTCTTAATAGCTTTTAATTTTTCCGTCAATGAATTATGATCTTTACTATTATGAATGTGCCCTTGCAGCAGAGAAGCTGCCATTTCAGTAGAGACATTTACAGTGGGAAGTGAGTAAACCCCAGGGTTTCTATACATTGCATTCACACAACTTCCTCTCTCAACAGGAATTGAAAAGGGAACAGTGGCTTTTAGCTACTGCTCTGTTCCCAGACTTTGTTATGTCCAGTTCATAGATACTCAAAAAACACTGCACTTACAGGAACACATTCTGCTGTTCTTCATTGTAATACTCACAGTTTAATGTTCACACATATTCATCAGAAATGCTCAGAGAAACTGAAATCTAGCATGCTTTCTTCCAGAGTTTTAACAAAAACATCAAAAAATGCAGCCCTTCATGCTCTCAGTTTACAGTTCATCCTGCCTTTGTATGGGGAAAACCCCCCCACAAAACAACTTTATTTTGATTCATCTTTGTCCCGTTACCCTCTCAGGAGAAAAAGAAGATATTTTGCATATTAAAATGGAATTACCATGCATTAACATAATGTTAATATTAAAATGAAGATATGCAAAAGTAAAGGTTTTGCTACAATGACAGAAAATCGTACTGTGATTTTTGGTCTTAATTTAGTACTCGTAAGTAAGCTGGTGTAATTTCATTTGAATTGTCCATGGCAGTAAATAAAGGTTTTGCTGATCTGTTGGTTAATTAATTGTGACAGACTTTATCCATTAATTTGTGTAATTTATCCATAAATCTCAGTTTCACTTTAAATTTGCTGTGGTTCATGACAAATCATGTTTTTCTTCTCGTTTGCAGCAAAATTGAAGGCATAGAACATTTGCAGAACCTACAAAAGCTGAACCTGGCAGGGAATGAGATTGAGCACATTCCTGTGTGGGTAGGGAAGAAACTGAGATCGCTGCGCAGCCTTAATTTGAAACGGAATAAAGTGTCCTCAGTAAGTGATTATGGATAGAAACAGGCATTGTTCACTGCCCTTGAAGCGAGCTGTGTATTTATATTGATTGACTTTCTCTGAGTAATTGCTGAGTGTCTTCCCACAAAGTCTTTTCTGAAACGCAGCAGTTGGGAGCCTAATAAAGTTATTTATCAGAGAAACTCCTTCTGTGCAGGTATTGAAGATATAAACCTGTATTATGTTGTTTGGGGAAGCATAAGTTTTTGGGAGGTTATACATCCATGGCTCTTCATGTCTTGAAAGATAAAGCTTGGCTGCATTTACTCTCTTTGCAGTGGCCATTTTTTGTAGAGGAAATAATTTGATTTTTAGGAAGTGACTTTAGTCACAGTACTGTGTATTTTGGTAGGTTTTTAGAGATGAGCATAACTGTTAAGATAGATCCTTTAATACAAACCTAACATAAAACATTCTACGTAGCCAGGTGTTCTCAAATGGGGGTTGAATTGTTCTTGGATGGATGTCTACTCATTGTTTTGTTTCCCTTTGATTTAGCTCCATGATATAGCTAAACTAAAGCCTCTGCAAGATCTGACCTCTCTGTTCCTTGCTGAAAATCCAGTTGCAAGTCTGCCTCACTGCTACCTGTACACCATATTCCACCTGAGAGTGCTGGAAAACTTGGATGGACAGCCAGTGACGAACCATGACAGGCAGGAAGCTCTGGAGAGGTTTAATTTAGGTAATAACATACTAAATCTAAAGTGAACGACAGAACATTCAAGTTTAGGAAGGAAAAGATTTTTCTGTTTGAATGTTTCCCTGATTTTGTTTTTCAGAAGAGATAGAAAAATTAGAAAGAGAATTGGAAAACACAACAAAGGAGATGGAGAACCTTAAACTTAACCAGTCCAAAGTGCTTGAGCAACTTCAGCATCAGGATGAGCTCAACAAGTCACTAAGGGAAGAGGCTTTGCAGCAGAGACAAAGCTTTGAAGACCTGCAGAGGGACCTGGGCACCAAAAATGAACTGGTAAGATAATCACTGGCACCAAGGAAACCTTTGGACACAGAGTTCTCGGTGGGAGAGTTCAAAAGGCTGGAGACTTGTGTTTAAAATTGAGATAAACCTTAGGGACTGGTGATTATTGACCAGTGGTTCTTCAATATTCTTTCTGTGGAAAAAGTAAGTATATTGAACCAGCACTCAGTATCACTCTTGTGATTTAGAGTAACTTCTTTGTTTCTAGTAATTATTTATGTATTTCTGTTTAAAGTTTTGTCAATTGATGAAAGGTTAAGCTGCTAAATTGCTGATGTACTGAATATGCTGCACTGGGCAGACTCTAAAGTGCTGCTGCAATAAGGGAGAAAATGGATACTTTTATGAAAAGATGAGCACACAAGTTGTACATCAGTAACAGCCCTTGATTATTATTTTGTGTAACGTGCACCTGTGTATTGTATTTTATTAGTATCATCCTAAAGTCTTATGTGTGAGTCTCTTTCATTGGTAGCCATAAAACACAAGGAAAGTCCTACTGACTTGGGAGTGCTGCGTTGGAATGACCTGATGAGAACTTAATACATGGATTTTATCTTTTAGACTTGTTCTCTAAAATTTGATCCGTCCAACTCTCTCCTTGGTACATCTGTCTCTGTTTCTTCTCTGAACACACTCACACTAACCAGCAGTGTGCTGCTAAAATGGAGTTTTCAGTATAGTGAGACTTAGCAGCAAATATTTTGCAGCTCGAACGCACTCTTCTCCTTTAGATGACAAACGTGGCTCACTTGTGTCTCCCTTTAGCTGGTGTCTGGGTTTGTCACAGTCCCCTTCCTGCAGAGCCTTTGTTCCTCGCTCAAGGTAGCCCCGCTGTGCTCCTGGCTGGTTTTATTTCTAGGATGCATTTGCACGTTCCCTGAAGTAGCAACATTATTATGAAATTTCTCAGTGAAACTTTATATTCGCTGTGGTTTGGAATGCAATTTTCTTGATATTTTTCTCCTTTTCTCTGAAACACAGTTAATTTTTTGCATGACACTTCGCAGGTTTTTTAATGTTTCTTTAAGCCTTTCCTGTTCTCTTTCTTTTCCTCCATTAGTCCTGCTTTCCGCTGTCTATTGGAATTGTGCTGCATGTTCTCCCTCAGGTATTCAGTGTGAAAAGTTGATTTAAAAAGAAATCACATGATGGACCTTTCCTTAAAAATAACCTCAAAACCAATCTAGCCCATAGTTAAGCTAAAATAAAATACATAGACTTTGTACGCTTGACAATTGAGACATTTTGTTTCTTTTACAGACCATGCTAATAGGTCTTATGCTCACTAGTAGCAATAAATATATTTGTTATTTGGCCTAGATTTTGCTAAAGGATCATACCCAAATTACTATTTTATCCTAAGTTAGGTTTAAAAATAAACTTGTCACTGCAATATACATAAACTTAAAAGGCCTTTCATGTGATCATTTGTATTCTGTTAATTGTGGGGCTTTTGTCTCCTCTTAGTCACCACCGTACCTTGTAATAAAATCGTCCTTTGTGATATTCTTGATCCCAAATTGCCATGTGAGCTTTGTTCCCACCTTCATGGCTGTGCCCTGCTCTCCATCGAGCTGCGCTGTGTGACAGGGGTGACACTGCCATGAATGGGGCTCACAGAGTTTTGTGGTTTCGTAGCTGAAGCAGAAGACAGTGGAGCTCACCCGGGCTTGCCAGAAGCAGTACGAGCTGGAGCAGGAGCTGGCCTTTTACAAGATCGATGCAAAATTTGAGCCCTTAAATTATTTTCCCTCAGAGGTAATAATTTTTAAATCGTGCATTTTTTTTTTTCATGGCTGTTTCCCTTGATTTTTCAGCTTGGAAAATAAAAAGCATAGTTTTTCTATGAACTAAGGCATACTGCTTTATTAAAAGGCCGACCTCTGTTGTACTTGTAAACAAAAATGTGGAGATGCCAGAATGAAATCCACAAGAAAAGTAAAAGATCAGTAATCGTTGACTGCAGTTAGAGTAAAATTTAAGTGCAACAATGTAATGGACTAAATCTAAGTAAATTTAATACACAACAATGTAATGGACTAGACCTAAGTAAATTTAATACACAACAATGTAATGGACTAAACCTAAGTAAATTTAATACACTAAGAAAAGGTTTCTCCTGACATTTGCAACAAACTGGTCACACCCCAATTGGGTTTTCTTGCTTTTAATTCCATTATAAAATAACGGAGTTCAAGGCCAAACAAAGTATAATCTGGTTTCTTCCAATTCTTCTAATTTCAAATAGGTTTTCCTTTTTATCCTTAGTAAGAGAGTTTAAAGGTGTGTTTTGACTTGATTGCAACCATAGTTCTGAGACAAAAATATTGCTTCTTACATTTCAGGAGGTTGAACTTGATAATGTACCTGGTGAAAGCCCCTACATTGGCAAGGCCAGGTACAAAAGAAATCTGTTTATAAGGGAAGGCTACATCACTGACAAGGCTCAGCAGCTGCAGGTTGGAAAAATTCAACAGGAGGAAGGTGACTCCTGTAGGAAACCCCAGCTGGATTTGCACCTCCAAACTCTAGATAAAATACTGCAGGATAAGGAAGAAAAAATTAATTCAGGTAAAACATTATTTTTTATCAAATAAAAATATGTATATCAATGTGGGTTATTCCACTGGTTACGTGCTTGACACGGATTTGATGTGAGAATAGAAACAGTGTTTCAAAGGCTCTAAGTGCTGTGATTGTTAAACCCTGTACTTGGTGCAGTGTCAGAACTGCTACAGTGTCTTATGGCAGTTACTCTGAGATAACTGAGGATGAAAGCATTGCATGTTATCACAAACCCCATTCTAGGGAGGTTTCATATTTCATGCATGGATTTAATTGTGTAAAACTCATTAAAAACACTTTAGACATGTTTTTAAGAAGCCAGACTGCATTAGCTGTGATTATCACTCTGTTAATGCTGTGCTGTGTGCACAGAAGCTGTATATCAGTGTTATACACAATATTATAATGTATTTTGGGGGATTCTGGGTTTGATATTGGGTTTTTTTGTCTGCAGCACAAAGAAGACTAGAAGACCTGCAAAGCGAAATTGGAGATGCAGAGCAACAAGTGTTGAAAGTAACAGGGGAACTGCAGCAACTGGAGGATGCTCTGGCTCAGAAAAAAGTAAGTTGTTCCATGAATAGCAAGGGAAGGAGTTTGAAGCAGTGTTGATGTAAGAAAATACAACTTTTTCTTCTTATAAAGAGGCCACTGTACAGGCATGAATCCATTCATTAAGCATTAGAAAAATCCGATAGCTTGTTTGTGAATCAGATGTTGGAGCTGTAATTAATGGCATCTGAACATGTTCCGTGTGTTGCTGCTGATTATTGGTGACTTTCCCCAGAACTCTTTGGAAGAACCTGCTATGTCAGTTTATTGTGCAGCTAATAAGCTACAGAACTGGCAGCAAGAATTAATTTATCAGTGTTAAACTAAAACCTTCCACTTCTTCAACGGACATAAATTATTGCCATTTTTAGTTTTTAAACCTGCCTGAAAATCAGTGACCAGGATCTTCTTTATTTAAATGTTAAACATGTTCTCGATCAGCTGTGTATTCCCAACTCAACCTCCTAATGCTGTCTCCAGATATCACAGGCCAACAAGGAAGCAATTGAACAGCAACTGAGTGAAAAGTTACAAATCCTGCAGGAGCTACGCAAGGAAACCTTGGAACTGGAAAAACAAATAGAGAAACAGAAAAGAGAAATAGAGAAAAATCAGAAAGAGCTTGAAGATTTGCAGAGGTCTCTTGGTTCTGTAAATCCTGAGAATCCAAGACATGTAAGTAGGCCCAGAATCCGAAATTTTTATGTTCTATGCATATTCACGCACTGAGCAATGGAGTAAAGGCAGTTTTAATAGGTGACCATTCACTTGTGCCTGTTTCATGAGTTATATGTTCTTTTAGTATTTATCAAAGTAATTAATTTATAATGTGAAAAACATACAACTCTTCACAGTTAAAAAAAAATCCCTCCAAACCAACCAGTTTGGTAAAACACTTGAACAACTCATTTTCCCAGCAGGTGCCGTACAGCATGTTAAGAACTAAATCTTTATGCTTTGCACAGACGTGCTGTGCCTTGGAGACAATTTCTGTGCAAGAAATTTTTCATGCATCTTTTTGTGAAGTCTGGCCTTAAAGGCTTTTAAAGGTCTGTGTCTGGCAGTGCTTATAGAGCCTGTTTGCTGGGGACTGATGGCCTTTCCCTGCTGTCACACACTGTCCTGTCAGTCCTGGGAGAATCAGCAAGGCCTCAGAGGTCACATCTCACAGGGCTGGGGTGCCAAGGAGAGCTTGAGCTTGCACTTAACTTTATGATCTCCAGGGATCCAGGACTTTTTCTGAGTTATTAAACGTGTTCAGGTACAGCAAACACTCACAGAAATGAAACTAAACCGAAACTTAGTCACTTATTAATAGTGTCTTTAAAAAGCTTGTCTGTAAATGACAGTTTTTCAGGCCAGCCTGATGCTTTAAGTAAGCAATGAAAGAATGTTTATGCTTGGCTCCGTTTCCGGCAGAGGCGCGCAAACGCTTTTTAAAAAGCTCTTTTGTGGTTTTAAACTTCTTTCCTCGCTACTGGGGAGCAGAACCGAGCTCGTTCCGAGAGGGCTCCCGGGGGAATGACCGGGCCCGGGGCAGGAGCGAGCCCGGCCCTTCCCGCGGCCGCCCCTCGCTTCCAATCACAGCGCGGGAAGCGCCGTGCGGGCCAACGGCCGGGAGCGGGGCACGGAACGGAGCTGGGAACGGGGCGGGCGGCGGAGCTGGGAGCGGGGCCGGGAACGCGGCAGGGAACGGAGCTGGGAACGGGGCGGGGAGCGGAGCTGGGAACGGGGCCGGGAACGGGGCAGGGAGCGGGGCGGGGAACAGGGCCGGGAACAGGGCGGGGAACGGGGCAGGGAGCGGAGCTGGGAACGGGGCCGGGAACGGGGCAGGGAGTGGGGCAAGGAACGGAGCCAGGGCGGCAGCTCCGGCCCCCGGCCCGGACCCCATGGAGCCTCCGCTCCGTTCCTGTCCGTGCTGAAGCCCGCGGTGCTTTATTCAAATGAATTCCCGCTCAGGGGTGGGGCGTTCTGCAAGTGCTGTCTCAGGAAGAAAAGACAAAGGCAAAGCTGTAAGTGTTCGGGGACTTGTGGCTTTTGGTTTCTTTTTAAAACTGCATTTTCGGTGCCATTCAGCAGCTGCAGCAAAATGGCTCAGCGGTGGCGGCTCGGCTTGGGGTTTACTTGTTGAAATTGCCCTTCTGAAAGCTGTTTGGCAGTTTGTGTTCAGCAAGGTGACAAGTTGAACTATGCTGGTATGGATATTGAAGTTGACTTCCGGTTTAATCCGTTAAAAATACAAGAAGCTTTGGTTTTACCCATTTACTTTTGTTATGGAGGCAAATTTGTAAGTGCTCTTTTTTCTGAGAACTCAAATTTTCTACTGCTAGCTCTGTTTATTTCTGTTTGAGTAGTAAGAAAAATGTGCATTTAATCATGACAGTCTAATTCTGTATTTTTCCAAGTTTCTGGCATTCGGGTTGTTTCTGAGCAATTTCATACCAGTGAGAAACGACACTTTATTTTGTTGATAAGCAAGTTTTTGTAAGCAGCTGAAACAATCAGCTAATTCATACTAAATGAATGAAGTCCTGACCAAAGTCTGTGTGAGCTGTGTGATATATCTCCCAGAACTATTTTAATAAAATAAGATTTACTTAAGAATATTTACTTAGTAACTGTAAAGTTGGCCTGACTTGCTGTTTGTTCAGAGGATTTTCCTTCAAGTGGCTGACCTGACATGTTCTAAAGCATCATCTGCTGTGGAGGCAATGTAGGATGACAGGATTAAAGGTTCTGGAAGAAATCATGTTTGTTCTTGACTGAGAAAGGAAGCAGTAGAACAAAATGTAAAGGCAGGAAGAAAGCTAGTAGCCATGAGTAATAATTTATAAATGCAGGCTTTATTCACCGTGGGCAGGGGGGAGCCTCCAAACAATGCTGTTAGTCACAGATTGCTGCTTATCTGCGGTCCTTTGTGGGGCAGGAGTGAGGGAAAATAACAACAAATAACAAACCCCAAAGCACCACAATGAGTGCTGAGCTTGTGGCTTTTATTGCTGCTGGTGAGACACTGCAGAACTCAGATAAAACCCTGATTTGATTTTTTAAATCTCTATTGATGTCCTGCTTTACCTTTCTTCCTGTTCCTTGACAGGCTCACATGAAAGCTCAAAAAGCAAGTCGAGAACAGCACCTTGATATAACAAACAAACATTGCCAGCAGCTGGAGAGTCGCCTGGATGAGATGCTCTCCAGGATTGCAAAGGAAACAGAGGAAATCAAGGACTTGGAGCAGCAGCTCACTGATGGTAAACTTTAAGTTTTAAGTATTTCTTGTATTTAAGATGTGACAATTGAACTGAGGATTCGCTTCTGTTTATCTTTGCTCAAATGAAATACAGAATGTGTACAAAAGTGTTAAAAAAACATTGTTAACTGATGTAAAAGGAAACTGTGTTCACCTCACTTGTACCTGGTTGGGAAAGGGGGGTGGGAATGTGCAAAGAGCTCCAGTTTCTTTTTAATTCTCCCAGTGGTCAGGTTAACACAGTAATACTGGGCGTCTGAACATTAAAATCAGGTATTTTCTGGTTGAGTTCTAGGTCCTTGTTATTACTTACTCCAATGGCAAACATTTTAAGATGAAAGGCAGTTTGGTTTGTTTTGTTTTGTAAATAAAGGTGGTTTCTTAACTACCTCAAATTCATTTTGCATTTCTGCAGGTCAAATAGCAACAAATGAAGCACTGAAAAGGGATTTGGAAAGTATTATCACTGGATTACAGGAATACCTGCAAAGTGTGAAGTGTCAGGCAAAACAAGCCAATGAGGAGTGTAAGAAGTTGCAGAAGGAAAAAGAATCTTTGCTGGGAAGATTGGCAGATCTGGAGGAGGAAAGAAACAACCTGAAAGTGGTTGCCATAGATGCAGAAAATATGAGAAAAGTAAGGCTTAATACCTCTTTTCCCAAATTAAAGTGTCTAAGAGTAAACTTGAAAAAAATGAGCGGGTGATCAGACTGGGACTAGGGAAGCCCAGTTCCTCGGACAAAAGAATTTTTGGTAAGGTAACATGATTAGATGCACCCACACACCTCAAGAACAGAATCTGGCCTTTAAAACCAGTTACAAGAGACATCCAGTAAATATGTACTTTATGGGAGATGCCTCAGAAATGCAGGTTTTTCCTTCCAGACATCACTGCAAATGGATTTGCAGGCATCAGGAATGGCATCAGTGAAACCTCTGACGTTGGCCATGGATGTGTGGCAGCAGCTTGGATCAGCCAAGGGCTGAGGGAGCTGTCTGGGCATCCTGATGAGTTTTGTGTAATTCCTGGGTGTCACTTCCAGCTCCACCTTTCTAACCCAGTGTAGATTTTGGACAGTCAGAGTGGTATCATTGACCTGCAGGTAGAAATGCCACCCACCTTCAAGTTTTAATGGAGTTCCTGAGTTCCAGGGAAGGGAGGCAGCGTACTCTTTAACAATTCTGACTCTCCCAATGTACCTCCTTCTAAAATGAATATAAAATTCCAGGAAATTGCAATGCTGAAGAGTGCACTCCAGGAGCAGAGAGAAATAAATGAGTCCCTTCGAGATGCCCAAGGGAAGGTCAGTGCCTACGAGGCTGAGCTGGAAGCCCAATTAAGAGACAGGGATGCTGAAGCCCAGCAGCAAAAAGAAGAATTTGAAAGACTGAAACAACTTAGCCAGGTAAGAACAGAGCCTTGGTGTTATCCACCCCAGGACACCTCATCTGCAGTGTTAAATTACCAACAATTGCTGGTTTTGGGGTGCCCCCTGCAGAAGGTGGGATCAGTTCACTGGGATTTATAACTTTGCTTTGAAGCAAAGTGCAGATTGCTTGGAGTTGTTTTGTTGGATCTTTTTTAGGTGCTGTCACATTGTTACTGTTTTAAGAAATACATCTGTTGTGTATTTGGGTGACAGGTTGGGGTTGGGAGTGGGGATATTAATCTGGAGGTTTTCTGTTTTTGTAGATGGAACTGTCAGCCCTGCAGGATGAACTTGAAAAGGAAAGACAACTGTTAGAGAATGCTCAGACCAAAGCACAGCTGGCAGAAGAGAAGGAACAACAAAATTACAAGCTGCTTTTACAGTTCAAAGAATTGCAGGTTAAATGTTTGTTGTATTAAAAATTCCAGCTTTTATCACTTGTGAATTTGTTTACTTACATTTCTGTGGATTTTTTTTTCTGTCTTTCTTTAGGGAGACAATAATTTCCTAAAACAACAGCTTAAAGATCTCCAGAATCAGCTAAACCATGCAATTGTTAACTTAATTCATCCTGAGGATGTCATGGCTTGTATAAATGAACTCAGGCAAAAGCTTCAGACAGGAGCTGGAGAGATGAAGTGAGTAAAATAAAAGTACAAACAGTGAGATTTGAGCATGTGAGAGGGGCAGGACAGGAGGAAATGCCCTCAAGTTGTTGTTGGTTCAGGTTGGATATGTGGGAAATTTTCCTCACTGAAAGTGTTGCCAGGCATTGGAGCACTGGTGCAGTCACCAGCACTGGAGGAATTTAAAAAACACTTGGATGTGGCACTTGGGGACATGGTTGAGTGGTGGCCTTGGCGGTCCTGGGGAAACGGTTGGATCTGATGAGCTCAGAGGGCTTTTCCCAGGTAACCTGAATTAATTTACACAGCCTGTCTTAAACTTGCACTGGTTTTTGTTCATGATTTCAGTATCGGATATCACAATTTAAAATCTTGGTTTTCTGTCTTGGAGCCTGGATTGTTTCTCTTTCAGGTGGCCAAATTCAGCTGACGTTTTAGGGAAAAGCCTTGCAAGTCTGGAGAGAGAGTTCAATGACATCCTTGCTGATGCTCAGAGAGAAAAAGAGAAAGCATGGGCTGAGCAGAGACAATTGCAGGAAGAAATGGTATCCCAGCAGGAAAAGCTGGAAGAAATACAGGAGAAATACAGACAGGCACGTATCAAACAAGAAAAGCAAGAGGAAGACAATTTCAGCTTTGTCTAAAAAATGTAATTTGCAGCTGCAGGATCAAGTTTCACTTGATAAAGTTTTGCTATGCTATGTTCTTTGTGTAACAGTGGAGTCTGATTTTATTTTTTATGAATAGTCTTTCTGTTTTTTACCTGATTATTTGGTGACTTAGAATTCAGTCAATGATCTATCTCAGAGGCAACAAAGAGTTTGATTATCGCTAGAAAAATACAACTGTGAACCTTCTTGGAAGATCACTATACCTATCACTAACAAAATAACTTGGGTACTTTTAAAATGTTACTGTTACAGTGGCAAAGTAGTTACCTTTCCTTTCTGTTTTGATGGAAAATATGGTGGCAACTGCATTTCCCAGAAGTTTGCTTAATTAAATCATTGGAACAGGGTGGCTTTTGATTGGGGAAAAAAGTATTTCTGCCTACTGATTCTAACTTACTTCAATTCAGGTTAAAGCTGAAAACAGGCAAAATAAGAACAAGGTCCATCAGTTAGAGAATGAAATTCAGCATTTACATGAAAAAATTAAGAGCATGGAAGAAATCCAGGGCCTTGCTGACCAGCAGCTCCAGGAGGCAGATGAAGAAAAAGAGGCGATTCTTGCTGAGCTGGAGAATTTAGAGAAAAGGGTAAGAATGGGTGAGGGCAGGTCCGTGCAGTTTTAGATTGCTGAGGAAAGAAGAAACAAAAACTTGTGAATTATTTTGCTTTCTAAAATAGAACAACAC
This sequence comes from Pardalotus punctatus, assembly GCA_013400915.1. Classification (NCBI taxonomy): domain Eukaryota; kingdom Metazoa; phylum Chordata; class Aves; order Passeriformes; family Pardalotidae; genus Pardalotus; species Pardalotus punctatus. The sequence continues at coordinate 61,300 of VZTX01016531.1, forward strand.
ACGTGGGAGCACAAAGGTTAAATATAACATCTTTCTTTTCCTTAAATTTTACTGCTTGTCCTTGCTTTAGATTTGTTTCTCCAAATAGTACAAAATGGGGGGGGAGGATGTCATACCAAGAGAAAAGCAGCATGGAAGAAAGCCCGTTGTAAAAGTCTGTTTTCCTGGTTTCAGAAAAAAATAGAAGATGCCAGGGCACAAATGCAAGTGGTGAGCCTGGATAAGGAGCTGAAGGAGCTGCAGAGAGCGGTGGTCACCTCTGACAAGCTGGCAGCCACCGAGCTGACCAGCGCTGCAAAGCAGCTCAAGGCTCTGCGGGACACTGTGCTCAGAATTCATCAGGAGAGAGCGGAGGTAAATCAGCCTGGAGAGTTAATTAACTGCTTGTTAATGCCTCTGTAGTGGGAGCAGTCCTGCTGTCCTTCAAACGGGCTTCAGAGCTTCCTTCTGAGCTGTGCTGCTGCACAGGAGCTCCTGCTTTGGGTAGAGTTTGAAATACAGTGTGAATGCTAAATTTGGGTTCGGACAGGTGTTCCTGCTGTGGGAGGGAAGGGCAGGGAGAGCATCTTTCATCTCTTTCTGACTGAAAGGCAAACAGTAGATAATACGTTCGTTCTGTGAGACAGAAAAGCAAAATAAAAAGGACTGGAAGTTTGTGCTTACACAAACTGGAAACACTTTTGCAAACTGGGAAGCACTTCTGGCTACATAATAACACCTGCTCTGTACAAATACTGTGAAGGTAAAGGAGAAACAGTATTTTACAGATATCCAGAGTGCCAGAACAGTCAGGTGTTGGTGCTTCTCAACGCTCAGCTTTTCACAATGGCACATATCGAGCCTGAGAAATGTTCCTGCAAACTGAAGCTCAAACGAAAATCTCAATTTCAGGAGATTGAGGACGCCCAAGGGTTGTGTGCTGAGGCAGCTCAAGCTTCCCAGGCTCTTGCCCGAGCTGAAGCAGAAATACAATTGCTACAACAACTCCTGAAGGAGAAGGAAGAGCAAGTAGGTTGTTTGCTCTATGTTACATGATAAAATAGCAGTGAGTTTCTGAAAATGTCATGTTTAGAGGTTCTTGCTCTGCCCTTTTCCCATCAAATTTTCCCAAGTCACGAAGTTCTTCCCTCCCCTGACATCTGCCCAAGAGCAAAATGAAGATCTCACTGCCTGGAGCAGCTGAGTTGTAAGGAAAACCATCACCTCTTCACTTAAACACTTCTCTGGCTCTGGCTGAGCCCCCGGCATGAGGGAATGGGGAGCTTTGTGGCAGTGAGTGGGAGCTTTTTGGGATTTCAGCTTCTGTTTCAAATAGGTTCAGCACGAAATGGAGAAAGCTGTTGCATCAAACGCTCAGAAGTTTGAAATTAATAAATTAAGTGAAGCTGTGGAACAACAAAAAGCAGAGATTGACCGTTTGAAATGGTTGTTGGATAATATCGGGACAGGTAATTTCTCCCTTCTCTCCACTTCTTGCAGATGGACAGGGACACAGAAGATGATTTTTCCACATTGCTCATTGTTTGAGCTAAGAATATGGAGAATAAAGTGTTGAGAATATCCTTCTGTACAGGTTTATTATATGGGATATGTGTCAGTTTTCATTAGTTTGCACTTTTTACAGCTATTTAGAAAACACTATTTAGATTGTGCTGAGCATTCTGTTGAAACTGTTCTAGGACATTGTCAGAGATCTGTGTAGGGAAAAGGAGCAGGAGTTAGCTGGATATGAACTTTCTGTAATCTTAAACCACCAAACCTGCTAGTGTATGGCAGTCACTGTATAGACATTGAGTTTGTTTCCTCCAGCAATGAATTTTTTTAGGTATAGTTACAGATTAACTGGTTAACAGTGAGGGAAAGGCTGAGTGCAGTATTTATTTGTTTGCCTTATGACTACAAGACTGTGATTAATTTGCAGGTAACAAAGATGAGTTGGAGACCTTACAAGACGAAATTGCAGCCCTCAGAAATGTGCTCTCCCACCAGAATGATTGCACCAGCAGCAGAGCAGAGCCCCTGAAAGGAAGGGGATGCTGGTATTACATGCCATCATCACAGGTCAGGAAGAAAAACCCTGTGATGGTTTGTTTTCCTTATGGAAAGCCATTTGAGGGGGGAAAGCACATTATGAACTTACTAGGTTTGAGAGAAACTTTAGAACAAGTACTTGGTGGTGTGTAAGAGAAATACTGAAAGAAAACACACACAAATGTTCCCTGATAAAGCCCATTACTGTGGAATAGGGCATTGGGAGACAGCTATTCAATGAGCAGTACTGTAAATCCAATTAGGGAAAGCTTAAAAGGGGATGTTACAGACAAACATTTCTTTCAAAAGACCATTTTTTCTGTATTTAAAACCAATATTGTTAAAATATATTCAGTGCTTTTAAAGCAGCATCGTGCTTGGAACTGAGAGACAGCAGAGAATGTGTAGCCTGTTCCTGAAAAATCATTAGAATGTCTACAGCAAATCCTTTATTGACCTGATTTGTCAATTCTAGAATAACACATACTGTATTTTTTCTTCAGGCTTCAACTCCTGCTTCCGACAGCACCAAAGACTCTGGAGTGTGTTTGGGGTGCTCTGGCACATCCCCAGCCACGAGAGGGGGTGCTCAGGACAGGCCCTCTGGGAGGGAAGACTTGCCCAGCCAAGGATGTTGGGTTTATTCACCTGTCAGAAATACATTGCACAAAGCAAATTCTGGCAAAGGTAAGTCAGTCCCAGAATGTTTAGGAGCAGACTAAAGATAGGCTTGCCTAGAGCTCAGAGAGTTTTTTTGATGGCCGTGACTGAATATAAATCCTTGTTACTGTTGAATAGCTTGGTTTAAGCAACGTTTATTACATTTTTGTAAATTACATAGAATTTAAAACATGCGTTTGAAGGCTATCTCTATGGAAACAGTTATTAAATGTAACGTGTTTGGCTTGGTTTGTTTTATAGAGAGAAGAGCAAAAGAAGATGGTGTAGGAAAGGCAGGATCTCCTGTTCCTGAAGGCTCTCCCTTTGTCCCAGCACCGGGCACAGTTATTTACACAGCCCTTCCGGACGGGGCCCCTGCACCTCAGGGAATGGGGGTGTGTGCCCCTCCTCCTGCAGCAGCCTCTGGAAGTCCAGTTGCTCCTGGATCCATTTTCCACGGCCCATCTCCTGTGGGATCCCAGGCTGTTTATGGCCCTGTGCCACTCATTCCCCTGGGAGTGCTCCACTGCAATGTGCCTGAGCATCGTGATCTGGTAAGAGCCAGAGCTGCAGCTGCAGGTGGAACCCCTGGGAACTGACAGATGGGTTGGAAAAAGGTCCCTGCTAGGAAGGGTGTGGATCTGGTACCGGTCTTTGCCATCTGTAGCTGCTCCTGAGTGTCAGGAGGCCTCAACTAGAAAATAGATCCTGATTCTGTTGTTCTGTTCCCTTTATGCAGGAAAGCGAAATCTCAAGGCTGGAAGACACAGTGTGCTATTTAAAGTCTCAGAAATACAGAGAGAAATGCTCAGAGGCAGCTGAGCATAAATACAAAAAAGAGGTGGAAAGATTGCATGAAAATGTTGAGGAACTCGAGCGCGAAAGAGAAGAGCTGGAATGTGAAGTGGCAGAGCTGCGCCGAGCAGCTCAGAAACGGAGCGTGTGCAGGTGGGAATATTGGGTGGAATGCACTGGAAGGAAGCATGTGAAAATACCTAAACCTTTTCCCAGCAAAAGTCAGCTCTTTGACTCATTTACAATTCTAGAACTTCAAGAGGCCCCGGGCCTTCAGCATCTTTGTATTTTAATTCCATGCTTTTTACCCTGACCTCTTAGGGACTTCATTGACGGCTACACCGACAGCGTCCTTGCAGAGCTGCAGCTGGAAAAGTCCCTTCAGCAGCAGGAAGATGTTGCAGAGGAGATTGAATGTGCAGAGAAGACTCTCCTGAAACGGCGAGCAGAGCTCCGAGAGGCTGACAGGCTCCTCACAGAGGCTCAGGTGGAGCTCGAGAGCACCCGGGCCAAGGTGAGTCGAGCCCAGACTCTGAGGGCAGAAGGATTTGAGTGTTTTGTATGTCTAGGCAGTTTATTTTCACATGGATGGAATGTATTGTCTCAATCTTCAATTTTTGCTCCAGACTAAAGAGACTCTTCAGAAGTACAATCGTGCCAAACACCATTTGTCCTGCACTGAAATGGAGGCAGAGGAGCTGGAGCAGAGGGCTCAGGAAACAGCCACTAAGCTCGTGAAAGCAGCTCAGCAGCTCAGGTACTCCAAGTGCTCTTGTGGCTTTGTGTCACTCAGGGTGAGGAGAAGCACAAGATTCTTTTGCTTTTGGAGAGGGAGAGCTGTTCAAATGTTAATATGGAAAGGCATAAATGCTCTTTTAGGTTATTACAGACTGATACAAAGGGTTTGGAGCAGCACAGGAGGAAACAAGAAGGTATTTTGAAGGAAATCAACAAAATGGTGGCTGCAAGAGAGTCTGAGTTCCAGTCCTTAAACCAGAAGATAGAAATGCTCACTGAAAGGTGAGAACTTTCAACTTACCATAAACTGTATTAAATTAAACATGTCATCCTCCTGTAGGTCCCTGCCCAAGATATTCTTGCTTCTTCTGACTCCTGTTTTTATCCTCTCAGCCTTCAGAAGCTCCAGGCAGATATTCGACTTGCAGAAGGTAACGAGGGCCAGCATCTCCAAATCATCAGAGAAGCAGAAAACCTTGTTCAGGGCAAGAAAACAGAACTGGGAGCACTGAAAGATCAGGTAAGGCTTGGCTGACTAACCCTGCACTACCCATTTTGTTGGAATTGACCTTTGTCTCATGATGATGATCCCAGTCTCTCTGATGCACTTGTTCATGTGCGTGTTTAGCTACAAAAACAAAAGCTTCCACTGATTGTTCTGTTAAACTTCTGCACTGTAGATTTCTGCTCAGCAGCAAGAGCTCTTGTTCCTGGAGCAGCAGATAAATCAAAGAACAGAAGAGCTCCATGGCCTTCAGGACTGCATTTCCCAAAAGAAAGGGGATCTCAAAGAAGCTCTTCGAGATGGGGAGACTGAAGCACATGAAAAGCTTTGCCAAATAAGAGTAAGTTTCCCAAATGAGTTCTCAAATCGTTATAGCAAAAGAATTGAAGTATTAAAAACATTCCAGGAGGTTTCCACAAAATCAGTTTTGCTTTTTGTGCCCTCCCCAAACCCACTGAGAAATAGACCATGCAAGTTTATGATTCTGTGTGACGAAAACATTGGTCCAGATGCACAAATAAGAACTCCCCAGTTCCAGTAATTCTTACAGAATTGGTCCCTTGAGAACTAAATTACATTAAATGTAAGTCTCTGAATGACTTCCTGTTGCTGAGAGAAGCAGCTGCTGAAGGAAATCAGTGTGATCAGTGTGTGTGAAACACAGCAGAGCCGCCCCAGTCTGTCCCCATCCCCATTTACACAGAAAGGATTCTGTGCTTCCCTTCTGAAGTCAAAACAAAGTATCAGGGTCAATTATATTTTGTGGTTTATTTTCTTTTGTGAGGGCTTCTTGTCTGACTTTGTTTTAAGGCCTATTATTCACTTGAATGACAGTGTTGTGGTACGACTTGTAGATCAAAATCTTTGCAGAATTACTACTCTAGATAATCAAAAAGCAAAACTTTAACTTAAATATTCTGTATTTTTTGTTTGTTAAACCAGAATACTGATGACAGACTGTTAAATAATTTTATAAGTATTTAGAACTTCTGTTTAAAGGAAAAACTCATTTAAAATTGCAAATAATGGTGTTCCTTGTAACACATTCTCACAGGAAATAAAAACACTTCTGGGAACGCTTAGTGTTGAGAGGAAAGAACTGGATGTCCAGATGGATGAGAAAAGAGCACAGCTTTTGGCCCTAAAGAAGGATATTGGAAAGGAGGAGGAAAATCTCCAAGGAATTCTTGGGCAGATCGCCAAGCATGAGATGGGTATGTCCCTGAATTGACTGGGTTTTGTGCAGAGTGGGAAGGAACACCCAGAGCTCTTTAGTTCATCCTCATCCCCATCCAATAACCTGCTCTTTATTTCACCTCACTAGAGCTGAAACATGTGCTGGAAATGCTGGAGCTTGAAAAGAATGAGCTGGAAGGTTTGAAACTACAACATAACCAAAAGATCGACAAGCTGGAAAAGACTCAAGTTGCAGTTCTGGAGGTAAGAATTGCTTCTGTAGCTGATGCAGTAACTGGGAGAGCTGTGGTTCTCTTAAGCTCTAGGTAACAGAGTCCTGATGCTTTTAAATCAATCAGTTTCTAATCTGATTTCAGCTTATCACAGAAAAGTCTTACATCTGCTTATGCCCTTTAAAATAATGGGATTTTTTGGTGCATGTAAGAGAGAGGGAGCACAGAAGCTCTTGTGGGGCTGTGGAGTGATGGATGCTGCTTTTTCAGCATGAGCTTCCAGAGTCTCTTTATCTAGATTCTGTGTCCTCACTTGCAAAGAGTGAGTCTGGAAGAGAGTTTAGCCTCAGCTGGATGAGCTGCTCTACTGTTAGAAAGGTCCCCAAGGTACCCTTCTGTCGCCACCTTCAAGTGTCACCTTCCTCCAGGAAATGCCCTCAAATTACTGCGGCTACAGCCAAGCGTGCCGGTACTTCTCAACCATAGAAATGTATTGCTCACAATGCCTGTTTTTCCTAGGAGTCCTTAAAACTGGAGAATATTCAGAGGTTATTTCAGTGTCAGCAAGGAGAAGTGGACAGGCAGGAACAACTCCTCCAGAAGGACCGTGAGGAGAACGAACACCTGGGTTCTCAAATGAGAACTCTGCAAAACAACATCAAGGCTCTGACCAAAGAGAAGGAAAAGCTGGAAGAAGACTCCAGGAGTTTGGAGCAGAAGTTGTTACAAACCAAAAGGTGGGGGAATATCTTCTTCCTGCAAAGAACAGAAGGGATGGGGAAGAGTTTGAATGTCTGGGTGTTGTGGTTAAAAATACAGCTCGAACTTTGAGGTGCCCAGTGATACAGAATAGGCAGTTTCTTATGTTCTGTGGAGTTTTTGCTTTAAGCCTCTCTACAGCAGACTTAGAGAAAATATTCAGCAATGGAGCTGATGAATCTGCAGCATTTCTTACATCCTGGCAATGCCACGAGAAATGTTACAATGGTCAAGTGTTGCATCTTGGAACAGGACATTTGTCCTGCTCTGTCTGCTGGTGCCATCATCCCCTTGGGCTGAGAGGCTTTTACTGAGCTTTTGTAAGTCCTCACCAAGGATTTCCAACAAACCAATATGATTCACATTTTACAGAGACTTAACTGCTGCTGAAGACAGCAGCAGAACTGCACTGTCCAACATGGAAAAAATGGAATTGGATGTTAAGAACCTGCAGCAGGAGGTGGAGCTACTGAACAAGCAGAAGAAATCACTGAATGCAGAGATTGTTGCTGTCCAGGAGGATCTTCAAGGCAAAGATCAATTTCTGGGTTTAAGCTGTGATACATTTTAAGAGAAATTCTGTTAAAAGACACAGTTTAACTGAACTGTGTGATATTAAATATTCAGCATGCTCAGATGTCCATAGGCAGAAAGAATTTAATGTGTCGAAAAGATGGAAATTTTAGAAACTCTATTTCTGTTGTTCACTCTTCGTTTATGAAAAGAGAGAAATTCTGTGTATTGCTATTTCAAAATGCTGATTGAAAATCTTTTGTCACCCACTACTTTTCTAGGGAAAAAGGAAGAACTGAAAACACTGAAAGGAGAACTGAATGGCTCGAGGCAGCAGCTTCAGCTTGTGGAACAGGTTGGTTTTGGTGAAACGTGTCCTCACTGTCACGCTGGGCATCTGTAGTTGCCCAGCAGGTGAGAGCCCGTGGCCCGTTCATGTGGGCACAGCATCAGAGCCCTGCAGGGCTGAGGGACAGGGGCTGCTTTGTTGCCTTCTTCTTGCTCAGTGTGGAGTGGGTTTACTGGCTTTCAGAATAAAAACAACCAACCAACCAGCACCTTCTGGTTTTTTGTCTGGTGGCTCCTTCTGTGTTAATTCTCTCCCTGGCTGGTTGCAGTGGAAGGAGCCCTGAGGGTGACAGTGATTGGTTCTGTTCTGTCCAACACAAACCTGGGCTGGTTCCTCTCCCCAGCTCCTCCAGCCACATGCTTCTGTTTGACATTGCAGAAGTTGGAAAACAACTCAAGGCAGCAGGAGGAGCTGCTCAGAGAGCAGGCAGCCCTGAAGGAAGAGATCCGAGAGTATTTGAGGAAACGTAAGGAATGCCAGGAGAGGCACAAGAAGAGGGAGAACCAATTGCAGCAGCTCCAGAAAAAGATTGAAGAGAAGGAAAGAGAACTCGCCCAACAGGAAGTGGTAACGAGCCTCCTGACTTGCCTCACTTCCTCCTGACCTTAAAAATAATTCAGGCCAAAAAGCCTGAGGTGTGAGTTTACAAATAATCACAGAAGCAGAGACTGGTTTGGCCAAATTAATTTGGGTTGGGGGAGGAGTTTCAGCAAAGTGTTACTCAAAAACTGAGGGAGCTGTTCTGAAAATGAGAGAGGCAAGAAAAATTGACAAGCGTTTTTTGTCAGTAGGGACTCTTGGAGTGCAGTTTGTTCCAGTGTATGCTGTTTTTACTTCTGTAATGTCTCTTAGTGATGGTTTTTGTTCTCCTTGAATTGGTGATGGTTCAAGCTCAGAGTGGGGGGGCGTTTCTGGCAGGTTCTTTGTCGCCTCAAACAAAACTCAGACTGTGAAGAAAAAAGACTGGAAGAATGTACAGCTAAATTAAAGGACCAGAAAATCCTGTTGGAAAAGGAACTAACAGATCAGCACAAGAAACTGGAGCAGGCAATTGCAAAAGTCAGGCTGGCAGAAGAGAACCTTAGGAAGCTGGAAAAGGAGGAGTCCCAATGTGCAGCTCTTGAAGAAACCATCAGAAAAAGCAGTAAGAGTCATTGCACAAACGAATTGTCACAATCTCTGGGGGCTGAGGCTAATGGTACAAAAAATATTTCTCTTTATCTTGCTTGGGTTCTTGGTGTTCGGAAAATATCTATGTATGAAATGGGACAAGATAGTTAAGTTTTTGCTAATCAGGTTGTTTTTTTTTAATGTTCATTACAGAACATCAGCTCTCAGAAAAAGAATTACAGTTGTTACAAAAAGATAGAGAAATACAGTGTCTTCAGAATGAGCTGGAAGTCTCCAAGTCTGAGCTAAAGCAGCTCCAAGGTCAGATAATGTCAGAGAGGAGAGAAGCAGAAAAACAAATCTCTACTCTGAGAGAAACACAGAAAATGCAAAGGATGGAGCTTGAAAGCAAGCTGGAGGTAAGTCTGGGCTGAGGGGAGGAAGTTTGGGGATTTGGGTTATTTTAAACGGCAAAATGATGGAACACTTGTCATTGGAGGAGCAAAGTCACGCATCAGCTTCCTGACCAGACTGGAGGCAGCCACCCTCTGGAATTTAGTGCTGCACAACAGCCGAGTTACCCCTGTTCAGTCCTGTTTCTGCCTTGAAGAAGTTGTGGGATCTCTTGGTTCACGTTCTGTGGTGGATCCTCCCAGTAAAAGGCATCTTCCTTCGTTTTCCTAGGAACAGAAGCATGGAAGTGCCACTTGGCAGAGTGACAGAGCCATGGCTGAGCACGGCCCCTGCAGCAACTGCCCACGAGCCAAGCACCTTGGGGAGGACCTGGGCCAGACCCAAGGGGAATGCACTGACCCCCAGAGCCAGGTACAGCTGGGTGCCAAATACAGGGGGCTGAGGGTTCTTGGCTTCCAGGCATGTTCATTTTGGATGGTTTTGAAAGGCTTCCTCCTATGGTATCACAGTTGAAAATACACTGAGAGTTGCCATTTTTGCAAGGCACAGTGTTAGCCATGTTCAGAGCTACTCAGAAGGCATTTAACTGGTGTTTAACCACTTGCCAATGCCAGCCTGGACCGGCTTTTTCTTCCTCTGATACTCATGTTAAATCTAAAGGTGATTCACCTTGTCTGACTCTTTCTAGTCCTTCAAGAAATCCTTTCTAGATTGTTTTGAAGCCCTTTAAAAACAGAGAATGTTGTTGGCAACTGGGAAAGTATTTGGGAAGGCCCTGCAAGGCCAGAGTGTGGCAGGTTTAGGTTCACAAGTTGTGTCCTAGTAACTGGAATTTCCTGTTCCCATTGAGGGGCTACCCTGGCAGAGTTAATGTTGGAACCAGGGCTGCAGCAGCTCCGAGGCTTTGTGATTTCTGCCTACAGTGGTCCAAATGGAACCATTTCCAGAAAAGCCTTGTTCAGTTATACAGGAGAAGCCCTCAGGATGGATGTTTGCAACCCGACTGTTCTGTGCTGCAGGTTAAAGCCCAAGACCTGGAAGAGAGACAAAGGGAAATGGAGAGTGCAGCAACGTTGCTTAACCTGGAGGTTGAAAATGAAATTAGGACGGGGTTTAAATCTCCAAGCTCATCTTCTCTAGACCCGTTGGAAGATTTGGAAGCTTTTCCTGAGGGAAGGGGAAGTCTGCAGTGTGAGTGGGATAACTCAGAGACCGCTCCCTTCACTGCTGCTGACAGACTACTCCTCCCATTGGATGAAAAGTTCAATATTTCCAGAGTCTTCTCGCTGGTAAAATGCTTTGGACAAGCAGCTGCTCCCGGTGCTGTGTTGGTTCCTCTGGCTGAATGTGCTTTTGTTTCCCGAAGGATGCGCAGTGGAGGGGAGAGGCGCTCCGGGAGAGGCTGCAGCAGCACGAGGACCGGCTGAAGGTGCCACATCTGTGCCATTCCCGTCCCTTGGGCCCCTTCAAAACGTGATCTAAGCAACCTGGGGGAGTGGGGATCCTCCTCCAGCTCAGGCAAATCCCCTCTGTAATGACCAGAGGGAGGAGCTTTGGGTGGGAGCAGTAAAAGCCTGGCTGGAGCAGGATGAGTAATTTGAATTAGCAGTCAATTGGGTGTTGGAGTATTCCAAGCGGATTCCCTCATTTCTATCATCCTGTGGTATATCAGCAACATGACAAAGGGATTGAGGACCACCCATGGTCACCTGGAGGTCCAGGTTCAGTTAGAACGCAGCCATTGAAACAGGGCTTATTTAAAAATTCCCAAACCTGTTTCCCCCTGCTTGTGGGATGAGGCTCCACCTCCCAGCCTTTGGGGCTCGCCTGTACCTTTTGAGCAGTGTTGGGGTGCCCTGGCTGTGGGATCAGCCCCGCTGGTGTTGCAGGCGCAGCTGCGGCGCTGCCTGGCCAAGCAGGCGGAGGTGCTGATCCGGGGGAAGCGGCAGACGGCCGGGAGCCTGCGCAGCCTCCAGCGGCAGCTCCAGGCGCTGGATGACCTGGTCAGCAGCACTGCTTCAGATTCCCTCTTCCTGCCCAGCAGCCCCAGCCTGGGATCTCTTCACGGTGCTCTGAATGTAGCAAAAGCTCAGGTAATGTTCTTCTGGGGACCAGGATTCTGATTTGGGGGGTGTTAATGGTTTTTCTCTCACGGGGAGTTGTTACAGCCATGAGCTGTCCCTGGCTGAGGCTGGGCAGGGGTTTCTGAAGGCGGTGATCACACCCTACCCCTCCTCAGGCAGTAGCTGATGCCTTTGAAAAGGCTGAGCTTTCCTCAGAGTGATTTGGGGTTTTTTTACCCTGTCTTTTACGCTTTAAAATCCAGTATGTTGTTTTTTACAAAGTTTAATATGTCTCTGCTAACTGAAGACTGTAATTGCTCAGACTTTCACTGTTTTTCCCAGGCCCCTGTGCCAGACCTTGCTGAGGTCCCCAGCAGCCCAGGAAGTGTGCTGGGATCGCCAGTGCTGCGTTCCAGCTTCCACAGAGTCCCTCGGTGAAGGCCAGAGGTGAGATGTGGCTTCAGAGCAGTTCCAACCTCCCTGAGACACAAATGGCCGGAAGGCTGAGGGACCCAGGGCAGCTGTGGCTTCACAGACCATGTTGTCCCTTCCCAGTGACAGCAGTCCCCTGGCTGCTGGCTGTTCTGGTTTAGGTTTGTGTGTCGTGCAGAAGAGTCTGGGTGAGAGCTGCTGGGAGCTCTCCTGGGACATGGAGTTAGTGCTGAATAAGCTCTTGCCATCCCTGGTCTTCCAGGAACTTGCCTGGTTCAACTGTTCAGCCCCATGGGTACAGCTGGTTCCTCACCAGCCTGGTACAGAAGTGTTCTTTTGTAATGGTTTAAAGTACAAATATTACTTGAAAAGTGGCTTCACTTTAAAAGAAAAGCCCAAAGCACATCCACAGCTTGGACAGGGGGGCCCTCAGGTGCCACCTCTGAAGAGTTCTCCTACCTCACTGGGTGAGCCTTGTCTGAAAAGGCCTTTGCCACCACTCCCAAACAGCTCCTGCAGGGCCTGGACTGTGAAGGTTTTGTACAAGTAACACATTTATGTAAGTTGGTTTGTTTTTAAAAAAATGAAACTATTTTAAATGTCTATTTAAATACACGTCCAAACCAACCTCCTAGTTAAGTGTTCAGCTGGTGGCCAGTTTCCACTTTAAAAGAAACCTTGTTACAAGGCTGGATCTGTTGCCAAATGCATGGAGGTTTGAAATACAATTATTTTGGATACTTCCATAAAATAAACTTGTGGTTGATGCTTTTGGCTGGGGTTGGTTCCCGATTCTTTTCCTTGAAGCTGTTCTCCAGGACACTGATCCTTGCACTGTGGGGCTGGAGCAGCTCCTGGCACAGCCCTGGGCAGTGACAATGCTCCGACTGCTGGGGCTGCTCCTTGCAGGAACGTGTCCAACATTGGGGGAGCTGTTCCTCTAACTCTTCCTGGCTGTTGTGGGAGCACCTCTTGCTCTCAACTTCCTCCTACTTGGAGGAAAAGCCACTTTGTAAATGCTTCAGGCACCAGAACACAGCACAGGACAATACAGGCTGTGCAGTGATTGTCCCAGCCCTCCCCACCCTTTCCCAGGCACTGACTTTGGCATCAGTCTCGGTCTTGGCCTTTCTCATCCTCATTAAGATAAACCTTTTCTCTGGAGTGGCACCCAGCCATTGTCAGAGTTCCCTGGGACCAACCACCACCCTGCCCTGCTTCCCTTAAAGAACAGCCCTGGGAAACACTAGCAGATTCCTCTGGGAGACTGTGTGAAGTTTGTACCATGCAAGGTCCACGGTCAAGGCTGAGCACAACTCCCAGCACTCCAAGGAGCTCTCCCTGCTCAGAGGTCCCGCACTCAGCACCAAGGGCCAGAGCAAGGAACACACACCAGGGAGGTTTATCTAGATACAGGTACTTTATTTACAAATATTTAGATTAATAGCATTGTTACATCAAATGAGGAGTACAGCAGTCCAAACAGATCCTTTCTGTGACAGAAACATTAAGACCTACTGTAACTTACTCTGGGAGTACAGGTATTGCACCTCAACAAGCTGTAGTCATTACAACACTGACTTCACATCAGCAGCAGGTCGTGGTCCCTGGGCAAACCCTGGTGCAGCCTTGGGTTAAGCAGGATGCAGGAGGCTGGAGATCTTGAACATACCCATCTACTGAGGAACAGGAGTTAAAAAAAGGACTAACCAGACAAAACAAAGGGACAGCACACGAGTTACCCCAAATCCTATTCTCTGCACATTCCAGTTTTGGCTTTTATTTAACATTGACTGTACAATACTCTGGTACCACTGGTTACTTACAAGTCTGAACATTGTAGAGTTTTAGAGTCTAGAGAGGGATTTTGAGACTACTTTGTATTTGAAATGCTGCAATAAGCCTGAAGTGGGACATTTCATCGTGATTAAACACTTACCCCCTTCCATTTTTAAACCATGTGATGTTTTCCAAGTGAAGCTGCACAGGGAGCCCCAGTAAAACCCCACATTAGTGCAGCAACATCCCCACAGGCAGGGTCACCACGTGACACCCCCTCACACACGTGCCAGGCTGCAGCACCCTGGAAGGACGTACTTGAAGGCTTGAAGCAAAACCCTTTAAAAAACCCCCTCACACAGCACTGTTAAAAATACAATAGTAGTTAAAAATCCCTACAGAGCAGATGTTGTTCCAGCTGTCCAGTTCAGCCTCTGCCCATTCCCAAAGTTACAGGTACAAAAGCAGGAGGTGTGCGAGAGCCCGGCCACGGCTGAAGCCCGAGAACGCCAAAGAGAAGCAGGTAGCACTGCTGACTGCAGAGGGGAGGGATTGCACAGTGCAGAGATGAGAGCCAGACCCTACTAGTGTTAATGTCTGTGTCCCCCAGCACCGTGGGGACCCCGGGAGTGACGCCTGGCAGCTGCAGCCACAGCTGGGCTGTGCTGCCAGGGGGCACAGAGAGCTCAGACTGTACAAACAGGGGTTTCTTACACACTGCTCTAATGCCAGGCATCATTTTCTTCATTAAAATCATATACACAGGATGTATTTAACTGTTAGCTCAGTTCCTTCAAATTTTATACATATTTACGTTCTGTTAACAAAGGTAAAGGATAAAAGTGGCAAAAAAAATGACGTAAAGCTATTGAGCACAAGAATGAACAGATCGCTTCCCTGCGCCACCCCGACCCCAGCACATCCCACAGGGAATTCTTCCAACAAAAGCACATCATTACAGAGCCCCTTGCTACCATCGGAAGTCATTTCACAGCAAAAACTTATCCTTTACTACGGATAGCTCAAACAGTTAGAGGTGGGGAAGAAAGGCCAAAGAACCATAAAATAAACCATACAAGACAAAGCCCTGCGAAAGTGTAAAATCAGGAGTCCAGCATCAGTGCTCAGTTTAAATTATGTATCGGTGACACTATCACAAGGACAATCAAGGAAAAAAAAACTTCTAGATTTACCATGCAGGAGAGGTTTTATTACTCTACTTGCCTTTGATAACCTGATTACATCTAAAGTTGTTTAGCAGTTTAGTACTGTGTTAAACTTGTCTCAGAGTTTTAATTAAACCCAGTAAGATGTACAGAAGATGGGACAGTGGTCAAAAGCACCACTCCCTTCAGCCAGAGGTGAGGGGTCAGGAAGGAGCCACGGAGGGGTCACTAGCAGCCACAGCCTTCTCTCTGGGGCTGGGGTTCGCTCGTTAGCCGCCCCCCCTGCGGGGCTGACGGTTTGTGCTGTACGCCCGACTCGGCCGCGTTCAGGTCCAGGCTTCCGTCTTGGATGTTCTGGTAGATTTTCTTGGCAGCCTCCAGGAACGCGTCCTCCACGTTCTCTCCGCTGCAAGAGATCGGCAGAGTTACTGGGGCTGCAGCTGCTGGCAGAGGGAGCTGGGCACACACTGCACTGGGACCTGACGGGCACTGCCCTGTCCAACAACCCGGCCCTGGGACAGGGCAATTCCCTCCCTGGCCACTGCACCCATCAGGACCAGCCAGGAATGTGGAGTATGTGCCAAAGCACTGAGGAGCAAAACTAAGCCAAGGCATCGAGCCACGTGCACAGGGCAGTTCTGACAGAGGCCTGAAGACAGGGGAACCACTACTGAGCAAAACATCCTTTCGTTAGAAAGCTCCATCCCAACAGGGGCCAGTGGGACCCATTTCCTGGTGTCCCTGGAGACACAGCTGGCCCCAGGCACGGCACAGCAACTGCTCAGTGACTGGAGGGACTGGGTGTTTGCTACAGACCGAACTTTCAGCTTGGAACACCCGGGAGAAGGAACCCTTTCCCCACATGAACACACTCCACACTCAAGGCCTGAAATCCACAATGGTTCATTTGAATTCAACCAGTCTTTGCCTGAAAAGCAGCCAGAGGTTTAACTTCCAAGTTACCTTCAAATCAAAGCAAACAGAGCAATCTGAATCACTACTGCAGCCAAAAGTCACTTACGTTTTCGCACTTGCTTCAAGGAACAATAAACCTGTTCAGAGACAGAGGTTTAACAGTCAGTGCACAAACACACCTCCAAGAGCCCAAAGTCAGACACATTATGACCTTCCCCTTATGTGTAAGACACTGTTTTAGTACTGAACAAGGTTTTGTGACCATGTTCAGGCATCAACACAAGCTGGTTTCTAGAACTAAGCACAGTTAGCACTAAGACAGACTGCCTGAGGCACAGCAGGAGTTTGTACATACAATTCCATGACTCTGGAAGTGTAAGCTTGCAGCTATCAATGCTGAGGATTCACTTTAACATCACTATCCTGTAGGAAATGTACCAGCTTAAGAGAAAAAAACATACCATTTTCTTCAGCAAATTGTTTGGCTTCTTCATATGTAACATCCCTCTGTGCTTCCAGGTCTGCTTTGTTTCCTATGAGGATTATCACCTGGGTCAGGAGAGACAAAGTTAGTCTGGGAAAAAGCTCATGAGCCTTTTCACTGCCACCTTTATTACTAATGAGACTAAAAAACCTCTTGCAGAGACCACTGCAGTGCTCTGGCCTGAGCCTCCCACCTCTTGTTTGGGGAGAAGCAATCTTGCTTTTAAGCTAAATTAAGTCCAACTTACAGTATTTGGATTGGTGAGGTTCCTTGCATCTGTCAGCCAGCTGCTTAAGTGATTATATGTACTTCTTCTGCAAAGAATCCAGAGAGGACACTTTTAGCCTTATATGAAATATTTAAGTGCCAACAGCACAGTCAGCATCCAAACACAGCAACATCCATCACCCCTGTTCTTCTCCCCACCTCAAGACAGACAAAGCAGCAGCAGTGTGGACTCAACACAATTTCAAGTCAGCTTTAAACCCCTGAGCAGCTCTTATATCACCGGTGGAAAGCCAGACCAATCCCCACTGCTAGCACACAGCTCTGCACACAAACATTGCTACTGTTTTGTACAGAACATATTAAAAGGGTTCTTGTCAACAGGGCAGAGCACAGGGCAGCACAGCAGCACTTCAGTAACAAACTGCAGAAGGTCATGTTTTACTCAAGATTTACACAAACAGGAAACACACCTACATATGAAGGAAAAAACAAAGAGGTGCCTAAAGAATATCAAGAACAGCCCCAGAGGAAGATGAGAGACGTGTGAAGGCAAAAGCATTTCACGTTGCATCTGATGCATTATTGTTTCAGCAGCACCCTTAGCTTTCACCTGTGAAGGAAGCCAGGATGGCTCCTGTGCAGTGCCAGGCTCTTGGGGAACGGGCCCAGGGTGAGCCCCAGGCCAGGCTCTCCCCTGCACACACACACGGGCGGTTCTGCACATTCACTGCGGCACAGCTCCACACCGTGCCCACTGAGGGCATCCCTGCCAGGGGAGCAGCACTGCCCACTGCTTCCCACAGGAGCAAAATCCATGTGCCAAAGAGCAGATTTTAAGGACAAAACCAGTTCTTTAAAACAATTTCAACACAGGCGGTCACAGCCTGAAATGACAAGCTCCTCAGGCTCATCAGCAGCGAGATTTTCCCCCAAAAGCAGCTCGCATCGTTCTCTGTGTCTCATCTGCAGCTCCTGAAATACTGGGGCATTTAGATAAAAGTGTGGCAGGCGTCACACAACAGGATGCTGCTCATCCAGACACACACAGAGCCCTCTGAGCCAGGGGACAGACAAGACAGTTCCTACAGGGCTGTGCATCCAAACCTCACCCAGCACATCCAGAGCTCTGCTGCCCTTACCTGGTGATGTCGTAGACCATGAGAGCTCCTGCTGCTCCTCTGTAGTAGCTTCGTGTGACAGCCCTGAATCTCTCTTGTCCTGCTGTATCCCAAATCTGTAGTTTAATTTTTTGGCCACTAACTTCGATTATTCTTGTGCCAAATTCAACACCAATTGTGTGGGGACAGTCTGCCATAACTGTCATAAAAAATAAGAGCAGAGATCAGATCTTTCTAGGACAAGGCTTCTTTGCTGAAAAGATATGACTACTACCAGTTTTCAGTTATCTTTACTAGATTTTCAGTCTCTAAGAAAGCATTTTTACAGCCACAGTTCCCAAACTGCATTGCTTAACCAGAAATAAAATGCTGTATTTCCTGAGCTGCTGTTAGTTTTAAAAACAGTTATAAAATTCCTTGCCTTCTCTGCTGCTGTTTGGCCATACATATCAGAAGGTACCAAGTCAGCTGATTTCCCAGTCTATCCTTGCAGAAACGGTTAACTATTTTAATGCAGTAGGAAAAAATAATTTTTAGGGAATTACCAAGAAAGATACAGTTAAAAAGTCTGTCACATCGTCAAAGACAAATGCTCAAGTTGGTTCAGACAGGGCAATAGCATGACTGTCCACAGGAAAATGCCAGTTTCGTAAGTAGCTACAAACACACCAAATCAAATCCAAAAAGGTATCTTTCTAATTATGATAAACTCATGTTAATAAGCTCATCTTTGAGAAAGATCAAGAAAATACAGGATGAGGACCTACTCAGGCTACCTAGAGTTAGTGGCAGTCTCACAGCAGAGGTGTTTGGCACGTTAGTTTGGTTGTACTGCTTTGGCTTGGTGCTGACAGAGTAAGAACAAGACATCCTCATGGAGAATATGACCATATGCAAAATGGCATTTAAATAATTGGCTGATACTGCGCTGTAATGGAAAACAGAGAGAAAATCCTATTTCTACTAGAAAACAAGTATTTTAAACTTCATCTCCTACCCACTTGTTACCACATCTCAAGTGGCACGTGGTGGTGCCTGTACTGATAAATACCTACAGACTTACTCCCTGAGGAAGGTAACAGCTGCTGCAAACCCCAAGGCAACACACGTTAGGAAGAACTGAAGCTAATTCTTCATTAGTGATGATACCATACAGGAGAAAATGTTTCACTTGAGCCAGACTGCAGAAAGCCCTGAACACCATCACCCAGGGCAGGCCAAGTGTCCTGCACCGCTGCTTAAGGCTGCGAACAAGGACTCAAAGAAAAATCATTCCTTTTTCCCTTTTGAACTCTAACAGCACTAAAAACTCCAACTGCTTGTGATCAAGCTACACCAATACTGAAAATATGCAAAGTGCAGACAAGAAATTTCACTTTGTTCCATCTCAAAATCCACAGAAAAGCTGTAAAAACAGATCCCATCCTCCTCCTCACAGGCAGGACTGGCTGGAGCAGGTTTTGCCATTGCTACATCAACATTTTGTTTCTGCATCTGCTAAAGTCAAACCAAAAATGCGACCCAGTACAATCCAAACTCATACAGAGTAAGACAGACACCAAATCGAGCTCATGCATGATGGAAACAGGCAGGAAAAAGGGATGAAGATGCCACTTAGAATAAATCTGATGAACTGAAATACTCACACTTCTTTTCTGTGAATTGATGAAGCAAACAGGACTTTCCTACACCCATGTCCCCTGTTACAGAAAGAATAGTTAAATCATTGTTGCAACAAACACATTTTATTCATCCCACACAACAAATGGTACAGAGACATTCATTCCTCAGGTCAGATGGGCAGTGACAGAACCCTGGCTTCATCCTCAAATTCATCAATTTTGGCACCAAAGCTTTGGTTACAGGTACAGGGTTGCAAGAGTGAAGCAGAACATTCAAGAAATAAGTTAATTTGTATTACTGATTTTACAACTGGATTTCATAAGGTTATAAAAAGTGTATCTAAAGAAATTGAAATGTAAAATACACTTGATGCTCGCTCCTGTCTTACTGTGGTAAGAACACCAAAAATATTGACAACCAGCCAAAACATCTCAAGAAATTGCTCCATTTCCACTGATCCTCTTGCACAATGCCAAGAAGAATACACAGCAAGATCTTTAAGAACCAATTTTTCCAGAGGCTGAGGCTTGTCACAGCAGCCTGACTTACAAACCTGTACAAGAACACTGCACTTTACACCTACACAAGGTCATTAACAATTAAACAACTAATTGCAAGACCAGTTCTTCCAGGATAGCAATAAATGAAATCCCTTAAAGTCCCTGACTAAGCAGACAAGGAAGTTGCAGCTAAAAGCAACATTTAAACACAAAAATATAGCCTGACAGAGGTCTTTAAATCTCATGCAATGGTTTCCAGTCAGCACTTGTGCCTTCAACATAAATTCTGAAACCTTTGAGATTAATGATGCAAAATTCTCTGGCAAATGCTAAAGCTGTAGAGAAGTGTGGTGCCCTGTGGGGGACTAAGGTGGGATGAGCACCTCCTGAAAGTAGGCACAGCCACAGGCTTCTCATGTATCCACACAGCAACAAAAACAGGTGTGTGCCCACTGGTACTTACCAATAATGATGTACTTAAAGATGTAGGAATAGTTGTAAGGTGCAGTTGCCATTGTGGCACTAAAATAAAAAACAGAACACATCAGAACTGGTAATTGTTCCCTAAAGTCAACCCAATTAATCCAATTTAGTTCATATAAAAAACAACCAAACCCTTCCTCCTCCTCTCCCCCCATACTACCCTTTCATTCACAGTTCAAATTTGTGCTGTTCCCCACAGTCACCGAATTAGTGGCACAGCCAGCCAGCAAAGTTCCCACATGGTTTGCTCTGAGCCCCTGTCAGTAAGGCCTCCAAGAAGAAACACACTCTGGGGTAGTACTGATGATCCATTTTACCCAGAAAGACTTAAAGCTGTTGAAAAGCTCAGTCCCTCCGTGCTCTGCACAGTCACTGCCAGACCAGCATTACCCGCCAAAGAGCTGATGGATGAACTGAAAATAAAATCTGACTCCAGCACCAAAATCTGAAGAGGTTGAACAAAACCAGCAAGTTGGAACTATTACCTCACACTTCTGAGACTTGCATCAGCAACAAAGGATGCAGGGCAGCTTGCAGCACACGGCTAAGATTTCAAAGAATGCTGTGTAGCCTTAACTGGGGCCTGGGGTGCTGCTTGTCCACGTCGGAAAAGCAGTGCAAGCCACAAATCAGATGTTCAGGAAGTTGGTTAACATCTCTGTGGCTTTGTCAGCATGGCAGTGTTACAGCAAGGCTGCTGAGCAGTTTCTCTTTTTAACAAAGCAGTCAGAGTCTTTCTAATATTCCAGAATTTTCCTATGCTTTCCTAAATGCAGAAAGATTGGGAACTGGCTTCAGCTGTTTAAATGTGCAAGGAGTAAAAGCTGATTTACCAACTAACATGTAAGTTAGCCAGGATTACACATGTGTAAGGGCCAGATGTTGCCAGGTAACACAGGATGGGAAATGCCTGCTTTTGTCGCAGGCTTTAAGTTAAACTGGATACACTGTGATCAGTTAAGCAAGTGGAAAATTTCCAGCAGGAATTCAGCACTTCCCTTCCTGCTCCTGCATGGCAGATAGCCAGCCATTACAAACACATGGTGCTCCTTACAAGGAACACTGCTGGAGCCTAGAAAGATTTTCATTAGGTCATGTGTCATTCACATGACAAATGAAACCAATACTGGAAAGAAATAAAAAGAGAGGGAAGCTTACAGGCCTGGGACTTTCTCAAAAGCAAAGTACTGTTCCTTGAACCACAATTAATCCCTCACAGTGAACTGCAGTCATAAGAAAGGTGAACAAATCTCATTCCCAGCACAGAGCCAGCAGCCTCCGCTTCCCAGCGCAGAGATTTGAGGCAAACATGCTTATCTAGACCTCGGAGGGGGAACAACTCCCAGAGCGGTTAATACGGGTTTACTGAGTGCCAGGCACTGCACCTTGTCTTCCTCCATGCCTGGCTCAGGAGATGGAAAACTCAGTCCCTCTATCCCAGGCAGCAGCAAAGCACCTCTGCTGAGTCCTACACAGACACACACTGTTCTACTAAACCAAGTTTCTTCCAAGGTAGGAAATAAAGTGACAATTCTGGACAGTAATTCAGCAAGCAAGCCAGTAGCTTTATTCCCTTATTTCCTGAAGATTCCAGAGTTACAGTACCAGCTTCAACACGTGCACTAGTTATTTTCAACAGCAATAAATAAAGACAAGTCACTGCTCCATATTGAGCTCCAAAAGAATGTGTCACTGCGGAAACATCCAGTACTTCAAGTTTCCTGAACATCTTCACGTAATATGTTCTTTTTCTTCTCCAGCACAGTAAACTGGGCATCCAAAGCACGTGTTCTTGCAGGACATTTAACCTGCCACTGGCTTTCAGAGCAGAGGCAGGAGCACTACGCTCACAGCTCAGCACCATCTGATGGCAGACAGAGCTAAACTGGGGGTCTACATACAGACTGAAAGCTGCAGAAACGTGGATTTCAAGTTGAAACACAATCTCTGGAGTTAAACTGAAAAATAAAGCAACACTTGGGTATTGGTATTACATTTATTCCAAGGGTCACATTACAGAAAAGATTCTGAAATACTCCAAACCATTAGTAAAGGTCAGGAATCTTTTCTGGAGAACAGATTACTCCTTTCAATAAAAAATAAAATAAAAACCCAAGCAATACTAAAACAACCAAACAACAAACTTTTAAACACTTAAATTCCAGTAAGGATTATCAGGAATTCAAACTGCACTCAGATGTTGGAATAAAAGTGATATTCCACAAGGACTCTGTGCTGAAGGAGAAAAAAAAAAAAAAAAGCAACAAACTAAACAGAAACCCTGCTGAGAATTCAGCCCTGAAAAACAGACCACCTCAGCATTTACTGCAGACGAAAGAAGGAAGTCCAGACAAGAACAGGGCACAACAAGGGTCAGTAAATTCTAAAGTATCAGCTACATGCCAGTGCAAGGGGTAAATACATGTTGATAGCATCTCCCATCTGTAGAAACACAAGTTCTACCTCCACCCTCTCTGTTCCAGACATGTGAATCTCAGTAATTCCAGTTTGGGAGAGCTGGGAGGGCAAGAACTGCAGGGCTGAGAAAGCTGCACATAAATATCCACAGCTCAGCCTCAGCCACTGCTGGCATTCTGCACCACGACATCAAAGTTAGCCAGCCATGAATTTACTGCTAACAGAAAGCAGAAGTTCAGTCTGGGAGCCTGGCCTACCTGCCATCCTTCTTCGGGGAAAGTCTGCCAGCTCAGAGCGAGTTTTGGCTCACTTCTGACAGGTAAGGCTGCCCTGGAGGCCAGGGCACCATTGCAGGATGGCCACTGGCCACAGGACCCTGCCTCACCATGCACAGATTCATGCTCATTTCAAAGCTTGCACAATTCATTTCTGTATTACATTAAGACTGGAAATTTTACTGTGAGCAGTGTCACCAAATCCATTTTCCATATATCAGCTTCTTCCTTACAGGCTTTTTTTAATAAAAAATTAAAGATGACCTTAATGAGATACCAGTACATCTACATTTCCTCCTCTAATCAACAAGCACTACACAGGTATTTAGAAATCTCACTGAAACCTTATTTCAAGTACCAGTTACATCTGTACACCCTGAGATAAGATTGTTCTGGGCACACTGCTGTAACATTCTTTATCACAATAACATAACTGTAAATATCAGATTAACACCAGCTTTTGTGAGACCTGTGCAGTTCCTCCCAGCTCAAGGACACAGTCAGTTTTAACTCTTGTCTGGATGTGATTTGCATTGAGAAATTTCGTATCTTTATGCACAACAAGAAGCAGGGGTGTTATGAGAATAGAATCTGCATGCACAGGGTTTATTAGACACTGCTGTGGTTCATACCATCAGCTGATGGATGCTCCATGTGCAGGGATGAGACCTGGGAAAAAACAATGATCATCTTCAAACTCAGCACTGCCCAGTTTTTACTGGTTCCCTGTAAAACCACAGCACTCTGCAGCCAGAGAACCACTGGTCAGTCACTCTGAAGCAAAAGGCATTTTGCAGTCCATCTGGCCAGCCAGGTGTTCTGTGCATCACTCTTCAAGGATGTGCAGCAGGAAAGGCTCTCACAGTCGAAGCTGCAGATTTACTTGGATATTAATTAACAGAGAAGATTGAAATTGGTAAGGGGGAGGAGGTGGAGAGAGGCAGAATTGTTTCATTTCATAATTGCACTTCTGCCCTGATAAAGGCTTTTGTCAGGCACACAAAACAATGTGGTTCAACTGGTACCTTACTTCAGCAGGCTACTAGAAACAGTCTGTCAGGGCTTCAATTATGGTCATCTGGAAGATCACAGCACACTGGAAGGTAGTTACAGTTCTGTTACCAGTTAATTCACCAAGCACTGAATTCCCATAGGTCTGTTGTCCACAGCAAGCTATGAAGTCTGTCACAATTAAATTCCATTGTGGTTCTCTGACTTTTGCACACCAAGGACATTCAGGTCTTCCTAAACCACATCAACATCTCAGCCCTCTTTAGGATGATGCCCTGCAGCCACCCTGCTCTGCTTACTTATTCATTCTTTCAGGCTTGGCTTTACAAAGCCCTGCTGAGCCTGATCCCCGAGGAGTCTCAGCGCCTGCTGCAGCCTTCACACCTGTCTGAAACATCACTTGTTGCTGGCCAGTTCCTTACTCATCCCTCAGCCCTTCCAGAGCCACCCTCTCCAGCTTCCCCCACTTGGAACTCACCAAAGCATCCAATTAGCACAAGACAGTAAATGTGGCTGAGCCGATCTTTGATCACCCAGCAGCCCCTGTGATCTGATGTCCGAGATCACTTTGCATTTCCTTATTATTCCCACATCCACTCACTCTTTCCCTGACAGCACAGGAGGCCTGCAGGCTCTGGGGCTCAGACTCACCAGCTGCAGCCCTGCAGAGCCCTTTCCAGGCTGTTCTTGAAAAGGCATTTGATACACTCCTTAATCATGTAAAACACTTTAACCCAGCCTGAGGCCTAGGAGGTTTTTCTAAAGGCTTTACAGGCCTTCACTTGTTCTTTCTACAGGAGAACTTTATTTTTAAATCAAAGCTACCTTCACTTTCTGACTTTCCTTACCAGCCCTCCAGTCACACCCACATTGGGCTGGTTATCCTTCTACTGGTTTCACATCCTGCTTCATTAAGTTACTCCATTTTGCTTCCTAAACTTCCTGCATTTATATGTGCACACCTCAATTCTCCCTAACCACACCCCAGCAGCAGAGCTGAACTAATCACTGCATACCTGTCCTCATCAGCTTGGGCACCTTCTGCATGTCCCTCCTCTCAGCCATCGTTTATCCACTTGTATTTCCTCACTTATCCTATTTTCCTACAGAACAGTCCAACCTGTAGTCCATGTCTGCTGGCAGCAGGAGAACCAAGGTCCAGAGATATCAGGTAGGTATATACTGTTTGGAACAGTATATACAGTATATACAGAACCAGAAGAGTTTTTTGTCATTCCAGCATATCACAACAACAATCTGGAGTCATCATCTTGGAAAACACAAGCCACAGACATTTTAGATAAATATTAACTAAGATCTACTTCCTGTTTCAGGAAGACACACAGCAAAATGAAAACCAATCATAAGCAGGTTTCATTAGATGCACAGGAGTGAGCAGGTAATTTAAAAATACTATTTACATTTTAAATCCCAGTACCTCCAGTAGAACAGGTTTGTTTTCAAACTGCTGTCGTTCACCAGAACTCCACTTTTGTTTGTGTTATTTATAAAATGGAAAAGAGAAAGAGGAACTTCTTCCTTCTACTCAGATTTATGACATTTTCAAATCCCTACAGGAATCCAGCAAATTCCTTCTTAAACCATACTAAACTATGTGACACGTAGTAATTAAGGACCCCAAGGTTTGTATTTTTTTCCCATTCCTGAGTGATGCCCTAGCACAAGGGCCCCTCAATCCAAACCGTGACAGGAATCAATCCTGCCCAACACATTTCATAGGATAACATCTGTCTCCTGAAAAAGATGTGGTGCCTTAGGGTTTGATATGATAGACGATACAATCAACCTGCTCACTAAGGGCTTCTGTTGCCTCTGACAAATGTCCCAAAGACACAGATCTACCCTGTTTCAAAGCAAAGGCCAAAACACCAAGTAACCTCCAAAACCACTGCCAGAGAGACCCCAGTGCAGACACCCACCATTTCCGGGCTTCAGTGCAAGGATAATTCAGCACAACTTCAATTCAAGACACGGCTACCGACAGATGCTATAGACACTTAAAGTGTGTTGCAAACAGGCAGTAAACAATTAGGTGAAAGAACAGAATTTCACTCTTCTGTTGAGCCTAAATAAGCTCTGACAAAAGAAAACAGTCCAGAATACTTTCGCTGCTTTCTCGAATAGGAAGTGGCTTTTCCCTCAACCTTTAAAGCCATTTTTCTGTCAAAGTTCATGACCGCACAGGTCCACATAACAATCAAAAGCAGAGATAACGCTGCACATCGGCCACATATACGATACAATATACACATACACACCCTACGTGCAACTGCAACAGCTCGTAAGGGGGAGATATAGAAACATATCTATAAAAATATCCCCGTGCACGGGTGTTTGCCGGTGGCGTTGCCCACTGTGCAGCGCAGCGGAGCAGTGGGAGGCGGCGGTGACACAGAGCAAAGCGGCCTAGTCCTGCGGGGCAGCCTCACCCACATCGGCCCGGCCGCCCCTTCCCCTCCCCGCCGGCCCTGGGCCTGCCCGCAGCGCCCTCGGGGCCGCAC
>VZTX01016534.1:0-32447 GCA_013400915.1 Pardalotus punctatus
TAGAGGAAGATATAAGATCTCTCTTTTCTGGAAAAAGAATATGCAAAACAAGTCAGTAAAACCACTGAGCAATACTGAAGAGTAAATAAAGCTGCAATCAAAGAGAATATACAATGAGAATAAGATAAAAAATGTACGATGCCTGTAGGCAAAAGGTAATGGTCAAAAACAGTCAGATGAACAGAGATACTTGAGTCTAAATGAAGATGTTACAGGATAGTGTAATGTGAACTAGGAGAAAGCAAAGAAAATTAGTGTAGCACGAAGGTAAAAATCATAACAGAAAGCATAGCTGTCTGTTGGTAGGAGAAACTCTATCTGAGTTAAAGAAAGCCTTGGCAGTCAAATAATATGATTATTCATCCACATCAGCAAGTCTAGGTTATCACTGTGGATTGAAATTTTGGATTATGGGTTAATATGGGGGCAACATCAGTGGAGCACAGTGGCAACCGCAGCCTCCAGGATCAGAAACAGAGCAGGAATGGAAAATTTCGTTCATCACTTATGCTCCTGACAATGGGGAAATATCATTGCGGGCATCATACAGAGACAGAAGTTGAAGACATCATAAATGACTGTGTTTTCTCAAGAAAAGTGAGAAGGAAAGTCCCCAAACTGGTCTAGATGAATACTATATATGCACAGGGAAAAAAAAGTATTGTATGAGATACAGTTCAAGACAGAATCATAGAAAAGATACTCTGTCTAAGCTACCAAAGTTTAATGTTCTAAAAGGAAAAAAATATTAAAAAGTCAATTATATTATCACAGCACTTTAAGAAGGGTGGTTAACAAGATCAGAGAAGCTTGTGAAGAAGAAGGAGAAGGAGAAGAAGGAGAAGGAGAAGGAGAAGGAGAAGGAGAAGGAGAAGGAGAAGGAGAAGGAGAAGGAGAAGGAGAAGGAGAAGGAGAAGGAGAAGGAGAAGGAGAAGGAGAAGGAGAAGGAGAAGGAGAAGGAGAAGGAGAAGGAGAAGGAGAAGGAGAAGGAGAAGGAGAAGGAGAAGGAGAAGGAGAAGGAGAAGGAGAAGGAGAAGGAGAAGGAGAAGGAGAAGGAGAAGGAGAAGGAGAAGGAGAAGGAGAAGGAGAAGGAGAAGAAGAAGAAGAAGAAGAAAGAAAAAGAGAGAAAAAGAAAAAGAAAAAAAAAGAGGAAAAGGATTCTTTGTGTCAGAATTCTGCACAGAGAGACTTAAGGAAGTTTGCACAACAAGTCTTTATTTACAGGGGTGAGGCTGAGGGGTTATGTAAAATTGAACTGTCAGTAGAGAGGTTTTAAAGCGAATCAATAAAGTGAGTAGCAACACATTGCCAGGAGCAGGTAACAATCACTCGAGGGATCTAAGGGAATTCAAATATAAAATTGCTGAACTTTTCACAGTAGTGTGTAACCTATAGCTTACATTGGCCCAGGTTCCAGAGTAATGGAAGGTGGCAAATGTGGCCTCAATTTTTAAAATAATCTCCGGAGGGGAGCCAGGAAACCAGAGAATGGTAAATTTGACTTCCTGCTGAGGCAGACTGATGGAAGTTATAATAATGAGCAGAATTAGTAGACATGAATATATACAGCTTACTGGAGATAGTGGACAGGGTTCATAAATAAAGAAATTATGCCTCACAAATCCTGTACAGTTCTTTGAAAGGATCATTGCCCTTGTAGACAAGGGCAACTTGAGAAAAAAAATTACCTTTGGATTCCTAAACCTTTCTAAAATATCTCTTCCTAAACAATCTTACAGAAACCTAACGTCAGGGGGAGATTGCTGTGCATTAATAACTGCTCAAAGGAGATGGAGTAGCAGGCAGGAATAAATGGTTGCTATTCTTCCTGGAGCAGTTACTTGGGGAATCCCAGGGGGATCTGGCTGGGAATGGCCACAAATCACCTAGAAAAGCTGAAGAACATTGAGAGGAGAAAGTTTGCTGGTGTTTTGGAAGTAGTCAGAACAACTGAAACCAAAGCATGCTTAAAAATTTCAAAAGTTTGCATCATGCTGAATAGGTGATAAAATGGAAGATAAAATTAATCCTTGATAAATGTGAAGTAATACACACTTGGGAATGCAGTCCTAAGCACACTTTGGTAATTATCAGATCCAAATTTAGCTGGTTTTGTTTTGGAGATGAGGTACAGCTTAGGACAGTTCTCCAAACACATCTGCTTGACAACCTTTCATTGTCAAAAAGTTGAACAACATTAGAGATGGACTAAGAGAAAGCATTATTTTAATGATGCTGTCACAGCTTAGAGACAGGGTTGGCTTGTGTCTCAGCCTCTGTCTCATAAAGGAGGCAGAAGTATTAGAAAACTTCAGAAAGGTAGCAAAAATCAGCAGAGGCTTCTATGCAAAATGGAGCTTAATATATTGAATCTGCTAACTCTGGAAAAAGGTCCAAACAGGACACACCGAAGATGTATAAAAATCTTGAATGATATGGAGAACAGGAGGACCAAACAATTCTGCTTTTCTCAGTACAAGAACTAGGATCATTCAGCAGAATGCTTTAACAGCAAACCTAAACCAAACAAAAATAATTTTCCACATAGCATACATAAAATTGTGGAAGTGCCAAAGAATGCCATGGTGGTTTATGAAGAGTTTTAAAATAAAATCAGGTGGCTACATGGAGTGAGATCTGTGAGTGTTAAACAGCAACTCTGCTCAGCAAGTCCCTTATCCCTGATTTCTACAAACTGGGAAAATATAACAATATAAAGATTATAATCAGGTCCTTTGTCATGGAATCTCCCTGCAGCTGCTGTGGCCAGATGGGATAGATGGACCCTTGTGATCCAGCATATCATCTTTAAATTCTCTATGTGCTTTTGTTCACTTTAGCAATCAGTTATCTGGCAGTGCTGAGGCAAGAGAGAGATGGCCTGATGGTTGTGCTGATGCTCAGTTGCACAGAAAAGCTTGGAGGAAAAGATCAAGATTCTCTCACACTTCCAAACAGCTCAAAATAGCTGATGATTCTCCAAGCCTGAAGTCTGTCATGTTCAAAGGTAGTAAACCCTCAGCCCAGAATGTTGTGCAGGTAGCAGGTTTGGGTAGCAAACAAGAGAATGCTCTAATTGAAGGGAGGAAAATTAATAACATAAGCCTGAGTTGTGGGGTTCTAATGGCACTGAAAGCTAAGTGCCAGGGACACTCACCAGGCACTTTGGGATTCTCCTGCACTGTATGGATGTATGGATTAGCACTTTCCCTTTTGAACTTTGAAAATTCACAGACATAGAAATCCCTAAAATAGGAATAGGGGAAAGGCGTGATGAACTGGGTCTAGAGCATGTAAGAAATACTATTCTCTAAAATAATCACAGTCATTTCTATTCACATCAAGTCTTATTTTTACGCTAAAAGAGCTTGTTAGAAAAACACAAGTTGCAGCTTTTTTAACACAACTTGCAGCTTTTTTTCCCATAACAAATACTGAGTACAGTGGAAGCTGCTCTGCTGGCTGACAGCTCTCCAAATCCTGGGAGATGCTGCTCTCTGGTGCTCATCTTCCAAACAAAAATCTGGGACAATTTCCCTTTCATTCTCTTCACTCTGCTTTCGATGTTGCTACTGAACTGCCTCATCAAGAGAAGAATCAAGATGTAGTAACTCATGTTCAGTGACACATCCTTTCTAATTAAGTGTTGGGAAATAATATGCACTTGAATTGTAAAATGGGCCTATGCAATATGTAAATAAGATTGAGTCGATTTGCACATTGGGCTTTGTACAGCATGGTGTCTTCTATGCATGTGACATTAACAGCAAAGAAAATTCTAATTTTGGTAGTGGTAGTAGCTTAATTTAAACATTTTCAACAGAGCATGTCTGGACTCCTCATTTCAAAATTACTTTCGTTTTGAAATTGATGGAGGCATCTTGAAAATGGGGTTAAATAACCTGAAAATGAAACAAAGCACTCCTTTTAGCAGCTGGATGGTTGATTCACTGTTTCTCAGAGACTGTTTGCTTTAAAAAGAATATAAATCCTGTGCTGGGTCTCTACAGTCACAACGACCTTTGATGCATTTTGCAAGTGATGGCTTAATTTCTGTTTTGATTTTATAGTACAGAAACTACATGGCTGAAATAATGAATGATTTGGTGATATATCTTTCACTATTTATTGCTTATTTTCATCACGGTTCTGCCATTTTTATTCCCTCTGCAAGCCAGTACATCTTCCTCGATGTGAGAGGCTGGTGAACTGAATAAATATAAAGCAGAAACTGTCTGCAGAAAAATGTCTATTAGAAGTTCTCTCCTTTCCGTTTTAGATAATTATGTCCTGTAAACTGCACAAAGGAAATAACAAAGTCAGCCAGTAAATCAGAGGCAGTAAGTAGAAAAAAGGGCTGTTGATGGTGTCTTTAACTGCTGAAAATGGATATATGCATGAAGCAGCAATACTTTACAAAATCGCAGTTATTTCTGACTTTACTGAAACGCCTGCTGCTCATTACAGAGATTTAAGAGGTTGATGCTATGAGGGGTAACAGTTATATTTAATGAAAATTGCAGCACTCACGCTTTCTGGGCTAGTGCAATTATATTTGACAGAAACTGTAGAAGCATTTAGTTCACCTTTAGCTGACCATCAAAACATCCTCTGTTGATATTCACAGTGATTTCAACGTCCACTGCTTGTTATAACTCTGCAGAGGTTTTATTAATACTTCTATTTCCTGCTTGTGCTGCTTTTGTTAAAAATGCTTATATATGCTTTAAATATTATAAGCACCAGTTCCAGGTACAGAAAAATTGTGCAAACCTACCTGCCTACACAATAAGAAAGGTGGGGAGTTAAGAGGAAGAGGGCAGCAAGAAGTGCTTGTGCTGGCAAAATCTATGCATACTTCTAAATTTTTTTAAAAATACACTTGTCATGTGATATTTACTGATTGTAAAATGTCAGCACAGGAGTATCCTGTTTTATTTGTGGAGTTTTTTTGAATGTGCAGACACTTAATATAAATAATATGTCTCCAAACCGTCCTTACACAATCATTTTTATTGTCTCTTTGCATCATGTGTTCTGGCATATCTATCTCCATGAAGATTATTACTTTCATACAGTTTGCCACTTACAAACCTGGGCTACATTTTAGCTGCCAACAACTTGGGAATCATCTGTATTTTTAGGTTCCAGCTGAATACTTCAAGGCATTTATGTGTTGTAATAGAATTTTTCAGATCACCCCACAAAATTAGGAAACTGTGAGGCAATTTCCAATGAACAATTACCATATAATTCACTGAGTGATTGGGGGTGGGAGGGGAAGTGGATGCAAGGAAGCTGTTGTTCTTTGCTTAGTGTATATCCCTTAAATAAGCACAAGGTAAAATTGGTGAAAAATCAAAGGAGCATGGCCTGCAACTAACCCTGAAATACAAGAGAGAGATATATAGATAGTGTCTATTAGGAAGGAGAAATTAAGAGTTAGATCAATGGAAATTGAAGTTTGGAAGGATGCTGAGGGCAACAGAAGTTCAAACTCGTCGTTAAGTTTCACTGGTGCCGCTCTGCTGCTCAAGAAGTTATTGTACTAGATGCATAACTTCCAGCAGTTGTTTTGGGTTCATGGACTCATACAAATCCTTTCATGTGTATGTCCATGTTCAGATTTGCAGCTTGAGGGTTTATAAGGAGGAGAGGGCCATTGATATGTTGACCTCGTCTGTCCTGCACCATATCTGGCTCCAAAGTGTGGAGACAGGCTGTGACACGATGAGTGAGTTTTGGCTTCATTTTGTATTCCTCTTTTCCTGCTCACAATATTTTCTCATGTGGCATGGGCCTGTGGAAACAATGGAAACAGAGGATCTGACCTGGATAGATAATATGGGAAAGGTAAGGAGCAAGGGGAGGAAAGAGAAGGGGAGAGAGGTTAAGGCCTGAGAAACCCTAAGACCTGCTCCAGAAGGTGAGTACTGCCTAACATTGCCCTCCACATCTCCCCCGGGCATTCGTTCAAGTGACTCCCCCTTTACTCATTTTTTGTTGCAGTTGTGGACAGGTACTGGAAAAGATACAGTTATTCCAAGATTAAATGATTTTGAAAATGCTTTTCCTTCTGATCAAATCCAAGCAAAACTGGTGGCATAAAAGATTCCCACTGAACATCCATGGCAATTAGATCAAGACTTTTTTGACTGCTGTCTATCATATTGTGCTACTCCAGAAATGTGATGAGACCAGCCTGGACAAAAGTGGACTGCTGTTTGCACAGAGCCAGCAGAAACGTAACCACTAACTTATTGAAAAGATTTCTTGAGTAAAATGCTCAGCTTTGAGAGGTATGGCCTTAAGTCCTTATGTAGTTGAGATGGTTCTGGATTTGGCAGAAACTCAGAAGCTTGCCTTCTGTCTGTACAAAGAAGCCCTTGGGTGTCTAGTCAAGACATTCCTAAAACAGAGCTTCTTACAGTTCAAAATTGTTTGCTGGTAAGAAGTCATTACGATTTTATGTAATAAACTAGTTATAGTTCTTTAGCATAGTTCTTACAGTTGCAGCCAATTCTTAAACTTCCAGGAACTGTGCTGTGAGATGTAATGTTTCTAGAGAGATTTTTTGTTGTGCCACAAAATAGGTCTACAAATGTACAGCGGGGTGTTCCCCCTTCTGCAATCCTTCTATCTCTCTGCCATATATTACAGTTGTGCTTCGCGCAACAAGCACACATCTTCCCAAAATTGTCTTTCCTAAAGTCATCTTCATGTCTTCCAAAGAGATGGAGAGCAGAGACAGAAAAATAAGTGGAAGTTTTCAGAGAAGTAAAATCTCAGCTCAACTGTTGCTGGTTTTGTTTCTCTATACTGTTACTTGTATTCTGCCGTTTTGCTCCTGCACACACAGCTTTACTCTATTTTATGTTCATGTTCTACTTTGTGTTAGAAAAAAATCTGAGATTTAGGAATGAGAGGTTATTAGAAAATATTGATCCAGTACTGTTCACTCAGTTTTAAAATAAATAGCAAGTTACTGTAACGCATTGAAATGGAAATAGGCTTTTATTTTTTTTACATAAACCTTTTATTTTTGTTGGAAGCTCAGGGAACTGGGAGGGCCTAATAAGTAATTTATTTTAAAAGTAAAGAAAAATGGAAGGAAAATTACATATGGAATAGGATTATTGATATACAATAAATATGTAATGAGCTATTTCTTCAAGCTACTAAAACCAGTTTGAGAAGCTGTAAGAATATTGCTAATGACTAAATTTCTTTACTCAATTAATTTTAGTGGATTTCTGTAGATGTTATGCATATTCTATATTAAAGTAAAAGAAACTGTAAAAATAATTTTGTTGGAGAGAATTGTTTAAAGAAGTACTGCAATTCCCATTGAAACTGCAAAACATTTTTCAAAATAATTTTAAATGTATAAACATGCAGTTTTGTTTTGAAAATCTGGCTCAAAGGATTAAGTGGATTGTGACTATTGCATTTTTATTCTGACTTTTTTTACTAGATGCAGTTAATCAAAGCAATGAGTTTTTTAATTAACAACTTCAAACACCCTTATCATTTTCTCCAGAGCAAGAATTTTTCTGCAAATCATAATAAAAATTAAAAAAAAATAGATTCCACAACTTCCAGAACAATGCCTTAACAAATTAAAGATTTAGAATCCATCCAAAGAGTATTAGTTTGTTTTTTTTCTTTTTCCAACAGTACTGGGGAATATTGTTTCTGCAAAGAAAAAAAAATAGTTTCTGAACACAAGAATTGCTGAATAAAAGAAGCTAATCTTGCAACATGTTTGTTGAGAAACCATTAATATACTTCCCTGTTTAAGACCAGCTGGCACATCATAGAAGACTTTTATGAATTTTCTGATTTTAATTAATCCCTCAGGGTTCTCTATTGACCTCAGGACAGTTACACAAGGATGAGATTTGTCTTCTTGTTAGAAACAATTCTGTTTGTAAATATGTCTTTAATTTTGGTAGGAGCTGGGTGGATTCTTTACTCTTTCTCAGTAAAGCACTGTGAGTACAAAGCTATTTGTCCTTTGTTTGGCTGCTGCTTAATTAGACTTTTCAATTCTAACCAAGCTTGTTATGGAGCTCACCTGATGCTGGGCTTTTGTCATAAACCCAGCTTTCACCACAGGCTCACGTGCTCCTGCTGGCATCCGTAGCATGTTTTGTAGGGTTTTCTAGGTAAAAGAGGCCAAACTTGTGGCTTTCAAGACATGGGTAACCTAAGGGCAGAGTCTTATGCGACTTCTCTTTTTTCAGCTGTGATTTCTGAGTTCGCAGAGCTGGGAGCTCTGAGAGAGATGGAGCTGGGTCTCTATGTGAAATTAACTGGGAACAAACGAGCACGGGATAAGATCACAGCTAACCCTCCCATTAAAACCACCCATCTTTGCATTGGCCATAAATCTTCACATGTGTCAAGGTAATCTTTGATCATGTTCACAGCAAGTAGCTGTGGTGTTACAAAGAGTCTTCTCAGTCACTTGAGGAACAAGCAGTGAAGCTGTCAAACTTGTGTAGTTATGTAGATTGCCATCTGTGTGTCAAGAGGCTTGTTAATGTAGCAGTAAGGAAAGGTGGGGAAAGGAAGGTATGTAAGACAAAAGCTACGCACACGTCAGCATTACGCCTTCTCCTTCAGGGGAGAGTGGATCAGAAATTCTTGCCTTCCATACATCCTTGCTTTGAAGTGGTTCATTTGGTCTTGATTTGACTGCAAAGGAGACATTGCAAGCCAGCGTTCGTGCTGATACTGTCAGCCCTCCGGTAAGTGATGAATCTGGTGTAGACAGCCACCACAGCACTGCCTAAAACATGCTCAAAAACACCAGGCATGGGGATTATGCAATGTATTTCACTGCTATTTACAAGCAGAAATCTCACCATCTGGGTTAATCTTGTAGAAGCAAGTACAATTAGGTGATATTTTGTATATATGATAAAACCTGGGCCACAGGGCTCTGTTCCAGGCTCCATTCTCATAAACATCAGTGTAAATCCAGAGGAACTCCCCTAACTTCAATGGCAATTACATCAAAGCTGAGCCAGGATTCATATTCTAGGTTCTCACTGCCTACACGCAGCCTACAGCATTGCCTAAACTGATCCCTGGCCGCCCCATTTCTGGCTCCTTAAAGGAACAGTTACCCAGTATGTACATATATATGGGGTTGTTTATTATTACTATTATTATTATTATTATTATTATCTCATATATATGCAGTGTGAATTATCAGCAGTGCTGGACATAGAAGCCTAACACCAAGAATTTTCTAGCAGGAATTTTACATTTCAATGAGTGCACATGCACCTATGTGACATTCACACAGATGGTAGATTTTATAGATGTGTCTGTGTTAGCTGTGAAGAAAGGGAGGAGAAAGGAAACCTTAGCAAAACAACAGAGTGGAAGATAATATGGCAATTTCAAGGTTAATCTTCCAAACTTAGAGCCCTGACAAACAATATTCAGGATGACTACGCTGGAGAAAATAATCAAGTGTTATATAGTGTGTTTTGGACCTTTGACAGAACTTTTAAGTCAGTTTTCCCATTTCCTAGAGTAGTCATTTAATGAGGATATCCTGTAGCTTGGGTAGGCCAGTCCCACAAAAAAACTTACAGAGAAACTATTTTTAGTTGAATTTCCTACAGATATCTGGCTGTTGACATGATTACAGAGCCTAGAGATCCATTTGTCTTTCTCCTTGTCCTACTCAGTGATTTTTGGCCAGTTGTAGCCATATCAAAGAGAGTTGTAGAATTCCTAAATTAATTACATTCCTACAGGTTTTGTGATCTTTCTGGGTGGAATGGAGAGACATCAAATAGTACCTTTGCTATGAGCTCTGAAAACTACAAGATATTAAGGGAAGGCACCCAGTAGAAGGGAAGTTTAAATGTTCCAGCCTTAGGCAATGCTTCCATCAGAACTGGCACCGTATGAGGTGAGGAAGGTCAATAGTCACTAAGGCACAAGTAATCAGAGCTCATTGCAACCTTGTGCTCAGGGAACTGCCTAGTAAAACAATGAGAAATACGATGCCTCCACTGCAAAACCTGATAAGGAGCAGAAGGATAAAATTTGAAAGTAATTTTAAGGCATTATTCTAGTTTTCAAATAAATTGCTAGTAACTTTTAAATTGCCAGTGACCCTCTAATAGCTGCTTAGAAATCTGTTCTAAAATGGTGTCGCTGACTTGTTTCTGTGTGGAATTCCTTAAGTGTTTTTAAAAACAAAATTTTGTAGCAAATTGTAGCACTTTGCATAGCAGATTTGTTGCTTTTGGGTTTTAGTATGGAGCTTTCCAGGAACCTTGAAGATAAAACTTTGACTTAGATATGATTTCTGTAGTTTACACTCACCTTAGCAGATATAACTCACATCTCTGAATGGGGTGACTCCTGGGTACTTTACTTCTCCATGTGGCAGCTCCCTGTGCCTACTGCAACCTCCACCATGGCTCAGCATTCACTTAAGATGAAAGGAACTGGCTAGAACTCAAGATTTCAAAGAAACTGTTGAAAATAGATACCCCAGATCTTGAGCTTGCAGCTGTCTGGACAGCGGCTGGGAAATAAAAACTCCAGTTTCGTGCCTCCTTGCAGCTGTTAACTGTAGAGTTTAAAGCTGACATATTAGGCAGCAAAGACAAATAAATCATGTGCATTTAATTTATTATCCAACGAAATAAAATTGGAGTTCCTGTAGCTCATCTTCAGATGGGGAAAAAAAAACACACCAAAAACTTTCTAAACTATACAACTATTGATACAAGCTTAATGTTTGCAGTCAATACTGATATGCTTTCTTGACTGCTGAAAGAGACCCTTTCACTTGGTTAAGTTGCACTTCCAGAGACCTCCCCTTTCCCACGGGACATGCCGTGCCCCCATCCCTAATCGCTGCAATCCCAGGGTTGGACGTTTCTGTAAGGCCTTTCACGGCACGGCACGCTGCTTTACAGACGTGCTTTCTGCCCGTGCTGGGATCCCGTGGAGAAAGGGGGAAAGGTGGCTCCCTTTGAAAACAAACACAAAAACAAGCAAGCAAATAAAATGTCTTTTGAGACCTCGCTGTGCCAGCGCTGTGTGTGCAGCCCCGCGGGCAGGAGACAGCTGAGCTGGCTGCACCAGCCATGGCAGAGAGCTGAACCCACTGCTTTCCTACCAGCCTTGCCAGGGGTGGCAAGGAGCCAGAGCCTGGGCCTGGTGTCTCAGATCCTGCCCTTCACAACCACCGTGGATGAGAAGATTATCATTTCTCAAAACACATCCCATGGGATCTCTCCCTGCCATCCCCAGCCAGTGGGCTCCAGAACCTCGAGAGCGTGATGACCTGGCCTGGACCCCACCTTTGCTTGCCAACTGCAGAGCTTCTTTAACCTGCCACAGTGCCAGGATGGACGGAGCTCAGGCTGCCCAGGCGCTGCCCTTGGAACAGGGAACAGCAGCAGCAGTCTCTCGCGTGGTCGGCTGCGGCTGCGGTGTTACTCATTATTCCAGCCGGATGCATGGCTGGAGTTACAATGATTTCTACCAGCTTGAGAATAAAACCCTAAATGTGCAATTTCCTGCCCTTAAGGCCTTGAATTTCAACGATATTTCAAATGTGGGCCTCTCATTTACATGGAAAAGAATAAGTGCCTAAATCTCACTCAGGTACTGGTTTTAGATTCTTCTCATCACTTTCCAAACAATCCCTCTTAAGCCGGGAAATTTAACAAAAGCAGGCTTATTCAGTTCCATGTACATAAGCCAAGTAAAACTGGAACTGAAGGGCAGCAGTAGGAGAAGAACTGGGGTCTGGAAGGCAAAGGCCTAATTAGCTATGGTGGGTTAGAAAATCTGATAACAAATACAAAGCAGAAGGGCTTTTAGATGATCTGCATTGACATGGGAGACTCCTGTTGTTTCTTAACCAAGCAAAATGGTAATAAACCTCTTTGTGTGGCGGTTTGTTAGGACTGGAATGCATTGTGACTTGGGAAAATAAAAGCAGCTCTGACACTTTTAAATGATGAGAGCTTTTTTAATGAGACTAGCTGGCCTGACTTTCAAAATGTGCAATAGACTTCTGCTGGATTGAATGAAAGTTGCTTCATAATTGTAATGCTATTGCAAAATAAATGCAGGTTAAGTTATGTGGAACCAGTGAAATGTGGTACTCTGAGTTAACTGTGGAGTTATACTTACAGACTATATTTAACAAATATGGAAATTGGCTGATTTGGAGATAAAGAGGTGTTAAAAAATAGTACCTTGGAGCTCCTTCTCAGGCTTGTGTTTTTACACTTCTTCACCTTGTGCCTGCCATGCCAGGCTTCTCCAAATGCAGAGCTTGTTTTAATTCTGAGTTTTCTTAGTACTGGTTTTAATTTTAGTAATAGAGTCCATTTGGATTTTTTCTGGATTCTGCTGTGCTAAAACACAGCTATACAAAACCACTGTTTTTTTAGTGGAAGAACCTAAAAAAAACTATCAACATTTACAACACTTACGACACTTAGCATTTACAACAAACAGAGCAAAAATATCAGTAAACATTTAGGATCCTGCTCTTTATTATCTTGACAGTGAGTCTTCTGAGTTAAAGCATGCCAAGAGCAAACCCCAAAGAAGCCAGTGTCCATAAACTGTAGCCTTTAAATGACAATTAAAAAATATGTTTGTAATCTAAGGTCCCTTATTTTGCCCAATTTGTCAGTTCAGTTCCTTGACTTGTGCAGTTAAACCTTCCTGAAGAGCTAGAAAGCAGAGGGAGGAATTTCTCCATCCATACCCTGGCATCTCACTGGAGTTTACTGGGTGCAGTAACTGGTTTTGATGAATCAGGAAGAGGCTTCTACCAAGACTGCCATTTCCCACCTCTGCTCTCTGCAGGATGGCTCCAGCAGCCCATCTGTGGCAGCTCACATCTTGCCAGAAGGAGAAGTTGTTGACAACCTTTAGTCTTGTGATTAATTTACAGAGAGAGCTTGCAGGAGCTGCACTGTGAATGCCACTCCCTTTTGCCCCGCTTGAGCCAGGGGATGGGCAGAGATCACCTCCAGGAGGACAGGGGGTGTCCTCACCGTGCGACAGAGGACAGAGAGCACGCTGCCCACTGAGCACAGTGCGTAGAGAGCTCGTAGCTGCCCAGCTACCTGTCCTGAGGTGTCCTGAGAGGCTCCTAGTGAAACGGTTACTGGTGGAAAATAACCTTTGTGCTGGAGTGCATTCAAGGCAGGAGGGCTGAGGTATCCCATCTGACAGTGAGAATGCCCATCCCATCCAGGGACAATGCCGTTCCACAGGGGGAACCAGGCTTGCAGCCGGCGCAGTGCCCCGGAGCAGACAGGTTGCCTACAGCCCCATGTCCTCCTGTGCTCTTGGCCATCCCTGTGGGCAGAGGAGCCCTCACCTTCCAAACCTCGATGCAGCAGAAGGGCACATTTGAAGTGTTTATTTGGAGAACAAAAGATTCCTTATACCTTGACAGCGGGGCTGCCTTCAAAGCCCTCATTCAAACAGAGCTGTGTTTATTGAATTCCTCTGCACTGAGTATATACATGCCTGAGATTTTAATTCTTTCATAACTGAGAAACACTTGGTCATATTTCTATCTGAGGTATCAGGATGAGAATTATTATATATTTGTGTGAATTTTGGCCAGTTTAGATCAAGATTGGGCAGAAATCAAGTATGTGGGACTTCAGAGGTTCCCCAGGCAGAGAGACTTGGGTGGAGGGAAATCTCTTCTCCACAGTGGCCTGTTTTGTGACAAAGTATGTCATAAAATCTCAGACATGGAATAAAAAAGCCCACATATTGCTTTTGATAACTACTCACCCTCAGGCTTTCAGAACAGATGGGAGCACTAAACACCAAAATTCTTCAGCTTACAAACTGGCAAAAGGCCCAGCAGCTCTGCTAACAGAAGGAGTTGTACGAGCTCTTCATTATTTACAAATTTAAATTCTTCTGGAAAGAATTACTGTAATATGTAGGACATGATCCCAGGGTTTTGGCAAAATGTATTAGTAACATGAGCTCTTGATCCTAGGAATTAAATTAGATCTTGGAAGGTTAAAGTGTGATGTTGTCTAATGTACCAGGAACTTTACATCTAATGGAAAGTTGTTTACACCTGTTGCAAGTGCTTTAGTTAATACATGAAAGTTGGTCTTTCCACGAGGGAATAGACTGACTGTTCCTCTCAAATGGTGCCTGTGGAAATCAGGTGAGCAGTTCTGGGCTAGAAGTGTGATTATAGTACCAGTGCCACATGACCAAAATACTACATCTCTTTCAGCTCCTATTTTTTGTCAAATGCAAAATTTGGTCCCAAATATCTCATTGTAGAAACTTCCTGCAAATAATTCAAAATTTAGAAACTTCTTTATAAAAAGAATATTTTAAGAGGTGATGGGTTTTTGCTTTTAGGTACTATCACGATAATTTACTTTTAAGGATTCAACAACATCATATCAAACTAAACCTGCATATGTGCTACTGCATTCATAGCAGATAATCAAACAGGGCCTGGAAGCACTTGAAATAAAATGGTGGGAATGGAGGGCTCAGCTATACAGAGCTGTTTCTGTAATTTCAGGACACTATAGAGCTTTGGATTCTGATGCCAGTGGGAGCTGGGAGCTGCCGATTGAGGCAGCATCGAGGCAGTGAGATCTGCTAGGAAGGGAGTGGGAAGCATCATGCAGGCATTTCCTGCTTCCCAAGGAGTTTCTGCCAACACACTTCATCTTCTATTTTGGTAAGGGAGGATCCATCTGGCATATCAGCTTCGAAGGGAGTATGCCCGCACTTTATATTGCAGGCAGGAGCTTCTGTGGGTCAGGACACTGAGAGACACTCAGGCAGAGATTCAGTGAGTGGTAGTTCCCTGCTTGCCAGATGACATCCCTCCCCAAGGGGTACCTGCCCATCAATGGGGTATGGATGTACCTCTCTGAAATACCTTCCTCATTAAACTTTCACTGGCACTTCTATTGTTTCCTTTAAATGTTTTGGTGTTGACATGTTGTTTTGTTGAAAAATTCCTGTCTGTCTCTGCTCAGTATCTCCTCCTTCAGTAAGCTGTCAGCGCTCTTTGATTTGCCAGGCTTATGGCAGTCACATAACAAGGAAACTTGCAATATGAATCAGTGATACATAAGTGTCTCCCAGAGGATGGAAGTGATGGAAATCACAGTTATTGGTTATTATTGGACCAGTGGGAGCTTAGGTCTGGAAAAGAGATCATCTTACCAGTTTCACTGTAGTAAAAAGAGCCCCTTCTTTGTTCCCCTGAAGCCACTAATTGCAATGGCAGTTACATTAGGGCCCCAGTTTTGGGACCATCCACATGGAGTAAGGGAGACTGTTTGAGGCAAAAACCAGCTTTTGTTGGTTTTGAATCAGAACAAGATCTCCAGAAGGCAGTCAGACTATGATTACTGCAATGCATTTCAGGAATATCCAAACCAGCTTTAGCCAAGATGCAACAACACCGATTTTTTGCAAGTTGTGCAAGCTTCAGCTGAAGCCTGCTGTTGTTATGCCATGTTTAGAAAGCTAATAGTGGGAAGGAGGCTCAGGCACTGTATCTTTGGATCACAGCAAAGGCAAAGTATTTGTTCAGCTGTGCATGTGAAGGTGGGCAGGCTCTTCCCCTGCTGAGGAGTTTAGTAGGTCTCTCACTGTTTTATTCTCCAGTCTTCACTACAGAAGACCATGCTGCTTTTCTCTTTTTTTGTTTTTTTTTTTTTTTTCAGGAAATCTTACATTTCAGGTCCTGCCAATTTGCCTGCATGGGGCATCAATAAAAAGCAACTGACTGAGTCAGGCCTCTTTCCATCCATTTGCACTTTCACTCCTGTCAGATTATCTAAAAAATGCACAGTTGTATTTGACCAGTGCTCTAACCAGAAAAACTCTGAAGGACAACAATTGTCTTTGTTTAGCACAAGTATCTGTGGTTTATCTACAGTGATGTGCTGGCAGGTCTTGTGGCAGTTTGGTCATGTAATTCCCTTGTCCCCCATCCTTCTGTCATATTCTTCATTAGCTTAATTCTTTAAATGAATATCGTTCTTGCCTGCCATTGTGGATGCAATTGTCAATCATCTGCCCAGTGCCTTAGCAACTTGAGCCCACATCCTAAGACCTGCAAAAGCTAAAGGTACCGACCCAGCCTGCTTTTATACCTGCTGCAAGAGACATGTGAGGAATGATGCAAACAAACAGATTTTTATTAAGATTTTTATTATCAGTCTGGGAAAACACAACACCAATTACACTTAAAAATGGAATTGAGTACCTGTTCTTCTTTTCCAGTGATGGCTAACGCTCTTCCAGGGCTTATCTAGCTGCCAACAAAACCAGTCCCCTGTACCAGTCCCTCACAAGGGAGAAGCAGAGGATGCAGAGGCCTGGAGCAGTCATAACAGCTTCACACATTAGACAGGAGACTGCTAGAGCTTTCTCTGAACGATTTCAGCAGTGTTTTGATTTCTACAGTCTGACACATTCCAGCCATTTAATGAGAATCTGGGGATTTTTATTGAGCTCACATTTAGGGAATTGAGCAGACTATTTTCCTGTGGGAACATCAGACCTGTACCTTGCACAGAAGTGACATGAAGTCACCCTCAATTCCTTTTATTTACTTTCTTAAATCCAGGATGTTGCAGAATACAGGGGACTGAAACAAGGTGATATACAACTAACAGAAAAATGTGAAATTCTTCTCAAAGTCTTGACGTTGAAATGCATGCCTGAAACTCATTCTTGCATGAGCTAATATCAGGCAAGTAAAAGCAACTGGTTATGAATAGAGGTAAATTTCTGTTTAAAATATGAAATTCCCTCAGCAATCAAGAACAGCTCTCTCAGGTTATTTGTCAGGCCCTCACCATGCTGCACTATAACAAATTGATTTCAGGCAGAGGATCAGTGAAAATATATCTGACTTGGCCAGGTGCCAGCAACATAAAAGAGATTATGATTTCCAAGAAAAAATTTATGATTTCCAGGATAAGGACATGGTCTCCATCACCTGCAGAACCATGAATTGTAGGTTAATGGTTCCCAATGTTTTGTAGGAAAGGCTCACTGCAGAAAATTGGTAGTATTATATGCCTTTCCCTCCACCCCCAAAATCCTTCTGCTTTTCCTCCTGTGACTTGTCCTTTGTGCTGCTGCTATCACCATTCCCCTCTTCTCTGGCCATCCAACACAGGAGTCCCACCATGCTCTCCTTTCCTTTTGTCATTGCCTCTCAGAGGGGATCCAGGTGACTGCTTTGTCAGTGGTTTTCAGCTGGCATCTGTCCAGCTGTTGTTGGAGAGATGACAGCATCATATTTTCTTCTTTAATCTGAAGATACTGCAAAGTGCTGATGGGCTTTTCAGTAAGTAGCTGCATTTGTTGAGATATGTGCTTTTCCCATGTTAGAAAATATGCATTTTCATTACCATTGAGGACTGCAAATAAATGTTCTCAGGCCTAAATATATCATTAGACTACTGTGACAGTATTGCATTTAGATTCAGCAGTTCCAAACAGAACAAAGATCACTTAAATAGTGAGAATGATGTGAAGAACCAGTTTGAAAAACTGCGCAGTTGATTAAAAGCATACCTGAAACAACACTTTTCTAATGATGATGGAGGAGATGTTAGCAATTTGGAATAAGATTAACCGATCATCTTGTTTAACTAATACTTTTTATGAGTTTATGTAACAGCAGAGATGCATAGTTTATTTTCAGCAAATTCATCTCAAATCATATAATAAGAATCAGGTTTTTTAGACCTCTGACTGATGCTTATGAAATACTTCTTAGAGCTTTCTTTTAAGTCTTTTTCTTATTACTCCTGCTCACCTTTCACTTGTGCACTTTAATAAAAAGCCATTCTATGATTCTTTTGTGAGGAAACATCTTGACTGCAGCTGACTGAAGCCTATTGGCAGCTCTGAGAAAAGGGTTATTGTATGAACTTTTGGATAACAGGCAGCCCCACAAAACTTGGTGTCACAGGCTAAGGTAAAACAAGGCATGCTGTTAAAATTACAGAATTACAGTCTTGTATTTC
Source organism: Pardalotus punctatus (assembly GCA_013400915.1). Lineage (NCBI taxonomy): Eukaryota > Metazoa > Chordata > Aves > Passeriformes > Pardalotidae > Pardalotus > Pardalotus punctatus. The sequence goes on from VZTX01016534.1 coordinate 18,066, forward strand.
ATGGAGAAAATGATTTTGACAACTGATTTGGTAGCGGCACCCAGTGGCTAAAATACAGACTGCAAAATTTACTAGCCCCAAAATTTCCCAACTCCACTGTATTTGTGTCCATTCCAGTAAACAGCTTCCAGCTAAGTTCCGGGAGCTGCAAGCAAGGGGAAATTTTTTCCAGCCTCCCTCAAAAGTACTAAAAGAGCTAGATGTTGAGGCATACCCTTGGAATATGTCCTTTTGCACTGAAACAGCTAAATATACGTATTTTCCTAACATTTCCATGTGCAACTGCTGCAGTTGCCATGGGAGGGTTACATAATGATTTGTGGGAAGGGATGTGAACCTCATAGGAAGGAAAATATCTTCAGTGATCTCCTATATATAGTTTATGCTATAGCACACTATAATATTCCCTGCCTTTGACACTACATATATTTCTATTTCATATATTTTCTATTCCATACTTGTATATGCATCTTATATGTAATGATATGTATATATGTTCCATATAATTGTGTGTGTATGTGTGTGTGTGTGTGTGCGCGCACGTATTTTGTAGGAAAACAAATAGGCAGAACAAGAGTATCAAAACCAAGGGTCCAACATCTGCTGGGCCGAGTTGCTTATGATTTAAAAGCTGGCATAAGGTTGTACAGTATCAATACTTCATGAATCAGACAGGTATCTATCTTCATGTTTGTGGAGGACGCACTGGGGCTGTAATATTGGCCCCTGAGTGCATCCATCCCACATCAGCATGAAGGCAGCTGATGCCCCTGCTCCACTGCGGGTTTCATGCCCCGGGTCTGGGTCACAGAAGCAGCAGAGCTGCAGTGATGCTGGCTGTGACCTGTATTAACTGGAGATGTGCTGCTATCCCTTAAATGTGTGTAGGAAGGCTTCTGCTGCCATACCATCCCTGCTGCTGGCAAAAGCCTCATGGACTTCCCCAAGATATGGGTTTCTTACTGAGCAGCCTTGAGCCTTTGGATTGAGAGAGACCCAAGACCCTTCCAGGAACCCTCAGGGCTGAACCTTGGGGTGCTTGTCCACAGAGGAGCAACTACTCTGACAGTGGCAGCTGGAAACATTTTGCTCTAATAGTTAATGTGTTTGTAAATACTCAGTTGAAGTTCTTAATGCACCACATAAAAGTAAAATAACATTTTCAAGGCGGTGTAAGGTCAGTACTAATATGAAAACTGCCAACACACCCTTCACAGGAGATAATAAACGCAGTGTTGTAAGGTGCAGATGGTTACAAATCTGTGGCCAGCTGTGGTAGTTCAAAGCAATAACTTTGCACGTGGAAAGCTGGGGAGCAGCAGCAGAAAGCACATGTAATGTTGAAAAACTGGGAAAGCTGGCTGATGTGAGAGGCAGTGAAGTGAGCACTGTCTGAGGGCTCAGCACAGCACAGACCTCACCTGCTGGCTCGTGGTTGTAGAGACAGATGACAGATCACTGCTGCCTTCTCAGAGTCACTTGTGAAGCTCAAGGGGAAGCTGTCAAGCACTCTCACCATAAAGAGCCTTAAAAACACACACCATCAAGTACCATATTGTTCTGTCCCTCGTGCACCAAGAAAAATGCCTGGCAAGACAGTTTCCAAACTTGTCTCTGTTCCAGGTGTTCTGCCTAGTTGTAAGTCTTCCTCCTACCACACCAGACTTCAGAATCAGAGAGAAACACACCTACCACTCGAAAACAGCTGCAGATGCAATTCTCACTTTGGTGAGTTGTTCGTCCTCTGGAAACCAGTGGCTGACAGAACATCCTGCCACACAAAACATTCACTTCATAAGTGGAAGGTGTTTGAGTTAGGAAGAACACAGCTGAACACACCCCCATCTCCCATCCCTTTTCCAAGGTTTCCTCCACACACAGCAGAAGCAAATTCATCTCAGTCACCCATTTCATGGATGACTGTCACAGGTTGAATCATGAGCTTGATTCTCCATTTTCAGTCTCCAGCTGCTGGGCAGACCCTTAAAGAGCAGGATGGAAAAGAAAACTTACAGTGATAGTTTCCTAAATAGCCAGAGAAGACCTGGTTCAGCTCATGCATTCAGGCTCTGCCTGTATGATTCATGTAGCACAGAAGCAGCTCATTTTGGGAGGCAGAAGATTGTTCACCACTGATGGCTCTTACAAATAGAAGAGATAAAAATCTCTTGAGAATTATTTACTTGTAGCTCTTTGTCCATTATGAGAGAGGATTGACTAGAAGACCTCTCAAGGTACTCTGCAGCCCTATTTTATATGATTTCTAGTTGTGAGTGAAATTTTCAGTCACTAAAGTTCTCTGACATGAAAGGACTTTCTGCACTGATTACAATCCTAATCAAAAAAAGAAAGAAGAGAAAAAGAAAAAAAAAAACCCACCAGTACCCCAAGAACAATGCTATTTCTTAGTAGCAAATGTCAGGTTTTATTCTGTCTGAAGTCCATTAAATGCAGAAAAAAATTGCTCATTAGTTGAAGACAGTTTAAAAAGTACTGATTAACATATAAATTTTGTGTTGCATTTAAAATTGTACTTTAAAGAATGTCCACATCCCCTTTTCATGTTTCAGTAATTGCTGCCTTTCATATTTGAGATAATTCTTCTACCTTCAATAAACATGTATCAGTGAAATATTTTCTCATCAGTTTTCCAAGGCAATACTTTACAAATATTCTGCCTCCAAAACCTTGACCTTCTTTTGCCTTGCTCGAGCTTAGTGGTCTCTGCAGCTGTCACGGTGTGAGGGAACCTTCCCGTTTGTCACAGGGGTTATAGAGAGGTCAGCATCCCTAGGTGGACTTTCAAGAGCCTCTTTCTGATCCCTGTAAAATACAGGAAGTCCCAACAGGATGAGAGAGTGAGAAGCCCTTTCCCCACTTCCCCACCCTGCAAAAAACACAAAACAGTTTGAATGGGGAGAAGGAATGATTGACACAGGGAACTGATAGAGAATGAGACAAAAGAAAATGTTGTCCTATCATCATGCAGAGTACTACTGGTTGAGTTTGTGATAAAAATATGAAATATGAATGCATAACACATCTTGCCCAATAAATGCTGTCATCCCTCTTCCACTTATTTATTATTTGTGGCTGTCTCAGGCCCAGTTATTTTCAGCAAGATTGAGTCAGAACAGCAATTGCAAATTTGGTGGGACACTGTGGGACCACCCAGGCAAGATGAGCTCTGCCTGCCATTTCTGACCAAGGTTTACATTCTTAAATACTGCCCAGTGATTGACCCTTTGAGACTTCACTTTCCTGACATTTCCCAATGTCAAAGCTGAACCTTACTCACTCTGGTTTTCCTGTCATGCAATCAGCCGCAGACAAGGGGAACAAACAGTTTCCTTTTCTGTTGAATAGTTGAGTATCATTGCAACCCTTCTTAGTTTATCCTTTTCTCTTTCTCTCTGGAGAAAAACAAATTCAAAACAATTCTAATTAATCAGTGCTGTCTTCAAAGGCCTATTCTGGTTTTTGTTGCTTTCAACTGGTTCTTCTTCTCTTTAGAGGACAATGCCCAAAAAACTGAGGCAACACATCAGCTACTGCCTTGCCACAGTTGCGTGCTCTTGCAGGCAATACTTCTGCTTACACAGGATTTTTATGTCTAAGTGATATTGCACAAGTGTGCTGCTGTTGACTTTTATTCCAGCTTGTGATAGGCTGCCCTAAGGATCATTTGCTATAAAACTGTGGGTTACCATGTTTCTCCCAAGCTTTTGTCTGTGACACTCGCTGTTTCAGTGACATGTTTCAGAGCCCTCTACTTTCAAGGAACTTGCATCATTGTTCTAGCCATGGATTTTACAGCCAAAAAAATTATGTGGGTTTTTCTTTTGCTGTATTAAATTTTGTTCTATTTTTCCCCCCAAGGTACATCTCCAGTTTGTAAAGAACATTTTGAATTATAGCCCCACCCTTGAAATGTTCGAAGCCACTCTCAGCAACACGTATTGCAAACAATGATCCCAGGAGACTTTTCTACACAGCTGTTAAAAGCTGACTTTTCGCTTTCACCTGGGAGTCAGTTTTGAAAAGTGTTTTCTTTAGCCTGGATTAAGAGACTCTAAGTACCTTGAAAAGAGAGAGACTTCATTACTTCATTACTGCTACTCTTCCAAAGGAAGTGACATATGGGCTGGCAAGCTATGTTAATACAGAGCAGTCCTGCAAAGATTGTAATTTTTGCAGCTCTTCCCTGTGTAAATAGCAAGCTTCTTGTTTTGCTTTTTCAGCCACTGTTTGGCCTCCACATTTTTCTGTAACAGATCTAATTCTTGAACTGTCTTTTTGAATCCTGGCCTAACTATATTTTATCTATTAATTTTTGTTAAGACAGCGATTCAAAGGATTTCTGCACATGTTGAATGGTCACAGAAATGCTTAACAGAAATACTTATGCAAAAACTAATTCTCACTAGTATACATTTTGGATCAGGATGAGCTCTTAGATTCTGGGTCATTATCACATCATTTATACTTTCACAGAGTGGCATTTTATTAAATGTGTATCTTTGTTCAGTGCCATGTTATCTGGAGGATTGGATGGGAACTCTCACAATAGATTATTTGGTAAATTAAAGACCATAGAGATTATGAGATAAAATTAAAAGTATATAGAGAATATGGAGATAAGGAGATACAGAGAACACCATCACTTTTCAAGCATTGATTTTGCAGACAAACAAATTATTACTTTATTTTCCCATCAATTCAGAATAAACATCCTCTTTTGTTTCAGATCCTCCTTTGGATAAACTGCTATTGCTTCATTGACCACAGCAGACTTGTGACATTTTATACCAGCTGAGGACCTACCTCTGTTATATTTCAGCTGAAATATTAAAAGCAACATAATGTTGACCAAAAAAAAAAAAAAGGTCTGGTGTCCTTTCATGTAGATTAAGTAATGAAAGGTTTTAAAGCATGGGATGCTTCAGTAATTTAAGCTCTATTTCAGTTTCAGACTGTACAGTAAACATTTCATTTCATATAAGTGGTGTCATTATAATACCTAGAGGGCTATTTGGACAGGAGATCTTCTGACAGATTATTTGGTGAATTACTGAAGTTAGAGGATATGGGGAACATAAGGGATCCTGGATACATTTGTAGATTACAAGAAAAAACACATTTATTTGTAAAAAGAGAGAAGAGATGCAAGATGTTTTTGTAGATAATAAATAAGCTCAGTGACATTTGTAATGGGGAAGCTGACTGATCTCACACACATTGAGGTTTCTTGCTTCCACTGACCTTCATTCAGGTGCAGAATCCACCATCCCTGTTTTCCTCTGACAATCCAGAATCCTCTGGCTTCACATTCACAACGATTTCATTTAAGAAAGAGGGCAAATAAGGCTTGCAGCACAGGTTTGTTGCCCAGACCTGGTACTGAACAATGCTCTAGAGTGCAAGGAGAGGGATGGGGGAAATCTGTGGGAACATGGTCATATAATGGACTGTAAACAACTCCCACAAGAGAGAGGATTTTCAGGGAGCATGCAGCATTTTTATAAACATGAAGATAAACATTCCTGAAATATGGGGTGGTTAAGAAGGGAAGAATAATAGGAGAAATAGAAATAGAAATAGAAATAGAAATAGAAATAGAAATAGAAATAGAAATAGAAATAGAAATAGAAATAGAAATAGAAATAGAAATAGAAATAGAAATAGAAATAGAAATAGAAATAGAAATAGAAATAGAAATAGAAATAGAAATAGAAATAGAAATAGAAATAGAAATAGAAATAGAAATAGAAATAGAAATAGAAATAGAAATAGAAATAGAAATAGAAATAGAAATAGAAATAGAAATAGAAATAGAAATAGAAATAGAAATAGAAATAGAAATAGAAATAGAAATAGAAATAGAAATAGAAATAGAAATAGAAATAGAAATAGAAATAGAAATAGAAATAGAAATAGAAATAGAAATAGAAATAGAAATAGAAATAGAAATAGAAATAGAAATAGAAATAGAAATAGAAATAGAAATAGAAATAGAAATAGAAATAGAAATAGAAATAGAAATAGAAATAGAAATAGAAATAGAAATAGAAATAGAAATAGAAATAGAAATAGAAATAGAAATAGAAATAGAAATAGAAATAGAAATAGAAATAGAAATAGAAATAGAAATAGAAATAGAAATAGAAATAGAAATAGAAATAGAAATAGAAATAGACAAAGCAGGATAGAAGGAAATAAAGAAGAAAAAGAAAAGGGGAAAGAGACAGAGAGAAGGAAGAAAGGAGGGGAGAAAAAGAAAAAGAAAAAGAAAAAGAAAAAGAAAAAGAAAAAGAAAAAGAAAAAGAAAAAGAAAAAGAAAAAGAAAAAGAAAAAGAAAAAGAAAAAGAAAAAGAAAAAGAAAAAGAAAAAGAAAAAGAAAAAGAAAAAGAAAGAAAAAGGCAGAGCAACCTGTCTGTTAGACTTTCCATCACAAAAGTGGCAACAATGGAAAGACTGAAGACAGGCTTTCCAAATGGCATTCCAGATTGATGTACAACAATGGCTGGACATACAATAATGTACAATGATGGCTGGGGGTAGAACCATCAACTAACAGGCTCTTCTAAACAAATTTTTTGGCAAATCATCAGAGACAATGACAATTCAATTAGATCCTTCTCAGAATGAACACAGTGAAGGCAAATGTTAGGGAAAAAAGAAACAACATTGAACAAATTTGTATCGTATTGAGGGGTTTGTCCCTGTTTCTGTCAGATACACCATTATTCAACAGCATTCAAAGGAAGGCAAGCTCTTGCATTATAGTACATGTTACTAATTAAAACAATTCTAGTTGTAATTAAAATACTTAATTCCACTTCTCTCTGGTGGCAAAGGTAGTTCACATCTTGGGTCTTTCTATTAACTCAGAGTGGGAACACTAAGGAGATTATTTGTCAAAAAATATCTTTGTAGCCTCTGGACACAAAACTGAAAGTTCTCTTGGTTAATTTCATTAGCTTAATTAATTTGGCCAAAGTTAATTAGATTTTCATTAAAACTGACAAAAAAGAAACTAAGTACTGCTCATGTGTTGATAATGTTTTTTTTAAAAACGCTCATTAAAAGATTGTTCCTACCAGACAACTTGGAAAAATGTTTGCTATAGAAACTGAAGTGTTTTATGTCCTAAGCTTGTCTTTCAGTCTGTTGCCTTTTGATTCTTCTTAGATGACTTTAGAAGAAAATCCATATCAGCTTGCAGCCTGCAGCCTGCAGGCACTGAATATCCTGCAGCTTGGGCTAATTTCTCTGCCTCCAACATCCTGTTTCCATGCAAAACTCTTCAGGACAAACAGAAAGGGGGAAGTGAGACTGAAATACACAAAAAACAGTTGCCAGGATAACAAATAAGGAGTTAAACTTGGGTCAACTTTTACCTTTCCTTGAAGACTGCTCGTGGAAACCAGCCATGGAATCAGGGAGGGAAGGTCAAGCACCAGCAGTGAGAGATCAAACCTGGTCTGAACACCAGAATAGCTTTCAGGTTACCCCCTGAGTGGAACTAACCTCTTTAATTGCCTTCCTAAACACAGCTAATTGCAAAGTTATTTTTCTCTGATAAGCCATTCATTTCACAGCATAATTGCAAAGATCTTTAACTTTGGGAAACAATGCAGTTATTTTTCTTTCTCTCACCAACAGGATTTCAAAATATGGTGGTCAGTAGGCAAGCAGAAGTAGATATATATGTAAATAAGTGCTTAGTTGCACAGTTCCTTAAATGAATATGCATTTAGAAAAAGCATTTTGTTTTCTGTTCCAAAATCAATTTTAATTCCATGATTCTCTCTGTGTTAACCTATCTAGCACCAAGCTTTTGTTTATGTCTTTACTTACAAAAGGAAAACCCAAGATGCTTTTCTGCAGACGTTTGACCTTTCTCTAACATAGGCAAGTGTTTTAATTTGTTGATCTGGGTATGTGGAGGCATGTACACTTGGTAAAAACTGAATGCCACAGTCCCTGTTTCAGATGGGATCTCTCCCGCAGTTAGCTTCTGGGCTCTAGGAGAAAAGGCACGTGGAGGGAACTTGAATTTCTGGCACATAAGAGATTGTGAAAGATCCTTTTCACAAACTGCCCTGGTGAAGCAGGTTTGGTAAGCTGTCATCTTGTAGTCCACATACTGGAAAGTAAAGGATGCGATGTCAGTGTTACAGTGTTGAAGGGTGGATTTAGAATACAATCTGAGTTTAGATCCAGCTGATGCTAGTGGGTCTAACACTAGCAAGCAAAAGGGAGACTTCATATTGTAAGTGACTGTCAGGATTAGTGGAAGGGTATTTTTGTACTTTGGAACATATATAATTATGGCTTGTTCCTTTGTTCTTAATACCCTTTAGTACCTTTCTCTTAAAGTTAAATATTCCTACCCATGTGCTGCAGTGGTATATATCTGTAATCTGATTCAATTCCCAAGTAATAATTTTGTTTCAGGTTATGGAACTCTGGCTGTGACCAGACTAAGAACCACAGCCAAAAGGCAGAGTTATAAATAACAGTAAGTGTAGTTACTTAAATCTGCAGTGGACTTGCAGACTTGAACAAGATCAGTATCATTTGGGAAAATTAGAGAACAGAATGCTGGACATAAATAGTACTTGATCCATTCAGAACCTGTTCTAATCCTGGAGCATATCAGTACGTGATAATGCTACAGTGGATGGCTCTTGCACCAGTTCTGTGATAAAGTTGAGATGATTATTCTTTAAAGCAGACAGTCATTTTGTTTATCCTTGAGGAAGATTACAGCATCTTATTCCCCAACATTGAGCACTTGGTTTTTTTTAATTTTCTGAGTATTCCAAGTTTAATTTGAAATAAATTCCATAAACATATTTTAGCATGCATTTTAGCTTTTGTATGACTTGAAGGTCCATATTAGTGGAATGACACAGATTTTTCAAATCCTACTATGTGAAAGTTTATTGAATTCAAGTGCAAAATTTTTAGAAAGTCCTTGCTACACTTCTCCATTAAAAATTCTTAATGTGTTCATTAAATGTTAGATTTGTTAGAAACTGTTGTGATTTAGGAATGGTACTCCCCAATTCAGTGCCCCCACTGAGACTCTCCAAATCACACGATGTTTATTCCCTCTCCGGCTTTGCCCCTCCCTCTCCTACTGCCGTGGGCTGGAGGGGAGAATTAGATGCACAAAAGGCAAAGATCATGGGTTGAGGTAAGAGTGATTTACTGGAAACAGCATTGAGATAAGAAAAGGAACAGTAACTGTAACAACACTAATGACAGAGGGTACAAAAAAAAGAAAAAATTCACACAGAAAACCACCCCAACCATACGGGATGGCTCTCTCTGCCACATTTACTCGTCCAGAAGGAATCCCATCTCCCTGGAAGATCTCCCTATTCCCTGCCCCCAGCAATGACATGAGGTTGTATAGAATAATGTCTGGGTCCCAGCCATGCCACCTCCTGGCTAGTGCAAAAAATTAACCCTTTCCTGGGTGGAAACAAAACACAAATGAATAAGATGAAGACAAAACTGAATAAGAGAAAGGTGTCAGACACAGGAAAACATTAAGGATTTAGGCAGATGGTGACTCTGCAAATGGCCAAACTGATGCAAAGCAGTACTATGGTGTTTTTGTGCAATGGCAGATGATGAGTTTTTAATGAAAAGGTCAACTAAGAAACACTCAAGGCATCTGTGAAAAGGATGTATGCATCTCACAGCCTCAGTTCATATCAGTATATCTGATATGAACTTAACAGAGATATACCCAGACTCTTGGTGGTTCATCCACCATTTCCTTTGCCACTTCTTGGCCCATACCCAGCTGTTTACCACCACAACCCTCTGCCCAATTTAGCATCCCTTCAGATCTGCCAGCAGGAAAACCTACATAAGCTCTCCTACAGCTCTGCCACAGCTGACTCATTCAAATCAGATGGGCTGGTTTAGACAGCTTAAATAGAAAACATGTTGACCAACTAATGGCTTTGTAAGCCTTCAGATGAGTATCTCCTCTGAAAGTATAAAGGTGCAAAGGGGAAAAACAAAGAGGAGTTTCGAACAGGTTCTTGATAATTTTCCTTATCTGCTGGTGCAGTTAGATGCTGCAGATTAAATTTGTCCTTGACATGGTATATTTGTCTAAGGCTGAGGAACTGACTAGATGCAGAAGTTTCTGGTTTATATTTTGACTCATACAAGAAGGGCCACATCAATTGTTCTTGCTTCACACCTTGCTCTAGGTCTTCCTTCTGCAATGACCTTGGTGTCTGCAGGGTTCTTCCTCTCTCATATTTTCACCCTGCGCTTCTCTTCTCTGAGCACAATTTTATCCGTGCAATAAGGATTTTTCCTTCTTAAATATGTTATCACAGAGGTGTTAATATCATTCCTGATTGGCTCAGCCTTGGCCAGCAGCAGGGCTCTCCTGCAGCCAGCTGGCATTGGCTCTGCTGGAAATGGAGGAAGCTTCTGGCAGCTTCTCATAGAAGCCACCCCTGTGGCCCCCCCCAACACCAAAACCTGGCCATACAAACCCAATTCAGTTATAACATGCTGGTTCCATGAAGAGAAGCATTAAGCAGCATCTAGAGCATTCTGCTATGTCAGAGATGCCCAGGAGTTGTGTATAGCTCCAGCATTTCATCAGAAGGGAGCATCTTCCTGGGCAAGCGGCTCAGATGCATAAGAGGGACTCCAGCAAAGCCACATTTTCCTTGGAGCCCATGGACATATCACTGCTAGCTGCAGCTCGTAGCACCCTGAACAGATCCCCAAAGAGCTATAACAGCACAGTCCCATTCTTAAATCTGCCATTTCCTCATTGGAAAGACAAACAAAAAATGCAAAATGGTCAATAATTTTTAGACTAAGCAAAATCTAAACAAAACAAAACAAACAAACAAAAACAAACAAAAAACTAAACAAAAAGAAACAAGGCTGAAAAGCAGAACTAAAATCCAAATCTGCAAATTCAGTTTCAGTATTCAAATGCATTTACTCTGTCAGGAAAGGAATCCTTCTCAGAAAAGCTTTTTGAAAAACTGCCCAGCATTTCCTTTCTATTTCATCAACATTCAGTTACAGCAGAAAATTTAACTATATAATGAGGAAAACAGTGATTTCAAGTAAATATACACTATAGATAATACATATAAATATACACTAAAGATAAAATGCATGTTAACATTAATGCTACCTATTATTACTTTGTAAACCAAAGGTTATTTACCCTTGGAGAAAAAACATTTCAGAACTAAGCTAAGGTAACCACATGGATTTAATAAACAAAACAAATAAAACCTTAATTGGTCTTGGAACTTCAAAATGGGAAATATCAAAGTGAAGCTGCATAAATTAAAAAATAAATGTCATTTACTAGTAATATTTTGTAAGATTGTCTGTGGAGTCATAAATTCAGAGAAATTTGGCATGCAGATGAGAAATAAGGAGGGAAGCAGGTAGATGAACTGTAGTGGGAAAGCAATCTTAAGTTTATTCAGAATGTGTTCTGCCTAACACTGTTGAAGATCTAAATGAGAGCTCGTTAAAAACTGTAGGTGTAGAAACAAGTCCTGGTGTGGTTCACATTCTACCTTCAGATCTAACATGACATGTTGAAATACATAAATCTTTCTTAGGATAGCAAAGGAAGCTCAATTTGCTTCCCTGGCTTTTTTATCAGTTTTGGTTGGAGTGCTAGAGTTAGACAGCAATGCTTTGTAAAGTCTAATATTAACAGGCAGACTACCTTGTTTGCCCTCCCTTCAGTGCTTGAAAAATAAAACACAGTGCAACAACAGGATAAAAACACCAATTATGGAACTGACAGCCAAGGAAATACAGTAAGATGATTCGCCATGTACACTTAGATTTTGTAGAAGTATCATAGAATATTGTGGGTTGGAAGATCATCTGATTCCAACATGAAGATCAGTTCATGCTGGAATCAGTTCAATCATGAACTGATTATGCTGTTTTCTGGTCTGCTGTGTTAATAACAAATATTCCACTCTGAAGCAGTACAAAATAAACATGTATTTTGTACACTTTCTATTTCCATAACATCAGTAGAAGCTCAACTTTTCCGATATCCAGACAGGTATCTCTAGAAGAATGTGTTGAAGATAGAAACTCCTATGTACTTCAGGGGCTTTGAAAGGAATTGGGACTCCTTTGCAGCTTCAAGAACTGGGTCGCTCCTGAGCAAAACTCCATGCACTAACTCTCAGTGCAAAGCTGGCTCTCAGAAGCGTATGCAGAATTAAATGTTGCAAGATGAGGTCCTGGTCTGAGCTACTGCTTCACTGGAAAGAGAGAGGTAAAAACAGAAATAGAAAAGTGACTTAGGCAGGGAAGAGTCTGCAGAGCTGTGTTCTGATGGCTGTCCCTGAGACAGGAAGGATGTGACCTCCTATCCTATCCTATCCTATCCTATCCTATCCTATCCTATCCTATCCTATCCTATCCTATCCTATCCTATCCCACCCCATTGTGGTAGAACCTCTTAGCCCACACAGCTGGACTGTATATGTGTGACAGGAGCCATATGCAGGTCAGTCCTCCTAGGTCCTAGAAGACACAAAGACTGAAGCACAACACTGCTTTTTGGCAGTTTTGGCAGTCAGAGAAGTCTGTGGCCTTAGGAGTGGTGGGTGTTCTCTAAGACTAGAACAAGCCTGGCCTCACTCATTTAAACAAACCGGTCATTTGGTGAAGTACATGTGGCTTATTTGAAACATAAAGCCTGAGAAACAGGTCTCTGCAAAACATGCAGACCACGGTGATTTTGCAAAAGGAGGGTTGTTTGAAGAAGATGACCTGTTGCTGGACACGCTCTGTGGTCAAAATCTCAGATGTCTTGCAGTAGGATGCTGATATGCCTTGCTGTTTAGCCTCATCACTTGTGAGCAAGACAAAGATCACTGATGGTTTTATATTTAAACTGAAAATAAACTAGAAGGCAAGGTAGTGTGCAATGCACTCCAGTATGACATGTTCAGCCTCCTTTGCAAAGATGCATAAATGACATTTCTGTACACAGTCTGTTTTGGTGATATAGGCATGAGAATTTACTTTGCCTACATGTTGACTAGAAGTTCAGTCCTCCACGGGTAGCTGCAGGCAGTGTTTGTTAACACATAGAGTATCTCTTTGCATCTGGCAAGAAGAAAGATTGTGCAATGATTCTGTTCCACATCCTCTGCTACATTTTGCAGATTTTGGATGCATTTTGGAGTCACTATACAAGAGATAAACAGATGGGTTGTGGAGGGCTCTGAATTTCATGGTAATATTTGTCCTAGACACTCTTTACTGCAAAATGATTGAATATTTTTGCTGACCAGAGCAACATCAATTCTTGCACAGTAACTGCTTCTCGGTACAGTAATGGAGAAAGATAAAAATTTGCTAACTTTGTTGCACTTCCTACTCGAAATGTTGCACTTGACTGATTCATACAGAGGCTACTTTTGTTCTAATTTTTACAGTTCCACTTACTCCTGCTATCAGGCTACTTCAAGGCAAAAGCAGGGTAAATGGAGGGTCAGATGACTTCTCGGTTTTGAAAATTACATCCTCTTCTCCGGAAGGCAAAGGGCCCTACTCCCATCCTCACTCAGAGTTTCCAGAGGCACCCAAGAGAGAACACTGAAAGGCATCTTTGCTACCTTTCATTTTTCATTTAAAATTCAGCAAAACGATAATTTACCATAAGCTGAGCATGTGACCTATGCTTCACATTGTGTTGAGCCTCAGCCAGCAGTGACAGAGTGGGAAATGAAGTATATCAGTTGTGCTATTCAACGTGGCCCATCCTGTCCTCAGTGCGTTGGATGGGCGTCCATCTCTCAGCAGCGCAGCTGGAAAGGGACCGGTTTTTTGTGTGCCCTGCAGGACTCGGGAGAACGCCGAGAGCCTTTGTTCTACCTCAGGCAAGACCAAGATCTAAACCAGGGATCTCTGATCCCTCCAGCTTCCCGCTCAAGGTGGCGCGGACCGACTGGTTGACGGGGGTGCTGTTTAGCAGGGCGGTTCTGCGGTGCATTTGAACGGGGACAACCCGGGTTTACAAGCTCGCGGCGGGCGCTGCCGGTGCCCAGCACAGTCTGACCCCACGCCCACAGCCGGCACCCGCCGCCGGACCGGGCCACCGGCCGCCCCCGCTTCGCATCTTCACCCCTGTTCGCCCACCGCCCGCGGGGCGGCTTCAGCCGGGCCGGGAGCCAGGCAGAGCGGGTGCACGGGAGCCGCCCTGCCCCGGAGGGGTCCCCCTGCCCCGGTGCGCCGGAGGGGTCCCCGTGCGGGACCGGGTGCCGAGCGCCGCCGGGCGGGGTGGCTCTCGCTCCCTTCCGAGTCCCGCCGCGCCGCTGCGAGGCGGCC
>VZTX01016534.1:32696-107683 GCA_013400915.1 Pardalotus punctatus
GCCGGGGGCCCCCATCGACAACATCGAGGTGAGCGGCGGCGCCGTGCTGGTGGCGGGCGGCAGCTGCCTCTACGAGCTGCGGCCCGAGCTGCGGCCCCGCCGCCGCGTGGTGCCGGCGGCGGGGCAGGGCTGCGGGGAGCCCCCCGGCATGCGCAGCAACCTGCTGCTGTACTACGAGGAGGCCGGCGGGGTGGGCGTCCTGCTGACCGGCTGGACCCAGGATGGCGGCGCCTGCCAGGTGTGGGAGCAGCCGTCCTACCGGCTGCGCTTGAACCAAAGCGAGGTGGTCAGTTGCCTGCCCGACGGCTCCACCGCCGGCGTCGTCTTCCAGCAGGCCGGCGCCTGGTACCTGGCCGTGGCGGCCACCTACTCAACCAGCGCTGACACGAACCACCTGCACTGCGAGCCCTCGAAGTCGGACAAGGAGACCGTCATCACGGTGCGCAGCATGGTCAACCTGAAGTCCAAGGAGGAGCTGGGCATCATCAAGCGCAGGGAGGAGCCTTTGCACTTTGTTGACGCGCTCCAGTGGGGGGATCACCTTTTCTTTCCCTACTACACGCTGAAGGCCAGGTTGGGCAATAACACGGAGCCACCCAGCATGGCTGTCCTGCGCCAGCTGCGCCCTTCGGAGGGTGGCCTTACTTTGCGGGGGCACGTCTATTTGGACTGCGGGTGCAGGAGCCTCATTGTCTCCTCCAGCCTTGTGCGCCAGGGTGAGCGCGGCTGGTGGGTGGGTGTCTTCCGCCACAGCCACAACGCCAAGGCCTGGAACACCACCGCTGTCTGCATCTTTGGGATGGAGGAGATGAAAGAGCAAGCCTGTTCATCCACGCACTTCAATATGAACGGGAAAAGCTGTGTAAGTCTGGGCATCATTTTGCTAAGCTTTCATCCTGCATGCCCTTGTTGACACTCTTACTTGTTGTGGCTGGTGTCTCTGTGCGTGACTCATGGGGTGTCCCTGACCTGGAGGCACATGAAGTTTGCGGGAAACTTCAGAGCCACACCAGGCTTTGCACATCAGCTCTGGCTCTGTCAGCCCTCATGATTTCTCCAGTTCTTTCTGTTTCTAAAAAGCTGGTCCCTTACCAGATCCTGGTATACTTCCCACCTACCTGTTGGGAAAGACACGTCTGAGGGAACACCTGAGGGCATCCTGGGTCAGGCCTGAGTCTTAGGCTCCTCCCTCGATGTGTCCTTTTCTGCCTAGGATTAGTCGTATTTCATTTTATTTTCCATTCCTACATAATGCATCTCCTACCTTATTCTGTGCATTCACATCTCATGTCATTGCAGCTACATCAGAAATGAGAAAAAGCCCGTCAAATTGACTCTGTGCACTGGGCTGTGTGCACTGTTATCCTTATCACTCACTAGTTATCTGTGGTTGCTTGTTCAGTGGTGGCTATTTCCCAACCCTCTCGGAATTGGCCTTGCTTGGGAGGGCTCTCACAGCCACCTCCCCAAACCCTTGTGTGCAGGAGACAATAGGTGATACCTCTTCGTTGTTGCAGTGGTTACATTTTCACAGCCAGTGGTGTCCCATGGAGTTCCCCATGTCACCTACTTCACTAACACCCTCTCTTCAGCTGCTTCCTCTTTTTCAGGGTGAGCTGGGCACATGGAGTGTGGGATAGACAAGGCTACTGGCTTTGCTGTGACCTCAGTAATAAACAAATTACCTAAAAATTATATTCAAGAAGGTAAAAATGTGATTCAGATGAATAAGGTGCTTTTGCAAAGCCTGTCCATGCTTTTAAGCTACACTGAGAAGACTTTCCAGAGCTGTGGCAGAAGGACCAGTGAAAAGTATCAAGGAGAACCATAGGGGATCAAGCGAGGCATTATAAAGCAAGCCCTAAGCTTTTTGCAGTTCCCACACCGTCCAGGGACTTTGTTGCTAAAGTTCTGAATCCTTGATGTGTTATGATCGGTTTTTCGGAAATTCCTTGAAAGAAGTGCAGTAGATTCACTGTCACTCCTTATCTTTCCAAATCTAACTCATAGCGGAGTGCAGTGCTGAGATTTTTCCAAATACAGACTGCCAGAGGGCACGTGTGATTCAGTCTGCTCATCTCCCTGCTGAGCTGTGAGACTATTGCCAGTGTTAGAGGACGTGGTTGTGAATGAGAACCCCATATGTGGGTGAGACAACTGTGCTGAAATAAATAGTGAAACTCACTACAGAGCCAGAGCCAATCCTTTGATTTCCAGTGCTAGCTTACTGCTTACTGCATGATTTCTGTGCTCCCACAAGGCAAACTTCCTGAATGAATTTGAAGTCTCATTCTGATCCCAAAATACCTATTTTCTTGTTGGAATTTTAGGTTGTATTGTTTGTTCCTAATTACTTGTGTAGTTCCTTAGTGAAGTGCTTTCTGAGCCTGTTAAACAAAACAGAAAAAGAGACCTCCCTGGGCAGTGGATCTTTCTTAACACTTTACAAAACCTCATGCAAGAAATTTCAGAAGAGCCTCATGGATCTCACAGAGTAATGTAGTGCAGGTAAGGTGAGGCACATACTTCTGTTCACAGGGCATTTTACTCTCCCCATTGCCTCTCAGGGCCTGAATATGAAAAATCAGTGATCCACTTGTCTCAGGATTGGTTTGATTCAGATCAGACTCCTGTGACTCCAGAGTTATTTTCATGTCCCAGAAGGCTCATCCCTCCTGGAAATTTAGATTATATTTGAGTATAATGCTGAAGAATCTCAACTGTAACAACCATTAAAAGGATTGCTTACTTCACCTTCTGTCCCTAACTGTGATGATGTTATTGATTAGGATATTTTGGCACAAGAAATGCAGTTTACCACTGAGAGAAAAGTGGTATTGTAATATTGTGTAAGATAGCAGGACATCTGAGTCCTGTGAAGTAATATGACCTATAACATTACATGGCTAATTAGCTCTCCTTTTAAAGCTAATTATATGTGCATATGGTGTATAAACATAGAAATAAATGCATGTAGTTCAGCTTTAATATTTTGTAATACTACAGAAGGTTGGGCTAGGCTATTGCAGAGTAAGTTTGGAGATGACAGGCCCATATGCTGCTGCTTCTGGGTTGTTTTAGACCAGATTCTTCTTCTGTCTCTCACCAAAGTATGGGAGTCTCTGCACTCATGAAGTATGCTGTTCTTGGACTCAGAAACACACGGGCTTCGGAGCAGACAGGAAGACAGAGTGTGGCACGTCCATCAGTGTGCAGCTTGCAGCAGCTTGTGCAGTCCTAGCAGCGGCTCTGGCCAGAAAGGAGTGCTTGTAGCATGGAGCTGTCAGGAGTGCGTTGTACTACGATGTGTGGAATGGCCACGAGCAATGGTACTTAATTTGAAGTACCGTGCTTTGAAGTCCAGTCTTTTAAAGACAATGTTGGTCCTGAGCAAAGGAATGTGTTGCAGCATTTTGAGTACTTGGAGTGAAAGACCTCTTTGGTGTTTGTGGTGAATGGACCGTGCTGAATGTCAGTCTGGCGTTTGCATTGCAGATACCGTGTGTTATAGGGTGCTGCGGGTCATAGTCTGCTGAGTACACTTGAATGCTGGAGCTCAGGTGTGATGTGATGAGGTACGTGGATTCCAGACATGGACTGTCAGTTTATGTAGGAATTGAAAACACAGGGATTTTTTTACTGCAGGAATAAAATTTATAGGAAGCATATACATTAGGGAGTAGGCAGTTTGTTTTCCTTCTGATCGTGTCATCCTTCAGATTTCTGTTGTTATTCTGATTACCTTTAGGCAAGACATGCTCTTACCCCTCTCCACTCACAGAGCTGTGTTTATTTGCGCTGTGTTGACATTGCGTTTCTCAATAGGACGCTGCAAGAGGGGCTTAGCCCAGGGTGTTTGTGCTTCTGAATTCCCTGTTACGCCATTGCTACCTGGTCTACTCTGAAATCATTCCTGTAAGATACTGAGCTTTCTGGCCCTAACCCAGTAAAGCACTTAATGACATGTTTAACATTAGCCATATATAAGTATTTAGATCATCTTCATGCCCATGCATTTAAAGTAAAGCATGTAGTTGAGTACTTCACTGGATTGGAACCAAATTGCTTTGCATCCTGTAGGAACTCACTGTAGGTGTGTGATCTCTTTAGCTTTGCTTTGCCTCTTAGGCCAAAGTTCACATTTGCATTAAATTTTAATGCTGGATTAGAGTCTGTCATTGAAAATTAGTAATTTTTAAGATCCTTGCTTAGCAACTTTATCAAAAAGTGTGTGACGTCTACAGATTCTGTGGAATCGTTCCTTATGAGAACTAGCTAAGTCCATTTTTGTTTTGTGCAGTAGTGTGCACAAAAAATTTTGTCCTAGTTAGATGTGTTTATTCAGAGCATAGGCAGTACTGGATTCCCAGAGACAGGATCCCTATCTAGCAAGAGGCATGTGGTGTTTTAGATGAAACTGCTCTGAAAATATTTTGCAGTTTTATATTCAGCTTTTTTTTTTCTTTGATCTACATGTCTCTTAGTATGAATATATCTACTTGTATGCACTGTCAGGGTGTATGTGTTACTGGACTCTCCAGCATAGCCTACATGTACATAAGCGCATCTTCTTCACAATTTCCTTAGTTAATAAGTGTGAATTTGCCAAATCTCATTCTCAGTTTCTTTTCAGAAACTTGACTGAGTACTTACAGACACAGGAGGAATGCTGGAATTTGTCACAAACTTGCTGCAGGAGCTAGTGAACTTTAAGAAGGGCTTTTCTTCTGTTGTTCTGTGACTGAACAGGAGGTACAAGGATCTCGGGTCTCTCACAGAGAAGCCAGGATGCTGTGAGTCACATCCAAGTAGATGAGTAGGAAAAGTGCTCAGATTGGAGAACATCAACAGGAGAGAGAATGCAGAGTGTTACCTAATCACAATAATGACAAGTCTGGAAATTGGTTTTGCCATTAAAAAAGTTGCATGAGAAGAAGAGGATTCAGGGAGATTCAAGGATTCACAATTTTTCTGGCAGAAAATCCCCAAAACATTGTTAGGCATATACCTGTAAGAGAGAATTGCTGTTGTTTATATTAAGGTGTTTATTTTATTATATGAAAAGGCTAAGTAGTTGTGATAGTTACTAAAAGATAAGCTATCTTGGTTGGATTTTCTTCTATTATTTAATGCAAGTAAAGACTTGTAACAGTCTGTTCTTTGAACTTTTTAATTTTTCAGTGGTTGATACAAATGAAGGTTGGTATATGCCCCTTAATTTAACAAACATACTTTGTAATCCTAGGACAAATGCTAGCTGGTGTAAGCTCTACTGAAATGAGATTTTGAAGTCAACAGAGTCACATCAGTTTAATTATGCCCTTTAATTTGCAGGAACGACATTTGAATTTGTGCAGTAACTCATTCCAGAATCATTCATGGTCTTTTATTTAAGGAAAGAATTACAGACTTCTAAATATAATTTTGTATCAAAAATGATCCTGTAATTAATTTTCTAGTAGTAAAGTCAATCTCCTGTGTATTACAGACTTCTAGTATTGCATCTGATGTTTGATGGATTTTTAGAGTTAACGTTTGTGAAGTGAATATTCCTGTCTGGTTACAATAAGTTTTCAGTTCATCCCTGTTTAGTGTGGGAAATATGCCGTGGGAGACTTGTCAACTCTTACACTCCAGGGGTGGGGACTGCACAACCTCTCTGGACAACCTGTTCTGCTTGATTGCCCCCATAGTGATGCTTTTTAATCCCCTGTCTGCTAGAAACCTCCACTGCTTCAGTCTATGTCATTATCTCTTGTTATCGTACATACACCTCAGTCAAGAGCCTGGCTTTTTTTCTTTGGTCTCTCTGAAATTGTCTCTTCTGTGGGCTGAACCAACCCACTTTTGGAAAAGACCTTTAAGATCATCAGATCAAGCTGTTAACCCAGCGCTGCCAAGTCCACCTCAAAGCCATGTCCCTAAGCCCCACATGTGCAAGTCTTACAAATACTTCAGATTGGCCAGGCATGATTTATCCTTGTTAAATTTATGCTGCCTTTTCCCAGTCACTTTGTTCATCTCCTTGTGTCCAGAAATGGTTTCAAAGAGGATTTTCTCCATGATTCTCCCCGGAAAAAGTGAGACCAACCAATGTGTAGTTCCCTGAATAATTTTTGGGGGTTTTTTTGAACATGGTTACAGTAATTTTATTCAGTTAGAGACTTCACCTGATCTCCGCACCTTTTGAAATATGAGAGAATAAACTTTCAGCTTCAGCAGACAGTCTCTCAGCATCTTCCTACAGATCCCATCTGTCCCTAAAACTTCTAAAAGCTGAGATTTCTTAAGAGATCTCTGGCTTAATACTCTTCCAGTATTGGTACTTTGTCTCCTTGAACTCTGTGTGTACAAAGGACCACAAGATGTTGCTGGTGGAGTCCAGAGCTGTGTCTGCATCCACTGTCAGTAAATCTCCAGAGCTATTCAGCAGCTGGTGGGCATTTTCATTGTTTATTCTTTTATTGCTCATGTGGTGGTGGAAGCTCTCCTTGTTGCCGATAGTTTCAAAACCAGGTGAGCTTGGGTTTTCCTAACACCATTCCTGTGTGTCCAGGCAGTTCCTCCTTAGTCACTTGTTCCTGCCTCCACCTCCTTTATGCTGTTCTGCAGTGCAGTTCAGTCATGACTTCCCTGCTTAGCTAGAGGCCATTTTGTGATATGTCTGCTTGTTTTCCTGAGATTTGTGCTTGAAGGAGATTGGCCTGAAAGACCTGCTAGCTTACTTGAGCTCTATTTGCCTTCAAAGCTGACTCTAAGGGGATCCCACTGTCCGTTTCGGGATTTGCCCCTGCGCCTAGTCTCCAGCTCTCTACTCTGATTATCACATCTCTAGTCAGTTCTGCCTTGTTTTTGAGTAACAGATCCAGAAGAGCATCACTCTTGACTGACCCCACAGGTTAACAAAGCCTGGGGTCCCACCTCATTCACTTTACCCCCAGAGCTTTGCAGTCCTGATTTGCAGTCCCATTTGATGTCTTTGGTGTCCACGTGGATGTGCAACAATGTGTAGTGGTCCAAGGAATGGGAAATCACTGGTAGTTTCTCAGCAGTGTAATGGGTGGGGTCCCCTAAAAACAACCCCAACCTGTTTTAACAGTGTATTAAAACTGTTTAACAAGTGTGTGCCTTCATCCCTCATGGTCACCTACCTCTGTGTCCTTCTGCTCTCTGCTAACACTCTGCTCAAGCTCAGTTGTTTTCAAAGCCTTCCTTAATGGAGATTATTCTCTCACATTGGTATTAGGACACTTTACCACTTCTGTGAACTTTGCTCTGAGGGCCGAGAAGGACTGTTTCAGCTGCTGTGAGAAGTCACAGGTTTCTAGCTTCCCCATTTCAGGAGTCTCCATCAGCATCTCGCTCAAGCATAGCCTCTGACTGTTCTTCCTGCCTTGCATCATGAGCCTCGGGATTTGCCCCTGCAAGGTCTCTCTGAAGACCTTCTGGTCATCCTTTTTTTTGGCAGTGTGCTCGCCTGGACAGTCTTGTCCACCGAACACTGCTTGGCAATGCACAAATTAAAAAACTTCCTGGAAGTACAATTTGGGGCAGTTCATCTCCTGATTTCTTAGACCTAAAAAAGGCTCACTGCATGCTCCAATGTTTGTTAGTCTCTGATACAATAAAAATTGATGGAGGTGGTTAAAGGATAGTGAAGTTAAGAAAGAAGAATGAGGTTCCAGAAGTTTTTCCCCCTAGGAAAAATATCTCTCTATTGTTTTGGTGTTGACTATTGCTATATGCTACTTACAAATCTGTGTGCTTTTGTATAGCTGCATCTGTTCTTTCACTCTGATGCTCAAACCCTTTATTTTTGCTTTTTGGACAGCTGCAATATGATGAGTGCTGTGTGAGCTAAAAATGCTGCCCTTTCCTCTGAGGCACGCAATGTAAAATAATCAGGAGGAAATCAAGACAGAAAGTAAAAGTGTAAATATGGTTGCTGCAGCTGGAGTCATATGGAGATACAGCTGAAAATGAAATGCCATATAGAAAATGAGTATAAATACCTTCCATGCCAATAACCAAACAACTACAGACTGCAGAGGGACTACAGAGTAGAATAGAGGATGGAACTGAAGAATTTAAAAATTACAGGTCTTATGGAGTGTTATTTTCTTTTCTTTTACTTTTCTTGTTTTTGTATGCCCTGAAAATGTTACAGGATAGACAAACAGATGACCATGGAGATGAATGACTCTTCAAGTATAAAGGAAGTTTAGACTGTAAATGCATTTTTAAGAATGGATTTAGCTGTGAAAGAAGCAGCTTGGGAAGGCCCTACAGTGCTGTAACCCCATTAGTCACAGTGGAGGAGGTAAAAGGACTTGTTAAAAAAATAAATGGATATGGAAAAGGGGTGACAGAAGGGTGAAAGCAGCAGCTGCACCCTGGAGGGAATGGGCAAATTGGAGAAATAGGTTGCAAAAGAGAGAAGGCAGTTTTTGTTGTGACTGTCCACCGTCTGAATTTCCCCTCTTCTTATCCGTATTAGCTCAATGTCGTGTTGACCCTCCCTCTAGCAAGCAGAGGGAGGGGAGGAGACTTCCACACTTGTCAGTATTGGTTCTTCAGTCAGATGAGGAGGATGCACTGATATGACATTGGTTATTTTATTAGTATATGGGTCAAAATAAAATCTGGCAGCAAAGCTTTTCAGAAACCGGGTGAGTACTCCTCTTTTCTGTGATCTTGCTGTACAGAGTCTGTGAGGAACCTAGGGTAATTTATCTTTCTTACACTGTTACATGGTGCACTGCTGAAAAACTGTTCCTAATTTTGGTGGAAATGAAAGCCTGTAAGTTCCACTTCCTCACTCCTTAGCCTGAGTGAAGACTCATTGTGTACACTAGTTCTGGAGTTTTGTTACCTTCTGATCTAGCAATAAAGTGAGTTGACTTTTTCCACCTTAGAATGCTTGCAATCACCCCCTGCCCCACTCCCCTGTCTAACTCAGACCTCTGGGGTATTGGATTCTCATGACCAAATGAGTTTTACTGAAGTTCTGTGCCAGTGCCTGACGGTTCCTGTGTCTTCTTCCAGCTGCATGAAAGAAAAATAGTGACTTTAAATATGAAAGTTAATCAAGTTCTTTTACTCCAAGTGCCTGTTCTTTCAAGCTAATTTAAATAATTCAGATGACTGAAGAACATTTTAATTGACTTAGGATTGCAGTTCAGAAAAAATAAATATTTCTAGTGGAAAGACTTTTTGGGGTTAAGCCAGCATCATAGTGTGCAAGAGTTGAATTCAGCTGTTACCGTGTTGTGGATTAGTTTCATGACTTTGAGAAATGCCTTCACCTTTCTTCCAAATGTCAGTTTTGATGGTTCATTCTCACGCTTTGTTTTGTGCATTAAAGTGAAATAGGCTCTTGCACTCAGAGGGTTTAGGAATCCATCCTTGAGGCTGAAATTCTGGACTTTGTAAGCTAACCTACAGGGCTTGTTCCCAAGGACCTGGTCTTACCTGAGTTCTTGTCCCTGCCTCTTCACGCCTGCCACTCCTTTGTGCCAGCACTGGTGTCTGTGCAGCCAGATGTTCATGTGATGAGGAATGTGGCTCAAATTAAGATTTAGGTAGGTAGGTAGATAGATTTACAGAGCATTTTCTGGGCACATAATTTCCTTAACTAAGCTCACTGGAAAACTTTATGGTAATATGGGGAGGGGGAGGTAAAGCTTGGCTTTCCATTTGGAGAGCAGTGGGATCACACCTTTGGCAATATCTGCCACAGAGATTGACTTAGAGCAATTAGAGGACTTTAAAACTGAGTTACTGCTTATTGAGGCGACACCCGGGCTTCTAGGGAGTTCTGCTGGTAAATGGACCTATTCTCACACGTGTAGATTTCCTTTCAGCATTTGATCATCTGCAATGGGAGTTACTTGGTTTGGTTTTTCATTCCACAAGATACAAGGATTTCCTGCATGGTGTTTTTTTTTTATGAGCTGCTTACATGTGTTTGCCACTTAACTACCTCTGGGTGGGATGGAGAATTGAGGGTAACGTGTTGATTTTAGAGCTCACACAGCTACATTTATGTTCTCCATACATTAACTTTATATTGCTTTCTCTCATTTTTATGTTTAGTAATACTCAAGTCTCTGCTTCCTCTAGTGTCAAGGAGGATGAAGGTTTGCATTTTTATACACACCCACACAATTTGTTTGAAGTGTCTCCTTTTTGCAGAATATTTGCACGCCTTTAAAAGTGATTGCTGAGTGTATTTGTAGCCTTCAAGTGATGGCAAAGCATGGCTTCATTGAGAAGAACTGGCAATTCAGAATAACCCCAGGACATTATGTCCCAAAAAAGAGGAATTATTGCAAAGTAACTTACTGCTGCTAGACCAAGTCTGTATCCCACTGAATCAATGCAGCAGATGTAATCTTTGTCACAGATGTGACCAGTTGTCATAGCTAAAAAACTAGTTTTATGTGTAATTTCCAGTAATGTGTTGCTCTGAAACTGTGTCAGAATTAGAATGTTACTCAAAGTTTTGTCTAAAGTTTGAGTTCTCAGAATCTTTCCAAGGACTCTTCTTTTTCTTAAAGTTTTGGAGTATAGGTGAATGATTTTTTGGTAAGTTTTTCTTATATCTGATTTTCAGGAGGCACGATCAATCAAGAAATTACCTACCTTGATTCACTCTGGATTAGTGGCTGTTTATGGCACAGTTGTCTTGAATCGTGTAGTTCTCTTTTTGGGAACAGATGATGGACAGTTACTGAAGGTAAGCTGAGTGTGGCAGTTCTTCCCTTCTCCACCAGCTGCTGCTGTGTTCAAGTGGGTAAATGTTTCCTGGTTTATTCACTGTATTATAAACATATATGATCCCTTGAATCTCTGTTTCTTTGTTTGTGAAATAACTGCTGTATGATCATTTGGAAAGCAAGATAACTTTCAAAAGCAGTTATGTAGCCTGCCTAAAATTCAAGTAAAATGCTAATGCCCACAGTATTAATTTACAGACTGTGGAGTTCTCAGTTATTTTGCCTTTTTTCCCTCCTTGCTTTGATTTTTCTGTAGAAATATTAAATATTGTTAGATTTTGGAGGCGTGTTTATTTGTTTGTTTGTTAGCCTATCTGTGTGATGTGAATAGCTGTCCATTAGAGAGAAAAGTCAACATTCATTTTGCCTTAGCTTCTGAGTAGCTGACCTACACTAACTTAAATCCATCACTTGAAAGTGAAAGTCATCTTATCTCATTCTCAAACATTTCAGCCATCCAGTCAAATGTCTTTTATGCTTTAATTTTTTCTGGGTTTTGTGAGAATGTGCATTTCCTGTCTACACTGCAAAGGAAGACTCTTGTTCTTTGTTTTTATTAAGCAGACATTTGGAGAGGAGTATAGTAGAGACCTTGAAAAGCTTTTGTCCATTTGATTTCATTTTGCTTTTGATAATGAAAAATGAAATTGAAGTCTTCCATGTCTCCTTAACACAGTGGAGACCATGGACACATCTCCTTTGATTAGTCATGAAAAAGCAATGTTGGTGTGCTTATTGACTTGCAAAATAAGGTTTCTGTGTTCTCTGGTTTCCTTGAGTTTTGTGCAAAGGGTGGTGGAAAATGGTAGAGTTGGGCAAGGTAAGAAAAAGGAATTTCATCACAGGTGTATACTTAGAGAAGCCACAAAGAAACTTGTGTAAGTTTGTTTTTATATTATGGCTATCTGAATGTTAATTTGTTTTCTGAAGGCTAGTACTTTCTTCTCCATTCCACGTGATTTTGGGATATAAGCATCTCTTTCCCATTCAGTTTCTGAATCAATCAGGAACAGGCTTGGTGGAAGGCATGTTTCATACATTAAACCAGTGCCAAATTCAGTGCTAAATGTGTCTGGCATGGATTTTATTGAAATTCTGTTCCGGTGATCTTTTCCTTCATCTTTCTCCAGTGTGAGAGTGAGTGCAGTAGGTGAATTGAATCATGGCACAGTAATTAATTTCAGAAATTTTGATATAAATGAAATTAGGCTTTTGTTTAAGATGTTGACTGATCAATAAAAGAACTTGGGAATAATTTAATTACACATGTTTTAGGCTATTCTTAATGAGGATATGAAATCTAATTGCCCAGAAGTTTTATATGAAATTGAGGAAGAAACTTCCATTTTCCCCAAACTTCGACTTGATCCAGTGAATAATAACTACATCTATCTGTCCTCTGCCAATAAGGTAAGTACAATATTTAATAAAATAATACATTCAGTAAACTACTGCTTTAAGGATTTCTACCACTTTATAAGTGAAGTGTCAGAGTTAGGGCTTTAATATCCAAACTGCAGTTACAAATTTTACACCTAATATCTGGTTATGTTGTCTAAGTTTGGGCTGTACTCCTGCAGAGCTTGGAAGAGCTTCTACTGTCATGGCGCTGCCCAGTGTTGCTATGATCCAGCAATACCCTTAATCCCATGCTTATGCCATTCTGCCAAGAGAGTGTTTGTTTCTGTTTTTCCTGGAGGCAGGAAAATGCAGATCATGCAGAGTCAGGCTTAGAGATAGTAAAAAATCTTGTACACTCTTTGAGACAAAGCAATCCAGATGTTAGTAGATCAGGGTTTGCCAGTCAACTAAGGAATTTCTAAAGTGGAAAAATCTCTTAATTTGAGAGGTGGCTTTGAAGCCTTAGTTCTGATGAAATCAGTGATAAAGCTGTAATCAGTGGTAAAATTCCCATTGTCTTCTGTTAGGCATAGACTTCAAAAGAGCAAAACAAAAGCACAATGAGAAGTGAGCAATGTGTGTGCATAGTGAGGCCAAGGAGTTCCGCAGTCTCTGAGAGCTGCTGCACGTGAGCACACGTGTCGGAGCTGCACGGCGGGCAGTGAGAGGCTCCCAGGAGCCAGTGCAGTTGTTGCAGCACATCCTGCAACAGGGCCACAGAGCAGCAACTCAGAAAATCCCTTTGTCTCACCAGCAGTGGGGAGGATGGCATTGAAAGCTTAAGGGCTTGCTGTCCATCTTAACTGGACAGGATTTCACCCAGCAGTTAATTACCTTCACTTACCATAAAATCACTTTTCTGACAGTGAGCATAGCATTTTAGCCTGCTGTTTTAGAGCTGGGCTAGGCTGGTAGGAGAACGCCTGACTGATACAAAACATGTATCACAAATACAGAAGGAATCAAAATCTCAGTGAAAAGTAAACATAGTGTTCAAAGTAAGACCTGAATTATCTTTAGCTTTGGTGAAAAACCAAGTTGTTATAGAGGAACAACAGCTTTTAGGAATAAATGCACTTCTCTGATCATCTGTTGGAGCTGAAATAAGGCTTCTACACTGTCTTCTTTGATTTGGTAGTAATCTAGGATTATGACTGGTGTCTGAACTGATTATCTCACACCCCTTCGGATAAATTGAATTTTACAATATATGGATGAAAAAAGCAGTAAATATAATTTTTCAGGAAGCAGTGTATCCTTGTTTCTGTTGACAAAATGTAGGAGCTTCTAATTCTTGCAAATTTGTAAAAAAATTGTTTGAATTAGTTTTTCTTAACAAGATCATTAATTCACATTGTTATTAATAACATTATTTGTATCTGTATTCAGTATTTGTAATCAGCTTTCTCTTTTTCTTTTTCCTTTCCTTTTCTGAAAATGGCTGGCTAGGATATTCAAGCTGAATGTACAAGTATAGATACATACAATATAGCCACAATTATATACATTTACTTACTGAAATGGCATTTTCATGCATGCTAAGCAGTTGCATGCGTTTGTTCTAGTGTGCACATGCAGTAACCTGACATGGTGATGCAAACACAGATGCATTTTGTTATGCGCATGCATTTTTGGATGCACCTTCATCAATCATTTAAATATCTCAGTTCTGAGGAGAGGAAAATGGTGTTCTGCTAAGCAGAGCATTATTTGTAAAACATACCTCCTTTCTATTATTATCTGTAATTCACTGCTGATCAGTCTTTCTTGCATTAATCTGCCCATGCTGGCCTTTGAGTAGTAGAACCAAATTGTTACTGTCAGAGGTGTTTCATTATCTGATGGCAAAATACAGTGTGTGCAAAATAGGCTGCATATTTCTATCCAAAGGTCTTCTGGCAGAGGGGAATCCGTAAGGAGACTTCCCCAGAGGGATTGTGCTTGGTTGCTGTCAGATTTTTAATGGTAACCTTCAACTTCCCTGTTTATGGAGGCTATTTTAATTCAATGTGTTATTGCATTCTTTGGTTTCAGGTGAGAAGAATACCAGTTGCAAATTGTGGTAGATTTGCTTCTGAGCAAGAATGCTTATCTGCACAGGATCCCTACTGTGGGTGGTGTTCTTTGAATCGAAGGTATCTTTTAGTATTTTAGATTGTCATATGAAAGCAGAGCATTATTAGTCAGTGTACATTTTGACTGGCTTGGGGCTATTCAGCATCAAGATTATATCTACTGAATTTTTATGGAATCAGTCATAGCCATAATTGTGAGATACTTTCTTGTAATGTGAAAGGGAACTCAACACCTTTTAAAGACAATGTCACTGTCAGATTTTTGAGTTCTACCTATAAAATATATGTTGGGCTAAGTATAATAAATAATTTTGCTTTTAGAAGAGATACTTTTGCTTTCCAGATTGATTGATAGATGAAATCGTATACTTACGCTTGAAGCATCTTAATGGCTTGGAGCATCTTGTATGTGAGAACAAGAAAAGAGTGCTTAGTTGTCTTCAGTATTGATAGTTCCTTTCTTTGGAACCACTGACTTTGATTTAAGCCAGAGGAGAATTCTTTCTAAATGCTTCATTCCCACATTTAAATCATTAATTTTGACACTTACTTTGAAGCATGTTTGAAAGCTATTTTCCATCTGGGGCGTGGGCTGGAGAAATTCCTGGGTCATCAGGCCTAATCTTGGCAATTGCAAGCAACCACATCATGTAAAACTAAAAGCTCAGCAAGGACCATCCTAAATTTTGATAGGCTTTTTGTCCTTCCTGCCCTGGTTGTGTGGCTTCCTGGTAGTCTCATTTTTTGCTGGTTAAAATATGTCTGCTCGTTTTTGTCATGTGCGTGCTTATGGACAGTTTATATTTATTTGTTCTGGTGTTCACATCACCATTGCCTAAATAAGTTCCCCCCCACATACACCCCTCCCCAGTCACCTCTTCAGTGTTTTTGTGAAAGCATTCTCTCTGTTTGCTTTCATTTGGGTGTGCTTAAACAGTGAACTTCACTAAGGTCCTCTCACATGAGACACTCCTTTCTTACCTCCACTCCAGTAATCCATACATGAAATTATGCATCCTTTTAAAATAAGAATGTCCAGGACTCTCATATTGCTCCTGAAGAGATTTCAGCTGTGTCTTACTTAATAGTGTTTAATCAGTCTGTCCAGGAAGCACCTTGGTGTGTTCTGGGATCACAAACGTCTTTTTCATGACAGCATCACATTGATGGGCCACACTCATCCATGATAAAATAATGCCCCCAGGTCCTTCTCTTTCTTTGTCTTTCTAATTGATGAGTTTCCAGTCTATAACACATGTGGGTTGTGAGATTTTTATTGCTGTAGGTACATGTTCTTGTACTTCATGCTTTGAAATGTCATCCCATTTCAAAGTTAGCCAAGTTTTCCTGTGTGATATTCTTACCTTCCTTTGAATGTTAATGTTCCCAACTCTGTATCGTCAGCAGATTTCAACAGTGTAAACCTTCTTTTATGCATGTTTGCCAGTGATTAAAACCTTAAGCAAAAGTGCCTGTAAGATGGATTTTTGAGGAATTCTACTAACAGCCTTCTTTTAGAAGGTTAATACTACTCATTTTGGTTTGTTTCGGCGTTAACGTGATTTTGCTGAAGATCTGCTACTTTGTGTTTGCAAAGGTGGTTACTGGAAGGGAGTAGGTATTTATTCTGTAATGGGTTTTCTTCAAACTCTCTTTTGCTCTGTTGTTAGAAACTGTGTGTGTTACAGTGCTAAGCTTTTCAGGCTTTTAGTTACCTTATAAAGAAATTGTGAATAACTTGTTACTCAGTAAATCCCCTGCTTATGAGGGGAATCACCAAAAGTTTCCATCTGATTGAAAAAGAAATAATTTAGTCTTTTGGAGAAAAAATGAATTACTATGATACAAGTCATGTTCAACACCCACGTAATTTTTTACTGTTAAATACCTAATGTCATTAAATATTTGATTTTGTAAAGAGAGACCTCTGAATGAAACTTTAGGAAAAGAGGGAGACATTTTTAGCCAGTATTTTAGTCAAAGTCTATATGTGTCCACTAAAGCAATATATTCCATAATAATTTTGAGATCAATGATATGTTTTATACTTTTACAGGGAAATTAATTTTCTGTAAAATATACACTCCAGTTTTAAGTAAAATTTACTAGCAATGCTAATGCTTCATTTTAAGGACAGTGTGAATTCAAATCCAGTACTTTAATGAAAAAAATCTGTACATCTCATTGCAAGTGAAAACAAAATGAAACAAAATGTTTCTACTGTTCCTATTTCTACTCTTTCTTCCATAGGGACAAATATATTAATTCTCTTTTTTGCTTACAAACATTCGAACCAGTTAGTCATAGCATTGTGTGATTTCTCCTAATGTTTGTAGATCTTCTGTAGATGAATCAGATTTACCTGAATTATGCTGAAATACAATTCCAATACAAGGTATTGATGTTTTACATGCATTTTCTATATGGAAACAACTCAATATGTTATCTAACGTGACCAGACTTACTTTTGAATGTAGTCACTGTGTGGGACATCTGTGGACTTCATTCAGGGGTTGGTACCTCAGAGAGAGAAGAAAGCCAAAACTTTCTCTGAAGGCATGTTCTCATTCCATGAGGAAATCAGCATGCTTTAGCAGGACAGAGAAGGCAAATGTGTTAGGATCTGTAGTTAATACAAGATTAGTGAAGCAGAGACTTGAGTAAATACGAATGAACCAGTATGCATAAGTATTGTGTTATCACAAAAATAAGAGGATCTCCTTTCCAGTTGTGCAGAGGAATCTTTGGTAGTATAAAGAACTAGTTTGCTGTGGAATATTAAAAAAACCCCAAACTTTACTCTGCTTTTCTCTGTACACGTATCTATGCATGTCTGAAATCTGATCCAGGGGTTTCATACCTTATAGCTTCATACTTGTATAGGGTCCAGTTCACCTTTCCAAGAAAGCCAGACTTAGTTGTCTGAGTCTGTATGTTAATTTTCAGAATCGTGTGGTTCACAAATAATATTTATGTGTTATATTCATTCAAAGTGCTTATAATCAATATCAATTTTCTAAAAACAGGGATATTAAAGAATAATTTCATCTTTAGGTGAGTGGAGTTGTTTTACTCTTGGCCTGTACAGAGCAATTTTGAGAATTTTTGCTGAGGGGCATCAGGTGTGACTGCTTCCTATGAAAATTACTGTTCTCCACAGCACACCGTTTGGGTGTTAAAGGTCAGCTTTTAGAGCAACAAAAGATGCATTTTTCCCTCTCATAAAGGCAAGCATGACCCTGGGTCCTGTGTGGCATTACTGGTTTTGCTATTCAACTCTCAGATTCTTCATTGCAAATGAGGGAAACAAGTTCACTGCTTGTGTTCCTCAGGCAGTCTAAGAAAGCAACTTTTTCCTGGGACAGTTGTAAATATTCAGCTTGATAAACAGTTTTCTTTATTAATGTTTCAATATTAGCATCAGTGAAATGCATACACTTATTCAGTGCCAAGTACTGCATGTTGGCTTTCATCTTTACTGTTATAATCTTTAGACTGTCAGAAGCTCTAGAATGTCTTTCTTCTGTCTTTAGCAGTGTGAGTTACCTACCCGTACATATCTGAGAATCCGATTCATGCACATCTGTTGATGACAGATCCCGTCTTCTGTGGCTCTTAAACCGTGGTGCTGATGAACCTTTGTGATCTCAGAAGGGTGAAGAGAGATATAAATGAGACTGAAATTTGTCCTAGCTCAGGCAGTTTGAAATAGTCCCGATTTGTTACAGTATCATTATGATCTGAATGTATTCAGATGCAAAGCCCCACCACGTTCTTGTGCAGCAGGAACTCAGTTTCCTGAGTTAGACCACAAAGGAAGTGACCTTGTGCTTCACTGCATTCCAATTGCCAACATCTTGATCTGCAGAGAGGATGACTTTATGGTTTCTATGGTTTGTGGGGTTATTTTGGGCATTTTGGAACATGGTGGATATTTTTGTTGAACGTGTTATTCTGGAGAGAAAGCACATTGTGAAATGTGTTTTTACTGTGAGCTCTTAATGGAAAAGGCCAATGCTTTGCAACTGTGAACTCATTTCTAGTTTTTAGTGAAGGAATGGTTCATTAAGACAGATGTCACTGTTCATATGATTGAAGCTATACATGCTTCTATGTTTGGTAGAAAAGTAGGATTAAAATGATTAAATGTTACATTTATTTATAAATATTCAATCTTAATATTAAAATATTAAGATCTATTCAGTTAGCACTTACTTGTCTTTAATTGCTAACTGTATGAAATTACTTGGAGTTAATCTATTAATTGTTCATTAACTGTTGACAGCAGACAGCATTTTAAGGATTCACCTTTCAAACTCGTTGATTGTCCATCTAATTTGTATGCCTATGTTGTCTTTTTCTTATAACATGTTTTTAATATGTGTCATCTTTGTAGTGCTTGTGTATCCCAGTGTTTCCTCATTCTTCCTTAATTTTTTGGTGCACAGTTTGTTTCCTACAATTTGGCATCTCTAACATTTGTATTTACTTTGAGCTATCCTATTTCTGAAATGGATTTTATGCTTGAAGATAGAGAAATCTATTTTGAACCTTTTCAAATCTGGTGTTTTTAACCAAGTACACTGACATAAAAGGGAAGGATTGCCATTCATATCAGTGGATGACAAAGGAGATAAGGAAAGAGGATGCATCTCATCAACTATCCACATTTGTAGTACAGGTCTACATTTGAGCTTCACTCCCATCTCTTTCACCCTCTGGAGAGAACAAGCAGTTTCTATAGTGTGGTTTATTTAATTTTTGTATGAATGTCTAAAACAGGTTAGGTGAATTGTACCCTAAAATAATGTATTTCTCCCCATAGAGTGTAGGGGGGCTGGGGGGCAGCGGGGGGATCAGATCTAGAGCTGTACAATGAAGCAGTCAAGTTGGGGATGATGAATTGCATCCCAGGCTACCAATTCCTCTGTTACTGGCCAAGCAGCTAATACTTGCTTGAGTCCCATTGACTTAATCAAGACCCTCGAGCATATATCAATGCATTGTAATTTATTTTGATAAGCAGAAGATTTTACTGATTGTTTTCCTGAAGCTTTTTGCTGTTATAACCATATTCCTGTTAAAAAAATCAATAGTGTTCCTGTAAAAATTCAATAACTTTAAATAAGTTGAAGTACAGTGTCTGAAGTCAACGGCACGATAAGGAGGCTAGTATAATTTTATGTATACTTTTAGGTGCACATTAAAAGAAAATTGTACACATTCAAACAGCATAAATGGTTGGTATAACATTTCACATGCACCTGATAAAGATCTGAAAATCCTGCTAAGTTTCCCTGCCAAATATCAGGTATGTACACCCAGTTTTATGTGTGTTTGTTTATTATGACTTAAAATGTGTAATTTTGTTGCTTATTGCAGCTTGTCTTCTTTTGTCACCATGTTCCATATATTAGTTCCTCTTACCCCAACAACTGGCAAATATCTTGGAATTCTCAGTAAGATGAATGTGTGAATTAGAGAGATGTTCTCTTCCTCTCCTGTGAAACATATCCTGAAGCTATACCTCATGATGTTAAGTCAAAAATTCAAATATTCCCTATGCTGACAAAGGCGATGTTTCCGTTGTATCACTGTATCAGCTATTTAAATATTTCCAGTAACTATATATCAAGTGCAGTATGGAAGTTCTGAGCTTTGTAACAAGTTAGAAAACATTCACTGGGACACATATGCTGACACAAATTTTTAAGTGCTTGATATTAGTCTTTACTCTCTATCTGTTCACAGCACACACATCCTTGAATATTTGGTTATCAGCTATTGTGACTGGCCACTTAATCCGCACGCTATTGTTTCTGATTTCCTGATTGAATACACTAATGTAATCATATTTGTAAAGCACTCTCAGCCAGAAACAAAGGATAATTCATTACAATATAAGTTCTGTTTCATAATTAAGTGCTCTTTGGTTATGGATGCAAACGATCTCTCTCTGTGAAGATTTGTACATTCTTAAATATTTTTAAAGGAATATAACAGCATGTAGCACTTACAGCAAAATTCTAGTTTTAAAATCCAAAATTATTTAAGATTGCTTGCCTAACATCACATTTAATTTCTGGAAGTAAGCAATGCTATGGCTTTCAGAACTCTTTTCTGTATTGCTTCTTCAGTTGGGAGAGTGACTCTCCTTTGAGAGTTTACATAGTGAATTGTCTGCTTCCACCATAACAGTTTTCATTTTGTGCATTTCATAGTTTTTCGTTTTCTGTAAGACAAGGTAATGACTTAGCCAGTGTAACAAAGACCCCCTGTTGTATTCTTGTTTTTATTGTTTTATAGGTTGTTGTGACTGCAAATGTAAGCAAAATCCTTACTTTCTGTATGATAAAAATTGTAACAGCTGTTGAAACATTTTATGAAAACGTAGTGCTGAAGAACTCATCCTGTTTCTGCAATCTAACCACTCCAATGATAACTGATAATGGTATGTTTTACTTTTACGTGTATATAATGCTTATTCACTGTCCTTTAATACTGGAGAGTACTGCATAAATACAGGCCTAATGAGTGGGAAAGTATGTAATGTTTTTTATTAAATGTCATTGAAGAAAAATAGTTTGTATTTTGTTGAGTGATTTGCGTGTACTCACACTGTTCTTGGTGATTAAAGTTTTGTTAATATGGAATCCTTTTTAGAAGTAATAACACACATTACCCTGTGTCTGGCAGCAGCTTCTTCAGTTGACCCTACAGCAGTGCAGTGCTTTAGCATTAACAGAATATTTATTTGCATGGTGCCATTAATAACTGTCTAAGGAAACATAAGATAAATGCAATGACAATCAGGCTGGCTGGAGTAATGAAAGCAGTGTTGGTCTAGTGCTCTGCCTTGACAAATTAACCCATCTTAACTCTTCTTTCATCTGCAAACAGAATTTGTTTTGGCAAGAACTGTACTAGCATAAATAAGAGGAGAATCTAATTATGAATGTCTATACAATAAATGATCTTAACAGTCAATTAACTGTTTCAGCCTAACTTAGATACTGTGAAATGCCCATGGTTCAGGGGCAATTTGGTGGGTACATACTTTTGACTTGATTGCATTCATCCTTCTGAATTACTGGTTGAATCATTTTGCAATAATTCTCACACTATGTTGTTCACCAGTGGTTCTCAGAGTTAGAGACCTGAGCTGTTTGTATGGGATGTGTGATGCTTGTAATCTGGTTTGTGTATCTAAAGGCCAGCTACAAGTTTTAGAATCAGGTGGTAAATTACTGAGTGTCTAGCCTTTTGAGCTCTTTAGGCTTTGGTCTCAAGGATCAGATCATAATCCTTCACCGTAGAGTCTTATTTGACTAACAGTAGGGAAATGTCCCCCTTGCATTTCTCCAAGGGTCTGTGTAGAGGCACAAAGCTTTTTTAATAGAGATTGGCCTTATAAACTTCTTAAAGTTGCTTTTGTTAGAATGCAAAAGAGAATTTCAATCTAAACTAAGAAACAGATAGCAAACTCAAGAGATACCACATGTTCTTAAATGACTTGAAAAGGAAACAGAAAATTCAGATAAATGCCCTGCCTCTATCTCTTCCTTGATAATGCAGCCCAAAAGACAAGAGAATCATGAATATGATTCTCTTATAAAACCTCTGTGTAGGAAGAGGAATGAAATGCTACCTAATATTTACAAGGACCGGCTGTTCTGAACAGCCCAGTGCTACAAAGAGCTCTCTCTCTCAGGGACCCTTGCCCTGAAGGAGGTCCTTGGAATATGTGGATCTCAGGAGGCATTGGCCTGTGTACAGGAAAAACTCTTCAAGCATTACAGAAGTGTTGTGTCAAGTTCCTGTCCAGCATAAATTTGGGAATTGAGAAGGAAAGTCTGTCACTAGGAGGTGACAGCTGGAGTGATGTCCATGAGTAATTTGATCTATTAAGCTGTCTTTAGTAACCTGTATTAGTGGATTTTTAAGAGGGAAATGTTCTTTATTGACCCAGTCCCAAAAGCCATGTTTTTTTGTAATTACGGAGTATATTGTTCAGTTCTCTGTCTTCACAGACTAAAGCTTTCCCTTAACTCCATTAGCAGGTTTTCAGAGAGCAGTGTTATAGGAAGCCAGCTCACCTTGCCTGTACTTTGTGGCAAAAGTGAGCCCTTTGACAGTGTTAACCAGAAGGCTGTGAGGTTGGCTTGTGCCTGCCCATATTACTGCCACTCACGTGATTCTATAAGCTGAGATGTCACAGTGGATAATTCAAGTGTGAAGTAACATTGGCTATTTGTGGTATTCCTGTAAAGTGACCTCAGTTTCACAAGAGGATGTGCTTGCAAAACTCCTTTAGGTATTATTTCTTGGAAAAAAATAAATTGAAAATACCTGCTACTCAGTGCAGTCTAATGCATTTTAAAAGGTCAGCCCAGACCATATAGAAAATAATAGGTTCCATTAATTTCAACAGACAGAACCAGGAAAGCATATTTGACAGTGTTGTTTTTAAAGTATTTGTACAAAAAGCTTAAAAGAAAAGACAAGCTTTGACAGAAGGAGATAAATTCCTTACTTTTACTTGCTACTCCTAGTAAAATATTAGGAGTATTTTTCTGTAGCTTATAGCTTGAGAGCTTTCTCATATATTGATGTAGGCAAGTGATTTAGGCAATTGTGTGTCAACATGTCAGATTTCTGGAGATGCAAATAGGTACTTGATGAAGGATTTCAGAATGTCTGTCTGTACTCATCCACATCTTTAAGCATTAAAATACCATTAAAATCAGACTCTTCACTATCCATTTAGTAGGGTGTTTGATCATATGAATGGTCCCAAGGGCTGTTTCTCACAAGCAGTTCAGATGACCTTTGCAGGGAGCACCCAAGTGCCATGCTGCCGTGTGGAGCTAGGAGATACTTCTGATTTAACAATGTAGATGTAGCCAAAGCTGACTTTTGTCTGAGCAAGCCAGCCTGTGATAAAGACAAAGGTTTCTCTACCTTTGCAAGACAGATATACTTAAAATCTGTGTAACTTCCCTGGATTTAAAATCTAGCTACTTTCTCACATAAGAAGTCACGAAAGTCTGCAAACATGGGTTTCATTTGATCTCTGGCAGCCATTCATTTCACAGACTACACATCTGCAGGCACACATGAAAGAGACCATGGCTAAAGTGGTATATATCTAACTCCACTGTTCAATGTGGTATTCTGCTCATAAGAGAAGATACTCTTTCATACCACAGCTGCCAGTGAATTGTTGGTATAGTAATTGCTAGCTGAAATAATGGCAAATTGACTCATGCAATCATAAAAGATTTAAATAGGATGAAAATTGCTACTGCATAGATTACAAAAGGAGACTCTGAAACCAAGTCTGTGAGACAGAAAGAGAGAGAAGTACGGTGTGGTGGGGTCCCTTGCATTAAAACAGTCTGTTCTGTTAGAAGACTTAAATTTGGAGTCTGGCTATACCACAGTACATATCACTGTGTGCTTTTTGAGAGATGATTTTATATCCCTACCTCATAGTAGCATTTCCTTATCTGTGTGCTGACAATAACATTACTTTTGTTTGTCATGAGGTGGTGGCATCAAGCTTAATTAATGTGTGTGTATAAAGCCTTGTCATAACTCAGCTGAAGAATGCTGTGGAAGGACAAAATCTAATTTTTTTTATCAGTCAAAAGTGTAAGCGAATGTGTGAGGGAAGGTGCATACCAAGTACAGAACAACTAGTTAAAGTTTTCAACTCAAATTATTTTTAAACACTTATTTCTTGTAATATCCAGCATGTACCTAACATGTACATTTTTCCAGATTGTCTAGTTCTCGAAGCATCACTGTCTTCAAGCTCTTGGAATATCACACAGACATTTCAGTTGAAAAAGTAAGAGCCTGGTTCTTGTTAAAGTTCATTGAGGGGTTGATGTGTGTGTGGGGGGGGGAAGTGACTAAAGTAATTCATCAGTCTTTTTTTTTGTATTTATCAAGGAACTACATTTCACTAAAGATAGTCAGATCCGTTTTCTTGGCCCACTTCCTCCTCCTTCTCTTTTTTTTTTTTTTTTTTACCCCTTAAAAAGCTACTTCTTCTGATGACTCTCTTATTTAATAGGACCCTGGAAACTAACTGTAGGAGAGTCATTACAATGACTGAATTTATGACAAGTGTCTGAAAAGATAATAAAGGATGTCACAATGACATTAAAATCCTTTTTGTCCTTGGGTAAGAGGTGGGCCCCTGGTAGTCAGTATAAGGCCTAGATTAGAGGAGTCAAGAGATTCTTTAAAGTCATTTTGTGAAGCTGTTTTAAATTAGACCCAGATAAAATTTAAATATGCTCCATAGGTAACATGAATATAATTAAACCAGAAAGTAACATCTAATCTGCTAATAGGAATAATGAATACCTATTCTTCTGTACACATTATTTTTCAGACTCTTTGTTGAGGGCTGGTAGAGGAAGCATTCATGCCCGGTACATGGCCTAACACTTTATGATAGGTGGTTGTCAGTGTGGAGAAAGGTCTGGCTAATATATCCTGTAGGTAACTACAGTGTTCCCATTCAGAATGCTCCTCCCCTGTACAAAAATGCTGATCCATAAGCACCTGGGATGAAATTGAACTCTTGCTTTTTGGGAAGTGGCACATCGCTGCCCTGTCCCTGGAGGAACAGGGAGAAGGAGCTGTCTTTCTCTAAATGAGAGCATTTCTCAGCGTGTTTGGAGAGGGACTGGGCTGCTCTTGGCTTTCTTCCATACCGATAGAGGCATTGCAAAGCAAGTTAGGGACAAACGAGTCTCCCAACAGGCGTATTTTTTTGCAGGGGAAGCTAATAGCAAACTGGCAATACTTGCTAGCACTACACACATGGAACAGAAATTCAGACAAGCTGGAAAAAAATCAGTGATGGTTTTAAGCCCTTTTATGGTTAAAAAGTACTACCTGGCCACACATGTACTGGAGTAAATCACAGTAAAATGTAACCCAAAGTGTTTCCTCTGCTTCCTGCTTTTTTTGAAATTAATGACTGTCAGCATCTCAATACAGATTGCATTTCATACTAAATTTGTCCTCAGAATAAGTACAATAGAACAGTAGGCTTGGAGGGTAAATGGACTTTTATCCATGTCATTACATGTTTGCTTCATTGTTCTCTTGG
This sequence comes from Pardalotus punctatus, assembly GCA_013400915.1. Classification (NCBI taxonomy): domain Eukaryota; kingdom Metazoa; phylum Chordata; class Aves; order Passeriformes; family Pardalotidae; genus Pardalotus; species Pardalotus punctatus. The sequence continues at coordinate 58,082 of VZTX01016534.1, forward strand.
GTTTATGCTTTTTTTCTGTCTCTTGATATTTCACATTTATGACTGAATCTATATTGAGTTCCTGTGTCTTAAAAAACTTTGTTTCTGTGTTACCAGCTGCTCACGGTGTATACACAAGGGTGAGTGTGCCAGCTGTGAATGGATACGTGTCTCTCCTGCCACCACCTGCCAGGTGAAGTTTGTTGGGGAAAACTGGAGTCCCCTGTGATGCCTTTTCCCTGTATTTTTTACATCTGAGCAGCAATCTGTCTCTTTTTTATCCTGACATGGAGAAATGCTTATTGTTTTTCAGGATGATTGCAATGTAACTGCTTCCAAGGGGATCACAACTGCGCAGAAAACAGAGGTTAGTTAGCATTTTAATATCAGCTTTATTAAGGTTCTCTGGGTCAGGGGGAAAATTTATTTAAAATGAGAGGACTTTGCAGAAAGAACAGAGGTATGGATGAGGAGGCAGTCAGTTGGGTACAAACAAAGGTAATGCAGAATTTGGATTGATACTATTTTTTCTTAGTGCTCTGTTGGTGTTAAAAAGTGCCAGCAAAAACTTGTGTTTCAGATGCAGGCACTGGGATAGTGAACATTGCAATTGTCATGTTAGCCTGCTTCTAGATAAAGTATTTACAGCATTGCTTTAAATGCCAAAGTCCGTGTGTGCTGTATTTAGTCACTCCACAGGAGCCAGCACACTGAGGGCTGGAACATATAAGCTGACCAACAACAACAACCAAAAAAAAGAGAACTTTTCAGGCTTAATATCTTACCTAGACTTAAAAGCATGTTTGAGTTCTGCTGTCACAGACAACTCTGGGAAACTAGGCTTCAGAGTCTCAAACCTCTTCCTCATTTTATGCAGCCAGATCACAGCTTCTCCTGAAACATAGCTGCCAGGGGAGCAGAAGGAAGGGGAGGATGTGCCACCCAGTTTCTGCATAACAGAGAAGTGGCTAGAGGATGAGTCCAGGAACTGAAATCCATGGGTGTTAGTAAATCTCTAGTTCACACTTTCAGAAAAAATGTTCTTGTTTCCAGGCTGTAGACAAAACTGGAGATGGATACACATAAGCTGGATCCCTGGGAAGGAAGAAGTGTCACTAGTGCCAAAGTACCTGCTGAATCTGGTTACTGAGTTCTGTGTAGATTTCGTATAGACTTGTATGTGTGCCTACAATCCAAATGATTTGTCTCATAGGCCAGCCCTTTAACCTTCTGCTTTGTAGGTCAGCCCTTTAACCACAAGGTTATCCCTTCATTCTCTATGGAACCAAAATGTTTTTATTTTCTCATAAAACTGAGTGATCTTTTTATCAGTGGTTGCTTATGACATGCAGGTGTTAGGAAAGAAATGAGTAGTGGAGAGAAATTTGACTGATGAGTAAGTACATAGAGATTTGCTGCCTACACTTTTTGGTTTCTGCTTTTCTATGAGTGATGCATAGTTGTTATAAATAGCGACTGTGTTCTTAATCTCTAAATGTTTCATTAGAACTACCCAAACTTTTACCTCTGAAGACTGGAATTACCTCTTAAATTCAGCTGTTCAGCTGATGTTTCTTAAACAAAATCACAAAATACATTTTGTCTTTTCAGAGAAAGTGGAATTGTAATACTTGTGCTTCTGAGTATTAATATTCTGGATTTGATCTGCATTTAAAGCATTATGTCTGGTGAAAGAACAGAGGAAATTCTTCTTTGCTCTGCTTCCAAGTGCATTAATTTGACATTGGTAAATAGTTGGAATTGCCTGGGATATGGCTTTCTTCCACTTGCCTTATCTTGGAAAGACAGTGATGGACAAGCCAGTGAAAGCACCAGAGGCAGTGCAAAGGCAGATGTTTATTTAGAAGTGATTGATCCATTCAGAGAGCTTGAAATTGCATTTGCAATCCTGCTCTCCTTTGACTGCTGGTGCTTTAAGAAGAACATACTGGAGAGTGGAGAAAGAGGATTTGTGTTTTCCCACAACCCCAGCTGAGCATTTAGATTAATATGCTTTTTTTCAGTGCCAGCCCCAGCCCTCCTCCTGACTCCAGCTGCTGGTTTCCATGCATGCACCTTCCTCCTCCGTGCGCCAGCGCGGCAGTTGCAGTGGCTGGATTGAGCCCGCTTGGCTAGGGAACTGATTTGGCTGGAAATAACCATTATCTTGCAGGAGGTTGTTCTTCATCTGGGCCGGTTCCCTGATCCGGCTCCTTGGGGCCCTGTGTTAGCAATGCAGGAGGGGCCGTGCCAGAGAGGGATTCCCCGGGGCGGCAGACGCTGCTTGACCTGGGCTGCTGCCAGTTTTCCTTGCGAGACCCGCAGCCGTGCCGAGCGCACCGCTGGGGCCGTGGCCGCCGCACTTCACACAGCCCGGGGAGGCGTTGGGCTGCCCAGCGGAGGGGGAGGAGGCTGCGGCTCAGAAATGCGGAGCTCTATTGAAGCTGACAGGGCTGCGCTGATTTACATTACCTGAGGACCTGGTGCATGCTTTCTGTATGTCTCTTTGCATGTTTATGCTTTCATCACATGCCTCAGAACTAGTGATTTTTATAAATATCCTCCTGCCTCTCTGCTGTGGCCCCTCTTGCTGCTGGGCATCTCTCCTACTGCCACGTAGCAACAGGAAGGTCAGTGGCTCTCTGGCGCTGGGGAAACGAGTGCTGCAGACCCCAGTGAGGACATTAAGGCCCCTCCTGCTTTCAGTGAGGAAATCCATGATTTCTTTTGCTGCTGAGGCAGATGTTGCAGATTATGGCGGTCAGCTGGGTAGGAATCGGACTCTCGAGTCGCTGAGGCCAGCTTACCTCAGTGCTGTGACCGCGCTGACTCTGCGGCCAAGGCAGGATGGCGCCGGGGAGTCTGTGCTGTGTGGCCTTAGGGAAGGCATGATTTCAGAGGGGACTGAAACTTTCCAGGTGAACAATTCTTCTCGTGATTTCTTCACGGTGTAAGAAAAGAAGCAAGGCAAGATAGTCTGAAGCACCTGTGGTGCGTGGTGCCTGGCAGAGAGACCAGTGGAGCCCTGAAGCACCACGGCATCCTGCTGGTCCCCTGAGCAAGGGGAGCCTGGCGTTTCCCTCACTGGGATTCACGGCCCTGCTGCTGTGTGGGGGTCTCTGTGGTCTGGGATGCTGTGGTATTTTTGTGCTTCAGGGCTCCCTGGTGGCTACCAGTGAGAACCCCAAGGCAGTGTTTTGCTCCTTTCTGTGGTATTTGGCATCTGGTTTTGTGTGAGGATGTTGACTGTCCTTGATGAACTGGAGATTGGACACAAGCAGAAGGACAGGATGCAGGTGAAGAAAAGCACTTGTGTTTGCTGGCTTTAATCTCTTAGATTTCTGCTTTAGTTGCCCTGTCCCAAGGATTAAACTGGTTTCCAGATCGTCGTGGGAGTGAATTTTCCCCCTCGGGCTGTTTGTGAGGGATTTCCTTTGCTTTCCTCTGTTATCCATATGAGAGGTCATCTTGGAGGCCCTTTTTCAGGCCCTCTGGCCCCAGTCTTTGCACTCCTTGCACTTTTCCTGAGGCACAAATCGCGGCTTTCAATCAGTGGTGACAGATCCCTCATTTGCTCTGGCGTGCTCCAGTGTTCAGTGAACCGTGGTGGCATGTGGGGACAATGTGCCGGGGCCTTTTTGAAATGGTCAAAGGGTGTGTTTGCAGATGATGGCGTTGTGACCCTTATGGTCCCCTCAGGCTACCAGCCCGAAGTCTTAGTGCTCTTTTGGGTACATGAAAAGATTAGTGGTGAGAAAAACCTGTGGGATGGACTTTCCTCGAGGCTTTGCACTAGCACCCTTAACAGGGTCAGGAAGACTCAGCTGCCCAGTGGATGTGTCCACGGGTGCACAGCAGAAATCAGGATAACCACAATGCTCTAAAAACTCAATTTAAACTAATAGTGTAGTCAGTCTAAAGTTAAGATACAAATCGTTTGCCTGAGAAGGTCCCAAACAGTTTGTGGTTTCACATGAGTATTTTCCTGTTTTTTTGAATGTTTCAGTTTGTTGTCTGAAAGATAGACAGAGGAAACTGTCTGTGTGGTTATAAAACTGGGGAAGCAGCAAAACTGATTAAACATGAGATGCTGTCAAAAGTATCAAGTGAATACAGTAGGGAAAAAAAAAAATCTCTTCTTGCTGAGTAGTGTTAGTAAGTTAGAATAAGTAAATATAGACCAAAAAAAGCACAGTTTAAAAACTGGCCACATTTCTGCAAGACTGTGACAACATCAGAGCAAACTAGGATTATTTTTAAATGCTGGAGAGCGTCTTAGTGTAAAAATGAGATACCAAAAGACTCCCCTGCAGTTGTTTTGTGTCTTCAGTTCTATGAATGACTTTGAAAGGACTTTCTAGTAAAGCTAATTCTGGGGTGCTTTCTCAAATTTTCATTCGAGGATTTGACCCTGCTTCCCCTTTTCAGGTCACGAAAGATGCCTTCATTTGTTCATCTGATCTCTCATAGTGACAGCACCATGGGTTTTGTCTTGCCTTGTTTTTTAGTTCTTCAGGGGTCACATGAAATGTATCGTTTCAAGCTGAGTTTTTATGATACCTACCTTCCAGCATGTCAGACTGTGATTCCTTTGTGCAACTTTGTTATGAGATAAATTGAAATATAAAATAAGTAGGTAAAAATAGTTGGCTTGTAAAGAAGTTGTGATTGACAGTACTTCTCAGGATTAAGTCTAACAGGATTTGAAATTATTCATAAAAATGTATCCCAGTACCATAAATCTGCATTCCTGAGTGGTGGTTGTTTTTACAGCTGTTGCTTATCTGCCCAGCCTTTTCATAACCAGATCTTGTTTTGCTTTGTTTCCTAATAGCATATCAGCATTCAGTCCATTGAACCTTTGTGGATTTCTACATTAGGCAAAAGTGAAATAACAGTCAGAGGACAAAACTTTACACGTGCCTCAGGCATAAAACTGATACTGACTGGAATCACTGGCTGCAAACCAGATGTGTGAGTAAACTGAAAAATAATGCTATTTACTTAGCGTGGTGAGGATTATATCCATTTTGCTCTAGCGGTATGGTTGTGTGAACAGTTGTCATGTACTTCTCATCAGAGCAGGGGATGCTCTGCACTCCTTTAGTTATACTTCCACTTTAAATTTCCAAAGGATGGAAATGAATTTGGTGTTTGAGTACAAGACAAGGGGTGGATGTACAAGGAACTGTACAAGGAACTGTACAAGGACAGTTCTCTCAGTAGCAGGACAGTTTTGTATCTGTGTTCCCTGTGCCTTCTAGTAGGCACCAAGGAGTTAGGTCACAGGAAAGCCTCAGCTTTTGTTTGAATCTCCTCTGCATCAAAATACTCCTCACGTATTCTAGGGTTCTGCTTGTAAAACACAGACACCCTGCCAGGGAAGGAAATCTCTCATGCAACAGCTCCTATTTTTCTCTGTTGATGATCACACAGTGTAAGTCCCTAGATAATTAGGCAATGCTATTCTGAATCGGTTGTTTGCAGGTGCAGCTGCAGTGGTTGCCTATGATTGTGAAGCCCATTTTACATAGCTAGCACTTGGAAAGGTAGTGTTCACATTTTGCTTCAACAGTGAATTTTTAGGGGATCACAGGAAAATAAAGGAGAGAAGGAGGGAAAGATACAAGTAGAGAGAAAGAGGAGGGAGTGAAAAAACAGGAGAAAAGAAAAAGAAGAAAAGGAAGATGAAGATTCTCAGTCTTGACTAGCTCATGGACCAAGCTGGTAGCGCAGAGAAGTACACAGTAAACAGCAAAATCACACATTGCATCACATAGCCTCATCCTAAAGCAAATTATCTATGCTGTTTTCTGTGATTATTGTGACACATAGCAACTTCATTCAAAAGAGGCCCTACTTTGTCTCTTCAACTCCCTGCTCTCTTGCCACCTCCATCTGGCAGCTCAGACAGAGATTCAGTTCTTTTTTCTCCTTATCACTTGCTGTAGGTTATGCTTTATGTAGTAACACCAGTGGCAGTGTTACAGTGTTTTAGTGTTTGTTTGTTTTTTTTCTTCTCCAGCATTAAAGTTAGAAATGTGCTAAATGATACACAAATGACATTTGCGCTCCCACCAACACGCAAAGAGGCCAAAAGTATATGTATCCAGGCTAATGGGAAAAAATGTTCACCACCAATGACCCTGCATTATGTTTCACTGCCATCATGTTCTAAAATTACACCAAATACCTCCTGGATCAGGTAAGTTTGTCTTTCTATCCTTCTTACATATTTATTCAAATGTAGTTACGGTGAGCCAGTATGAGCCTTCTTCCTTGGCCAGACTGCAGCTGATGTAGACTTGGAAGACTGCTGTAACCTGTTGTGTTGGATGGATTTAAGCCTGTGAAGTGATTTAACAGATAGGGGCATAGTAGCTGCGAGATGGATTCTGTAGACTTATTCTGCCCCACCTCAGGTCTCCTTTATAGAAGTCAAAAGTAGCCTATTCCTACTAAAGCTACACCCAAAATATGGGTAGCATGCATAAATTCTTACTCCAATTAACTTTGATTTCTTGATATTAATATAGCCTTCATCTGTGAAACAGTATAATGTTATCAGTGGATTGGAAGTGAAGTGAAAATAATCATCACTGCAGTGATGTACACAGACTTGCTTTACAGTATGATTCCCTAAAGCCAAAAGAGCCCTTTGCAAACCTTTGCTGTGTTCTGTGGGAGACTCACAGATCTGGTGAAAGACTTAGAAGGTGGTTTTTAAGATATTCTCCGTCACAGCTTTCCACCTCTCCTTCTGCTTGCACAGTTTGTACCTGCTTTCGCGTTTTAAATCTGATGCCTTCTCGAGTGAGGATTTGAGGTAATGGGTTGGGCTGGCAGCTGCAGCAGCTGAGATGTGTGCCCTCATCTCCAGGTGAGAGGCAGCTCAGGCAGCTGGAAATTAATAATACCTTAAACCACTCCAACTCTGTTCAGCAGAGATTGTGAGCCAGAGCCCTCAGACACAAGCACCATTGTGTGCTGAGACAGATGGTCTGAACACTGCCGAGCATGTTTCCTGTGAGGTGCCTGGCACGATGGGTTTGTCCTGAAGAAGGCAAGAATTAAGCACAGGCAGGGCTGCACTGTGGCAGTGAAATACCATGATGCTCTTTCTTCAGGACAGAATATTAAATCATGGTCTAGTTCTTTGGCTGCATAAATAGAAAACAAGGTGGAGAGTCCCTAAAAAGGAGTATTCGTGTGTATGCAATCAAGGCATGTGGTTTTGGGGTGGCAAAACTATTTACCATTACATTATGAAGAAAGGGGGGAAGTACACTGTGTAGCTCAAATTATCTTGTTCTGCTGTTTGACTTTATTATGTTGTCTGCTACCAAAGCGAAATGCACATAAGTAGTTTATTCACAGCTGAAACCTTGATGCAGGACATGTCTGTGGGAAAACAGGTAATATTAACCTCCCTTCCTCCACATGTTTGTTTTTGTTTTGTTTGGCTTTGTTTTTTGCAGTGGTGGTCGCAAGATTACTACAACTGGTAGAAATTTTAATGTGGTGGACAGTGTGATTATTTCAGATGATCAGAAATCAAACCTCACAGTAAGTCTGAATCTCCTTTATAATGCTAAATAGAGGTTTCATGGTGCATTAGGTTTTGTTCCTAAGGTTTGAGGAGATCTCAATAATTTTCAACCACTTGCAGGCACATGCCAGTCATGCTGCTGAAATAAGTATGATCACTTACAGGATTACAGTTGCACACATTCTTAGTACAAAATCACAAATACATATAAGGTGTTCTCCTGCATAATTCCCTGAGCTTTTTTTTCATGGTCTAGGGACTTGTTCCAAATCTGTTCTTTTTGAGTCTCCCCACTCTTCACATATGGGTGTGTTGGAGGAAGGGGTGCTGTACTTCCCTCTGGCTCTGCATTGAAAACCCAAATGATGCCACTGCCCCAGTGAGGGGCAGCAGGCTGGAGCTGATGTTGCGATGAAACCCTTTCTCCAAGGCTGTGAGCAGGTGAGCACCTTGTTGACCCTTGCAGCACGGAGACCAGGACACACCAGCATCACCCAGTGGGGTAAACAATGACCCAGTGCTACAAGGACTGTAGCACCCCCACTCTCTCAGGAGTTAAGTTGGAAAGAGCGAATGCCTAGGAGTGCTGGAGTGCTTGTCTTACTCTTCTCTTGTCACCTGCATTGAGGGGAAAGAAGGAAAAATCACTGTCATAATTCCTGTCTCATTGCAGGAAATAGTTACCTTAACAGTGAGCAATCAGCCTTAAAGCAGTGTGCAGAGTGTGTGACAAATGCACTTAAAGGTAGACATGGGCTCAACACAGAAATTTTTCTAGGTGCTCTGCATGCAGCCCTAAACTCAGGGAAGAGGTTTAGCAGGTATCTGTGTGAAGTCAGGAAGACATTAAAATGAGTTTGAGTGCCTCTGTTTGTAATTGTACCCACTGTTGAGTACTTAATGACTTAGAGCTTTGCTATTGCGTTTCTAGGTCTCTAGGTGTCCTGGAAATGCATCTGAATATCATTATTTAACGCCAAGCCTGAGCCATGCAACAGAGGGTAAAGTTGTTGATATGATGTTAAAAGTGGATACTACCTTTATACCATGTGTCAAATTACACTATCACCCAGACCCAGTGTTCATTAACTACCAGCTGCACACTGAACTGGATCCTGATCTGGAATTAAAAATATATGTAAGTTTCAAAATAATAAACTATGGTACCTGATTTAAAATAGTGCTTGGGGATAATCGTTTTTCTTATGGTATTTAGTGACTGATTATTGTCTTCAATTTTTTCCTCCTAGAAAGAAAATGATAACTTGAATATTTCTAAAACGGAGGTAGAGGTTTATCTGTCATATATGACTGGTGCACAGACCAAAAAGATCTGGTTCAGTGTCCAAAATATTACCAAAAAGCCAGACCGTAGCACCATACTGTGCAAATTCAAAAGGGAAGGAACAGACAAGATTGACTTTTCCACAGTGAAAGTTTTTGTAAGTAGAATTCCCTTTTGTTGCGATTCAGCGCTGTTTGAATGTTTATACATGCGTAGTAAAATGAATCATCAATGTTGTCATGAAACTTGTAGTACGGTTTTCTTCCTCATATCTAAGCATGCCTGCCTAGCTTAGGTACCACTGAGAGAACTGAGCTCATTTTGTGTCTGGTTACTGGGATGGTGTCAGAGCAAGCTCTGCAGTCCAAGCTGAACTCGCTGCTGCTGAGCTCCAGAGCGGTAGCTTGTCACAGCTCTGTCTGCAGCACAGACATCGTTGGAACAGCATCGCTGTCTCCAGGAGAACCCTTCATCTTAGATCTGTAAGCACTCTAATTCTGCTGTGTGGCCATGAGGAAAAGGATTGTGTTCTCCCAGTCACCTTTTCCTGCTAAAGTAGGTAAGGGTCTCTCTCAGGGATCACCACTGAGACAGAAGATATTTCTGGATGAAAAAGGGGGTGAAATTCAATGTGCACTGGGAAAGCTAAAATGCTTCGAGCATGTGGCACAAAGCCAGGCCCAAATATAAGGACATTAGCATGGATATCAAAAGCTAAATTGCAGCTTAAGGTATTTGCTCCATGAATAAGATGAAGATAATGAATTTTCTAAAATGCTATCATCACCATTTATGAAGGATAAAAATTATGCCAGACTCTTATTGCAGTGTGTGGTGGTATAAAACTGAAATAACTATTGACTTAAAGGCATATGGCTCATAGTAAAGATTAACAAAGCTATTCTTGATTTTTTTATCACTGTTAACTGATCCCCCATGTGTGGATCCTGCCATCTGAGCCAGTTATGGCATGGAAAAGCCTTTTTGAGTTTGGTGTTGCATTTAAATACTAATGTTGCCTTGCTGTATCACATGCTCATCCTGCAAACTTCATAGGAGTGACTGTCAGAGAAAGGTCACCACTTCACTAAGGCAAATCAAATGCAATAGTTATCACATAACATTGCACTTTTAGTACCTTAAAAATTATATTTTTCAATATAAGAAAAATATAGACGTAGTAAATCCTCGCATGTTTTTTTTAAACCTTATGAATAGATCGTCATAGAAGAAGTAGGGCCACTGAAAAAAGGATGAGTATAAAAGATAAGTTTGGCTCAAGAATAAATGTATCTCTTGCCTTAGTTTTCCAGAAGAAGGAAGATATTGAGTGTGGGTTCAAAGACAGAATGATCAGTCTGAATGGAGGTGTCAGAGTAGAAAATGCCGTTCTTGTGACAGAAGCAAGATTCAGATAGGTCAAATGGCTCAAGACAGCAGGAACAGGATCATTCCCATCATAGCACTGAGGGAGAACTGACACATGACACTGTAGGCTTGGTAGGAAGGATTTTAAATAAAACTGCAGTCTGGAGACATACTGTATGACAAGAGAGCAGCAAATATAAAACCAGTATTTTAAATTGAAAAAAAAAAAAAAACCAACCCAAACCCTAGGCAAATGGAGGCTTGGTGATTTAATCCTAGCTCTGTGTAAAACTTTATCATGTATTTTGAATGACTCATGAAAGACCTGGAGGTAAGTGGAAAATGGGATCATTGTCAAATTCTTTTTAATGAAAGCAGATCACACTAGATATCTTTATTTCCTAAGATGAGTGATCTCCTCAACAACAAAAAAGTGGTAGATCACATGTACCTGGAAGTCATTCAGTAGACTACTTAACGTGGTGATTATGAGGATGCCAGGGGTTAGGAAAAACTGGATGCTGTGTATGGGGAGCTTACTCTGGGCAATGCTGATGTTCATACAATATTGTTTAATATCACTACTGACTCGAACACAAAAATAAGACATGCACTAGTAACACTTGCTGATGACATAAAGCTCAGAGGCATTACTAATCCAGAGAAGGTTTTATAATGTCATGCGGAAAAATGAAATTAATTTAGGAATAGGAATTGGATTAATTCAGGTGTTCCTTATTGAGTCTGTGATTCATAAGCCAGATAACAGATAAGGAAAGAAATTGGTCCGCTGGATAAGAAGGTTGTGGTGAAGAATAATCTAAATATGAACAGAAAATTAAGTGAGTGCTTTGTCTCAGTTTTCAATAAACAAGGATGAGTAACAGAAATTTCTGCTTTAGGGATTCTTCAGTTGGACATGACTAGTCTAGAAAAGTAGGTGTATTAGTCACAGGATAGTTAATGTATTTAGCCACCAATGCATTTAAACCTTGGAAAAGGCTAATGGGATCCTAGGAAGGCTCAGACCAAAAGAATTTTGCATAGGAACTGTGAAAACATAGAAACACCAGAGGAAAAAGTAACATTTGATGAAGGAAATAGATCTGCTTTGTCTTCTGTTCTTTTTAGCCCCAGAAATACAAAGGCTGTGTCCTTCCAGCCCTGTGGGGTTTTTTTTTGCTTGTGTCTGGTAGCTGTGATGTGACTATCCAGTTGGCAGTCTGCAGCTGCCCTGGCTGCTCACCTCCTGTGACAAGCCACTGATTGCAATCACCAGATCTCTGCCTTCCCTGCTGTAACCCAAAATAATTTCAACTCAACCCTCCTTTTCAATTATCTCAAGCTCATTTCTATCCCTGGCACTTGGTGGTATTCCTTTTATGTGTCAAAATATATTTTTATGTCTAGCCTGTTTATAGTCTTAGCTACCCTTTATTTATGTGCTTTTGCAGTCCTCTTTGAGATCTTCCTTTGCAAAATTTGTTCTGCCATAATTATCAGTGGTGAATGCCTCAGTTTGGCATTTGGCAAACTTCAACACTTCCATGTATCCCTAGGAATTAATGCCTGTCCTGTCTTTGACAAGGCTGCTGTTGGGGGATGTTGTACATGTATTGTAACATGTTCATGTACATGTTGTACATGTATCATATGTTGCATTTTTTCTTAAGGATCTTCAGGAATGACATAAAGAGGTTGAAACTTCTGCAAAGAAATAGGGAAGAGGGCTGTAGATCAGGTGTCTGAAAAATTCTGCTTCCCTCATTCTTATCATGAGTCTTATCTTACTTTTCTACTCAGCAGAGCAACACTGCAAGTGCAAACACATGCCCTCCTTCAAAATGCCAGAATATTTAGCAGTGACTCTGAAGTGCATGAGCCACTTGGCCAGCTGGAGGCCAGATCTTGCCTTTCATTTGAGGGCTCTAGTTTGCAGTGAGAGCATGACAAAATTTGGTGCTGCATAAGGACCTCCAAATTTTTTCATCACTTCCCTGTTATCCTGCTTAAACATCAAATAAAGTAAAGTTAATGGTGGTTCACATACATTTTCCTGAACTGCTGCTGCCTTCCCAATAAACTACCATTGTCCTTATGTGCCTTAAATATTTTTTTTAATACATTAAATGTCATTTTAAGCCCTGAGATAGTATCTATCCTCTGTTAACACAGTCATTGCTTTTCTTCAGGTCAAATTAGGAAATTTTGAGCATGAAGTCAAACCAACATCATCACACATATATTTATATGTTCTTATTTTGCTACCTATTGTGGTGGGCGTCATTATAGGTAAGTACAATAATGTATTTTCATCTTTTGATTTGCTGAAGGGTATGATCATGACACGAACACTGTACATACTCACATGTCTGGAACTGTCACAGGCAGTCAGGTGATTTTACCCTGTTCCAAATAAGAGCAGACAAAGTTAGCTCTGTTCTGGTGGTGAAGTCCATCTTGTCAGACTGCAGCACGTTACAAGACAGTATTTCTGACTGTTCTGCTGGGATTACTCACTATCACCTCATCAAGCAAGCCACAGGACTGACATCCTTGTGTCACAACTTGGTCCCTTCCAGCTGTCAGAGCTCAGCTACCCTCCTGTCCCTGGGGCAGATGTTCCCTAACAAACTGCTTATCCTCAGGCACTGTCTGTGGTGTTTCTGCTCAGTCTCATTTGGATCATTCGTGAATTTGTGGGTCATTACCAAGCTCAGGGAGGTAAATAGTTGTCCCCTTCTCTTTCTGGTGCTCACTTTTTTCTGGGTGTTTTTGCCTGGTGATATATTTGATAGATTTCCATTTATTTGAATAAGTGTAGGGGTTTGTTCATTTGGTTGGTTCATTCTTTTTTGAAGTTCATTTTAAAAAAAACCCATATCTCATACCTTTATTCTCTCAAAATAAGCTTTAGAAAAGTTAACATCTTGTGAGTGGATTTTCTGTTCAAAACAACTGTTTCTCCCATTTAATCAGTGCTACCTTAAGGAGGTTGATATTAGTAGAAGTGGTTGTTAGTCTGTGCCTCACTGCAGGCTGTATATAGCAGGGTGTGCTGCACTTTCAAATAAAGTTGGATTGACAATTCTAAGACCTTGTTAAAAAGAATGATTTTTATTAAACACTGGGGTATAGATCCAGATACCTATGGCTCGTGGGTACTAGCACACTGAAAAAAGTAAAATACTAATTCTCCTGCATTGTGCAAATGTACGTTAATCCTTCTGTTTCTTAATAATAAAGCGTCTTGTATAGGAATTTCCTGTTCTGTGATTTCTGTACTCAGAATCTCTTTTTCTTCCTTTTTAGCTGCATTCATAGTTACTAGATACAAATCCAAAGAGTTAACTCGTAAACAGAGTCAGCAACTTGAACTGCTGGAATATGAGATTCGCAAGGAAATACGTGAGGGTAGGTCTACAGCATATTTTCTGAACTGAAACTGTCAAGAAGCTCACATTATATAAACATTTTCATTCTGTAGCTGTTAGAATATTTTTGTGTTGTATCAGAGTTCCTGTTTAATATTGTATGCACTGCAGCAGTAGATAGCACTGAGCTAATAGGATTGCATGTAGTATTTCCATCAAGAAAAAAGTAGATTGCTACTTTCCAGCTCATAAGAGCTTCAGCTATAAAAACAAACCCTCTTCCCTGAAAACTGTTTTTTAAGGAATATCTGCTGTGGCCAAGTTATAATTGTGAAACTGATTCTGTGTCAACTAAACTAACTCTCTGGGTGGGGATGGGGGGTGCTTTTCCAGGATTTGCTGAACTGCAGATGGATGAATTAGATGTGGTGGATAGTTTTGGAACTGTTCCCTTCCTTGACTACAAACACTTTGCTCTTAGAACTTTCTTTCCAGAGGTAAATATTTCAAAAGTTTTTCAACTGTCAGCCCTGACTAATATTAAAAAAAGCTAGGAAGGTCAGGATCAAATAACTAAAAAAAATACTACACAGTAATCACACATTGTTCTCACAAGAAACTTTTCTTAAATCAAGAATTACCAAAGAACACTTAAAGCTGTATATCTCTATATTTAGCCAAGCCTTTATGCTGTAGATAAATCAACATTCTTGAATTTTCAAGGGTTGTGTGTGTATCCATTTCTTTTTGTTCAGCCTCACTGAGCTGCTTGCCTTTCAGGCCATCCTAACTAAGCTATAATTTGTCCATTGCTTTTTTTGTTCCCATACTTTCACTTCCAATGCTATAGCTAATTAGAGTAACAGTCAGGCTAGCTAACATGCTAGCTAACATCATGACACTTCCTAATCAGACTCGTGGGATGAAGAATTCTCTAAGATGGTGCTGGCTTTCTATACCAAGGTGCTGACAGAAATGGTAAGATGTTGATACAAAGGGGTGCAACTCAAATGCTTAGAAATTACATAAGTACTTAAGCATTATCTAGTTTAGATGCAGATATTTTCAGTGTTTGTTGAAGCAGTTTGTGCCACTGTCAGAGGACCAAAAAGGCTTTCTCTTGAATGTTTTACTTCTCTTGCTAATTTTTCTTGCATGTATGGCACGTTACGATGCTGGTAAATGCCTTTGCCACAGCCTTCAGTGTTATATCATGATGTTAACTGGTGCTTACGAGTATTTATCCAACTGGCAGAAGCTGTGCTCTCAACTGGTGGTATTTTCTTGTATGACTGACACCAATAAGTAGAAATTTGGTTAGTGTAGGGCATAACTGGTATGTGTGTGAATTATCTGCTAGGGTTCATGTGTTACTCATCACTGCTGTGGCCAAGTCTTGCACTCTTGTCTGCACACTGCTTCACTTTATCCCTGTTTGTGATCCTAGTAAAACTCCATTGTGATAAAGTTAAATACACATGATAGTGCAGAATCAGGGCCTTTGGTTTTTGTACAACACCAGATACTAAGGCAGAGTAACGTTTAGCAATTGCATATGCAAAATCCTTGTATACTTTGAGTCCAGTTTTCACACCAAAGGACACTGAGGATATCTCTGCTGGTACTACTGGAATGCCCCCAGCCTAATTTTTAGGGGCCCACCAGGTGGTTTGAAGAAAGTGAAAAGGAAACTCTACTTCCTGCATCTCTTTCTTTTCTGTTGTTTTGTTGCCAGGCATATTAGCATTAAAATAGCAATTTTATTCTTAAGAATATACCTTTTCCTATATTTTTCCTTGTCAAAACAGTAATAATCTGTAGAAGCTGTCTCAGTGGAAATGCTGTACTTTTTGCAAATCAAAAGTTAAGAAAGAAAGGTATAGTCTGCCACTCTGCTGCATTCTGTAAAGTAAAATGGGAAGGGCTCCTGTTTTGCCTTGGTAAGTCTCATGCCACTGCACATCCTGGAAATTATTTCAGTTGGATTTTGTCTCAGTTTGAAATACTTATTTCACAAAGATACACTTGCTACTGTTAGCTCTCTACAAACATACGGTGTCAGGCAAGTTATTTAATGTGTTTTGTACCAATTTTTCCTGCTAAGTACTTACTGTTTACATTGCAGGAGTGTCCAAACATGCCTTGTGCTGTATGAATGTGGCAGAAAAGCAGTGCTCCACTAAACAAATATTATAGATGAACAGAAAAGCCAGTGTGGTAGAGATTGTGACTGTCAGAAGGGTCAAAGTGACAAACCACCACTTCCTTCACTAACCTCATGTGTTTTTGCATGATGTCCATATTGTACTCTTTGTGCCCTCCAGTGTGATTGATGGGCTTTGTCTCATCTAATCTAAGCTGTTTAAACATGGAAATTGAAGCTGTTCACTGAGTATCTTCCACAGTTGGTGCAGAGATGGGCAGCTCAGGAAAGTGATTCATCCCAGTTGTCTGAGGCATTGCCCTTAGAATGGGGCAAGTTGCTTAAAGAGGGAGTTAGATACCTAAAATTAAGAGTGGTGGATCCCACCTTTGTTTTGAGCCTTGATTCCCACTGCTTCAATTTTCTATATTCAATCTGGCTTAATGGCTTTTAATGCTTGTAAGTGTAAAATGGATACTATATCTATCCTCAAAATGTTCTTGATGCCCAGCCTCATTTTTGCTTTGCTTGTTAAATTTGTCTTATTATTTCTGTTTTCCCTCAATTTCACACATTGTTTGGTTTAATGCTACCATGCTTGTTCCCTGTTTACATACATTTTTAACCTTTAACACAGTTCTGGTTCTTTCACTCTGAGTGTGTGTGTGTGTGTGTGTGTGTGTGTGTGCATGTATGTGTTTTATTGGTAGTTGGTGTTAGGGTTGCTGAAGAAGTTCTGGAAAAGTGGGAATAGCCAGTGGAGGAAGAGGAAGAAGACTTTGGTACAGTAGAAGAGAACAGAAGGGATGAGGAATGGCAGGGATGAAAAATGGAGTATGTAGATGAAAATTTAGATGCCAGTGTGGGCTTGCAGCCCAAAGTCAGTCTTACCCTGGGCTGCATCAAAAAGAAGCATGGAAAGCAGGCTGAGGGAGGTGATTTTCCCTCTCTGCCCCTGTGAGACCCCACCTGGAGCACTGCCTCCTGCTCTGAGGTTCCCAGCACAAGAAAGACATGAACCTGTTAAAGCAAGTCCCAAGGAGGGTGATGAAAATGCACAGAAGGTTGTGACACCTCTCCTACGAAGAAAGTCTGAGCCAGTTTGGATTGTTCAGCCTTTAGAAAGGAAGGCAGCCTTACAGTTAAAATGGGGCTTATAAGAAAGATGGAGACAGACTTTTTACCAGAGCCTGTAGTGACAGGACAAGGGTTAATGGTCTTAAACTGAAAGAGGATAGATTTAAATTGGACATAAAAAGAAAGTTTTATGATGAGAGTGATGAGACACTGGAACAGGTTGTCCAGTGCAGTTGTAGATGCCCCATGCCTGGAAATTTTCAATACCAGGTTGGATGGGGATTTAAGCAACCTGGTCCGGGGGAAGATATCCCTATCCATGGTAGTGGGGTTAGAACTAGATGATCATTAGGGTCCCTTATAACCCAAACCATTCTGTGATTCTCTAAAGAAACTAGGGGCTGCCAGCATCACAGATAAAGCTGTAAATAATTTACACTATTTACTGTGACAGTAAATAGTGTAAATTTGTTGCTCAAGAGGCATTTTCAAGGTATTTGAGAACTGGGGGGCTTCCTTTTGTGTGAGAGCTTTTGCTAGGACTGGGTGTGTGGTGGCACCTGTGCCTCTGTGGGGACTGACAGCATGGACCTCCTGGAGAGTTCATTAGTGAATATTCATGAAGTGCCTTGAAATGAATGGAAGCAGATGAGCTGAAGTGTCTCTTGGTTAGCAGCAGCCCCGTATAGCAGAGGCTATCACTGCCATCCAGGAAGGAGGCAGCCTGCAGCACCCCTTGCTCAGCAGCTCGTTCACAGATGACGGTGATACACAGCTCTTCCTGAGGAGCTCTGGTTCGCTGCTGTGCTGGTGCAGCTCAGCAGCATCCACTAACACACAGGAACATTGAAACTGATACCAGGTCATTTCTGAGAGATCACTTTCCGGGGAGCTTTGGCAGCACCTTGCAGAAGTTACTGTGTAGAGTTTTTGTATTGTGTCTGCTTTAGAAGCTGACATTTCCATTGTTTTATTTCAAGTAGTGTCAGGAACATGCTTGGCGTGTTAAACATATGTGTGTTAGAAACTTTTGGTATACTTATGAATGATAAATATCCCCTTATATTTTAGTCAGGAGGCTTTGCATCCATCTTCAGCGAAGAAATGCCACAGGTAAGCTGATGTAGTGTGATATGCCATAATTTTTTTTTTCAAGAGTGATTGTATCCTTTCTCTCAGTGATGTTCTAGAGCACATCAGCTTGTATTTCCAGTATGCTCCCCTTCCTCCATGAGGAGGGTTACATGGATTTATATATAAAAAGAGTTTGAAGTGTAAGATACTGTTGTCCAATGTGCATTATGACTTATTTAAATAAAACAGAATCTCATCACGGGAAATGATGGGCTAACTTAACTATTGGCATTGCTTTGTGTATAGGGCGGAAAATGTATGCTCTGCATGTGTATATTCTGTGTTGTACACAAACACATGCTTTTTTTGTAAAATCCTGAGACCCCTTAAATAAATGCAAAATTCCCACTGATTTGAATGAGGCCAGGATCTTACCCCATATGTTTCTTTCCATTTTTTCTGAGCATTAAGAATCCATCATAGCCAAACTACAGTTTGCTTATTTTTGTTTAACTATTCCAGAGCAGAGACCAAACGAGCAAGGATGAAAGCTTCAACATGTTGCATGCTTTAATTTGTAACAAGAACTTTCTTGTTACTCTCATTCACACCCTTGAAAAGCAGAAAAATTTCTCTGTGAAAGACAGGTATAGTATGATTATGCTTATCATCTTCAAGAAAAAGAATTAGCAGGAAAAAACAACATGGATTGTAGCACACTAATGTATTTTCTACTTTTTGCAAAACAAGCCTGCAGTACTCTGGAGCATTTTTCCTTCTCCATCTGCACACACTGAAGAAGAAAAAAACATTGCCATTAAAACAAGCAATTAAAGAGAACTTGGAATGTTTGTACATATAAACAAAGAGGCAAAGGAGCAGGAAAGCTCAGTTCAAAACAGTAAACACTTCCTGCAGTTAGATCAACAGTTCTACAGTTTAGAAATGTTCTGTCACTGAAGCAGGTGTTGTTCTGCAGAATTAAATTTAGAGACACAAGTTCTGTGTTTAAAAAATAATCACAAGAGCAGATGGACTTGAATTTTTTATATTTTTGTAGAGAACAGTGGACAGTTTATGTGCCTGAGGTGGGAGAACTTAGGATATGAACTACACTAAAGTGTGTTTCATTTATTAAAGATGACTGGGAAGAGAAATTCCAAATTTATAGCATTCTTTTTTTTTTTTCTTTTTTCCCCACAGATGCTTGTTTGCATCCTTCTTGACTATTGCATTACAAACTAAGCTAGTTTATCTGACCCATATTTTGGAAGTGTTGACAAGGGACTTGATGGAGCAGTCAAGCAATGTACAGCCTAAGCTCCTGCTCAGACGAACCGAATCTGTGGTAGAAAAATTGCTGACAAACTGGATGTCTGTCTGCCTTTCTGGATTTCTCCGGGTATGTGTAGATCTTTTCACTACATAAGATATGCAGAGAATTTCTTTAATTGATTTTTTCATAGGAACTGTTTGAGGGATCAGTTTAAAGCATTCAATCTAGCATTTAACATTATGAATGTGAGCTTTTTTAGTTTAGGTGACTTAGCTGGCTGTCATCAATGGAATGCAGGAAAAGAGCACATTCCAAGCAATGATCGTGTCATGTATTTGACCAGGATTTGGGTAATTTTGTAATTCTAGCATATCCTTTTCTCATATGAGACATTTCAGCCCAGTGAGATGTATTGTGATCATACTAAAAGACTGATACACTTGTTAAAATGCAGCTGTACCCTTCTATGCAAGTTGTTGGAAAGCTACCACGAGATGGACATTTAAGGAATACCATCCTTTGCAAAACTAAACTTTCCAAACTTTTCAACCTCCAAACAGTATTGCTGATTTCAAGAACTGAAGGACTTCAAATGGAAACAAAAGAAGCATTTAATTTCATTTTAATGTTTGTTTATTTTTGTTACTTGATAGCACTTTGTTCTTGGTTTCAGTGTTTGGTTACTCTTCCTGTTTCTCTTATCAACGTGGTGCTGGCACTGTTGGTATCACTCTCATCAGTGCTTGCACTAATACAGCAGCAGAATTGTTTTGAGGCTCAGCAGCTCACACCGGTTTCCCGGAACGGAGGAGAGTGCCAAGGAACTGTCAGAGATATGTTCTCGCTACACCAGGCATTTTTACAGAGCTGTGCTAGTGAGATGCCTTAGCCAGGCTGTGGGAATGGTGTCACGTGGAAATAGAGATACATCCTTCCTTTCTCAGGTGCCTTCCTGTGCCCTGGGGTTTAGGCAGGAGAGGAAAGCCCCAGTTTCATTTCCTCTTTTGCTGATACACCAGGGTAAGTGCCACCAGCTTGCTCCCAAGACATTTTTCAGAGACAAAAAGTGGAGACACCAAATCAAAAGGAAACTAGTTGTTAGCTTGTTTTCCCACAGGACTGAAAATGGAAGAAATAGCTGAAGTATGCATGTGAACATGTGCGTGTCTCACCCCCCACCCACTCTCTGGTGGAACTAGGAAGTGTCTGCCAGGTGGAGTAGGAGCAGCTTGTCTGTAGTGTGCTTGTGCACAGCAAGGGGCTGTGAGCTATCTTGCCATTCACTCCAGATGTCCTTTGCTATTTGCATGAGACTTTTCACACTGAAAAGCAAAAGATGGAGGTTAAACAAATAACTAGATAAATCTGCTCAGAGGGATTTTCTTTTCTAATTACAAGATAATGAGTTACTTAAAAGGAAATAACACCATTTGTTACACTTGATTTTCTTCTAGTTACTCATGCTCATTTAATGATTACAAAAATAAATGTTTCTTGCATTTGTTTCCTGTCCTAGGAGACAATTGGTGAACCTTTCTATTTGCTGGTGACAACCCTCAATCAGAGGATTAACAAAGGACCTGTTGACGCAATAACTTGCAAAGCCCTGTACACTCTCAACGAAGACTGGCTGCTGTGGCAAGTGTCTAAATTCGAAACCGTGGTATGTTTGCCAGCTTGTGTTCCCTCCAAGCACAGACAGCTATGTTTTCTCTAAGAAGCTAAAATAAGGCTCTTAAGACACTAAGGTGGTGGATGAGTACCCAGATAGTAAAATTATTATTGCTGACAAAGTTTCAAAACACACTAAGAGTTTAAGTAACTGGTGTTTCACTGATATACATTTCACAAATAGCACTCACTCCTCACTTGACAGCATGCATTAATCACCAAAGAGTAGTTTTAATGAAGTCTCAGGGTATTAAAAAATCCTTCTTATTTTAAACTATACTACAAAAATACAAACATGCTTAGAATTTAAAGTAAACTACACTTTACCAATGAATGAAAGATGGAAAGCAGAGGTTTTATTTTTCTATTGTGTTTACTTGTGGCTAATCTTCAGGCAATAATTTGCTGTATGTTTCCATATTATTAGCACCAAATTAGCAAGGTTACAGCATGGTGGATTTTACTTAGTTGCTTGGTTAAAAACAAGGTATCTGGGATGTCTAGCTAAGCTTCTGAACTTTACCATCGATTTTTTGCCTTTCTCAAAGCAACTAAGAAGTGCTTCCTGTTTTACAGTTACACCCAAACATCTGTGAAAGCTGGAGTTCCCTTACTGATTGTCATTCTGACACTGAGATGAGAAGGGATAGCAGGGTTATTGCATTTTGGGGCATGTAAAAATGGTGACTTTTAGAGTAGGAGGACTGAAAAATATTTTCAAATAACCAGAGCACTCTTTTGCTCCAGAATTTCTGAGTGATTTTATGTCTGAGAACTTTAAAATTTATTTTCATTTCATTTTTGTAGCTTCCTTGCTTCTTAACTCCTGACTTCCACTCAGAGTTACCTGACATAATTAGGAGTATGAGAAGTGCCACTGAACAGTGGGCTTCACACCTTGGGAGCAGAAACTGCCAGGCAGCAATGGCTGTGGCAGGGAGGGTGCAAGTGCTGGTGGCTTTGGAGGAGAATTCAGCCTTTTTCAGAGCCCATATGCTGAGTCTCTGGTAGGGCTGAAGTTTCCAGGTCTGCCCATCTTCTGTTTTGAAGCAAGAAGTTGGAGGTGCTAAGGTGCCCTGTACTGGAGTAGACTACATGACCCTGGAAAATTTGGCTTGTCAGCAGTCTGTGGACTTACGTTGCTGGGCCACAGAGGAAGCTCACTGAAATGGCAGCATTTCTGTGAATAATTTCTGAATTGTCATTTTCTACTGAAAGCTTCAAACTGTTAGAGTCAAATCTTCTTCTTACAAAGCTGCTGTTAGAAGCTACATTTGAAGGTACTTCAAGCTAAGTTACCAGAGTGTGCATTTGGAAAGGAAGTTTGTGACTAAAAATCAAATGCATAATCCAAGATCTTTGGTTTCCTTGTTCATGTGCTGCATTCTGGCATGTATTTGAGATCCAGCGTAAATTTAAGTACATTGCTATATGTATCCATAGGATACAAAATGCAGTAGTGATGCAGAGCAACAATTTTCAAGCAACCTCAATATGCCTGTTACTAGTAGACAGCACAGGAACATCTGGTCCTGTGGAATTAATTGACTTTTCTTATTATAGCACACTTCAAATTGAGAGCCCTTGGGGGGATAACTGACTCTGAAACTTCTGAACAACCTTAAATACTTTTTGTAGAGGTACTTCTATGCATGCAGGCACTGAGAGGGTCTTGTGGTCAGACTGCAGTGAAGAGGAGAAAAAGTAAATGGTCTGAAGGACTTGCTGTCACTGGGGAACACTGCAGATGGATGAGGAAGTGAGAGCCCACAGCCTTTCTTGGGCCTTGTTTGCTGCCTTTGCACTTTGTATTCCTGCTTTTGAACAGGAGATAACGGTACTGCTCAGGGTTAATACAGGTCAGTTTTCCCCGCTAAGGTGCTGCATTCCTTGGACTTAGCTGAGAAAAGCTGAATGTTCCCTTTAAAATCACCACAAAAGGAGAGAGGAATCCTGCAATAAAATTGCAGAGATGAAGTTCAAGGACTGTAGTTCTGGCTGGGCAGGGAAAGTGTTCTGTTTGGCGTTTTATTTGAGATTTACACTGGAAACTAAAACTGTGCTGCGAAAGAGACATGGGTGGAGTGGTGAGGCTTTCTGGGCTGGGGAAGCAAGCCAGCTGTGCACATTTTCTCTTCAAGAATGGCACTTAACAGGAGGCTAAAGAGAAAGTAGTCAGTTTTCTTCTCTCACTAGCACTTCACATGCTCTGCATTGACATGCAGGATCTGTGAGCTTACAGACAGGAAACCAAGTGTTTTCTTCTTACTGTGGAAGAGCATTTCTGCCTAAAGGATGGCAGGTTTTGTTTTCTAAACGGAGTAAATTCTGATCTGCATTTTCAAGTGCATTTGCAGTTGCTCACTGCAGTTACATTCTGCGTGCTGCAGTATTTTGTTGGTATTTTGTTTTGCCCTTTTCCCCAGCCCTACAACAGCAGTACATTAAAATCTGCCTATCCAGAGCAAAGCATAAAAATGCAGCCAAAAAGAGGGTGATAAAAAGGTGTTGAAGCAAATCTGCAGATACTTGGTGTCCAGATTTTTTAAGCTGTGTAGGCACTTGAAGATGCAGGGATACATCTGCCAGGGAGTTAAATTCTCAAATCAGTAACACAGCACAAACAAGGGTATAGGTGCTCTGCATGAGAATCTCTCCTTTCAGGATTGGGAGTTCAGTTCCAAACCAGTAAAAGCAGAACACAGACAGCCTCCTAGAAATCAGGGTGAGCTCCACAGGTCAGGAGAGGTTTTTTAAATTCAGGTCATTTGTAACCAGGAAAAAAAGAGAACCAAGAAACATGTTGTGTTTGAATTGTATTAGAGCTGTTCCTTGGCAGGGCCCCATGCCATTTGAAAAAGGCCACAGACCTTGGGATCACCCAACACCCTACTGTTAACTCTCTCTGCTAGAAAGGATGAGGTCTTGGACAGAGATGGGCTGCTGAAGTACATACTCAAGTGGAGGAATTGAAGGAAAGATGCTTCAAAAAGTCTTGGTCAAGTATGGACTGAAAAGCTGTGCTCTTTCATGCTGTAGTTATATTTGAGTACTGAGAAATAAAGCTGCCTTGAAAGAGACTTGGATGTGTCATGGAGCCTTTTCGCAGGCTGAGGAGGCAAGCCTGCTTTCTCACAGGCAGACAGGCAGCTGCACCCCTCGGCAGATAATTTGCTCAATGACTGATGAAGAAGTGCACTCCACAGCTGAGTGTTAGCATTTCACTGAAGAATTTAATTTTTAATAGAAAATGCCAGCCTGAAATGGGAGAAGTTCTCAGTGGTATATCTCCTGTAGGAAACCAGGGGAGACTTTTTGTGGTAGACTTGGTGCTCTGGCATTCCTTTGAATAATCAATGCTTATTTTAAAAAAGGCATTTGGGCTGTTGAATTCTTTGCTGATATGTATTTGCATTTTTAGATGGGAAGAAATTATCTAGTTCACCTGTTCAGCCTTTTATTAAAAGTGTAGCAAAGCCACATAGTGGAAGGTCGTTTAAAGTGTTCAACTGCTTTATGAGTTAAAAGAAGGATGTTAAAAGAAGTGGGAGGCCTGCAAGGGAGTAAAGCAGAGACAAGGAAACCAATTTCCTAATAAGACATCATGGTTGTGGTATTATTAGTCACACTTTGTGAGAGATAAGGAAGCTATTAAAAGCATGTGACATGTGGGGATTTTTGTCAGCAGAAAAGAGCACAGCAGCCCTCACTAGGAAGTGAGCCGTGCAGATGTTGGCTACAGGAGAGTCCTCTGGATTAGAGACAGATTGAGTGCCATATTCTTCAGCATCAACAGCACAACCCTTCCTTTGTGCAGTGCCCATCTAGCCTAAATTTAACTCCTGCAGCATTTTCTGTGCCAGTTGGCTAAGTGTTCTATAACCTCTTCATAGGTAACTGTTCTGGCTGCTGCAGATGGATCATGCAATCAGTCTGATTTATCCTGTTCATTGTGTTTCATAGTCTGGGAGACAGGATTCGTTTTAAGGCAGTTTTGTTACATGGTACATCATGGTATTGACTCTGCATAAATTGTCTAACTTTTACCAGTCAGAAGGGTTTTTTCCTGTTTTTCTGTCTGTCTGATAAATGGAAATATGATTTGTTCAGATGCATAGCTGAGTAGATAACAGGGCAATGAATAAGTCCTTGAATATCCCAGATTATTGTTCTTTATTTCTAAGAAAATACGATATTATCACATTTCTTTATTAAACTACATCTCATTTATTATCTGCTATGGTTATTAATAGCTTTACTAAATAATTCATTGTGTGAAATTAATTTTGAAGAAAACTACAAATCTGAAAAGCCATCTGCAAACACTCTTTTCAAATGTCGTTATTTCAGACACTGCACGGGTGAAAATAGGCTTTTTTAATTTGTTCCTGTCTTGTAGTTAGGTTCCAAGCAAGTTCCTCTACAAGCAGTTGCAGGTGCCACCTTCTCCTTAAATAGCCTTTAATGATTCTTGCAACCCATGTTGAAGCTTTTCTGAAGAGTACTGTGACTTTGTCTTGCTATCACTGATTTCTAGTGCATGAAGTCTCATCTCTAGATATTACGAGCTTGAATCAGGCCCTGTAATTTTCTCCTGAATCTTTCCCTGAGTTAATTGTATTTTTGTTTCCTTTGCAAAGTGAGAGAGCTTAGGAGAAGGCATGATGATATTTTCTTGTGACTTTCACATCTCCTCCTGTGTTTTCTCTTATATATTTTCTGACCTCCAGAGCTGATCATAACAGGGCTTTCTTAATTTTACAGGAATTTCTGTTCCTTTTTCTAGTTCTACACTTTGTGTCTAAATGCAGTGATTGTGACTGTCAGTTTCTGATTAATGGTTTCTAAAGCCAGGGATTGTGCTGTTAGACAGGTTGAATCTGATTTATGAAAACTTGAGCTGCAGAGGGACAACTTAATAATAATTGGCTTTCCTAACTTGCCATCAATTGATTCATCACTTAAGATTAACTTCTGCAGGAAATCACATCAGCAAAATCATCTGACTGTCGTGGTTTAGAGACTCTGCACATTTAAATATTCCTTCCGACTGACCACTTCTTTGAGTTCTAAAGTTTCCCTGTTATTCTCACATTGTGGGTGCTTTCACTTAAGGAGTCCATACGTGACTTGTGTTCCGTCTACATAAAGGATCATTACTGTCTTCTTCCAGTCCTGTCATCCTACAGCGAGTGGAGCGGGGATGGGAGGACTCTCGTGTGCTAATGACTGAAGAGGCTGCACATTCCTGTGCAACCTGCGTGAGAGTATGTGCTGAAAAGAAAAGGCAGAAGAGAAATAGACAGTGCCTCCTGATAGTCTGAAAGGAGTAGAAAATGAAGCAGAAGGAGAAACATGAATATTGCAGTGTAGGAATAATGTTAGAAGGAAAGGATCATCTAAAGGAAGGAATGCTTCCAAGGATGTAGAGCCAAATCAACATCAGTTAAAGTGCGAGGAGCTACTTCAGAAAGATCAGTTCAGAGACTAGAAGGGGCAAAGACTGATTAAAATGAGTTTTCCAAGGACAAAATACAGTTAGTCCCTGTCCACATTTTAATCCTACAAGACCATGACCTCAGGGCAGTCGAAGTCAAGGACAGGACTGCTGTCTGTTCAGTTGGTCTGTGGGCCTAACCAAGCATGACTCCCTCACTGCTGTGCCAATATATTTTTTACTAATTTTCTGCATGAAATCCCAACCTGAGGCATAGTGTCCAGTCTGCTCCTCCTTCTGCAATCCCGACATATCCTTGTCTTCCATTCCATCTGTCCTTCCCATGGACTCATTTTCCTCACAATTAAACATCTTGGTGTCCTGATTAAGTTATTCTCTGTTACTTCAGTTATATCCTAGTCTTTCTTAGATCCTGATCTTCATAGTTTTGCAACCCGTTTTTAATACTCCCTTTGCTTCTGTTGAAACAGTAAAGTTAATTTATGTCACCATTGGACTACTTTTTTTCACAAGCAGCATGTTGAAATTTCTGCTCTTGCTGGGTAATAAACAGAAAATACCATTCTACAACTATTAATAACTACCCATTTTTCTAAGAGAGAAAATTTGTCCCTGCAACAGCCTGGACAGAAGTTCTTTCCTTCACATGACAGCAGAGAAAAAAAATTGTTTATTTGCTTCCTGTTTTAATGATCACCCCTTCACAGAGTCACACCTGCAGTCCTCTCATTTCAGTCAGAAGATAAATATTACACCAGAATTGTTCAATAGCCAGAATGGTTTGAGTACATGTATTTTCCTATGCCACTTGCAGTCAAGTGCTGGCACCTAAAACACTTGTTTTAATTCTGTTCTGAGACATCTCCAGCAGAACATCTGTATCCATGTAGCTGGACAGTGATTTCACTGCACAGAGCAGGCTGTGGCACTGGAAATTTTTGCTGTTACTGCTCAGCACTGACAGTTCTGTGCTCATCCCTTATTCTCTGCCTTCTAGTAGTTAATCTGCCTGACCTGATCAGAAATACAGCCTGACAAAAGAAACATTCCCTGGAGATGGTTTCTCAGTGTCATTGGCACCTCCCTCCAGCCCCTCAGCTTGTGTGCAGCCCAGCAGAGGAGTTGTGTCCCAGCCGAGAGTAGCTGTGAGCCCAAGGGCAGGGGTGCTGTAACCAGACATGGGTGTTTGACCTGGAGTGATAACTAATAGAACACAGTGCACTTTTCTGGGCAGATCTGTACCCCTTTGGATTCTGGCTGCTGCAACATGCTCTCTCTTTTCACTGCTTCTGAAGGAGCCCTGTCTGTGCTGCCTCCAGAGAAATGACTGTAACGCAGACAGACGCTGACACCTCCAGGGGAGGTGTACTTTTTGTATGATATAAGGCACTCAGCATAATCTGCTGGTGTAAATATGCATTTTAACACTGTTTATCCACTCGGAATCAATAATGCTTACTGTGACTACTTACTCAGCAACCTTATCAGATCTCTTGTCGCTTACAGTTTTGCTGTTAAGGCATTCATTTTACATAAAAGACCTGGTTTTTTTAGAACATGCATTGTAATTCTTCCTTGTCTCTTGTTGTTTTTTTGGTAATTCACTGAAATATATTTGCACAAAAGCAGAAGACAAAATACACTTGCAGAAATACACGGCTATATATACATATATGTCTTTGATTTTTTTGAACAGGAAGAATTCTAAATGCTTCTTTGTGTCATTCCTTCAAATAATATTTAGTTGAAATAGCTTTAATAATAAATATGCTGAAAATCTCTTCGGTGCTGAAAATCTGTCAGGAGTTTGTAGGTTTCCTATGCCAGGTGCTGTCTGTAAGTCAGACTAACATGTGTTTCTTTCCCCAGACAGTGAACATTATCTTTGAAAAAATCCCAGAAAATGAGAGTGGAGATGCCTGTCAGACTATCCAAGTTAATGTTCTGGACTGTGACACCATAGGCCAAGCCAAGGAGAAGAGCCTTCAGGCTTTCTTTAATAAGAATGGTTTTCTCTATGGTCTTCAGCTGGATGAAATTGGTCTTGGTAAGAGAATGTCACTATTGTATTTTTCATGGAATTTACTGGTCTATTGTGGAGTTTTCTTGTTAAGAATTCCTACTTTTGGCTTTGATTCTTTTTAGAGTTCATACAGAACATAGCTTTTTTGAGGAATTTCTAGGTTAAAACTAGATCATTTATGCTACCAGTTGGAACATTGGAGCTATATCTGCTTCACTTCTGCAAGGACTTCACCATTGCAGTTAACAAACACATGTTATTTATTATTCATATATAATTTCTGTATTCCCTTCCTGGGTTAAGAAAGGTGGCTGGCCCATCTGCCTGGGTACAGCTGGTTGTTACATTTGTCAGCGGATAAGATGACATATCATGATTATCAAGTACTTTATTCCCTATCTACTATCCACCTACCTACCTTCCTTCCTTCCTTCCTTCCTACAGGCCTACATTGCTCTTGATCAGAAGAGCCTTCAAATAAAGCTTATTTATAGTCAGATTAGGTTTACAGAATTGTTCACTCATGATTCACAAAGTCACCTACAGTATCTACAGATGTAAATAAGGCTGTTCCAGCAGATGAGGCAAGCCACCTTTCCTTGTTGGGTTTTTAAGAACCCAAGGTCAGATGAAAGTCTGTAGTTGTCACTACCATACCATTTCCCATGTACCCCAGTAGGAAACCTAACAAACTCTATATTTTTGGCATTTGTCACGTCCTGGACTTGCTCCATAAGATGTTGATACTTCCTCACCTTCTCTGACTCTATTCATAATTTACTTTCGTATCTGATGTCAATATCCTTTACAAGTGCCTGACCACCGTTCACAAGTACTCTGTCAGTCTTGTACAGCTCATTTTAGTGATCTCTTGGAAATGGCTTGTGGAATCTTTCTTCTAGTCCCAATGTGTCTTTAACAGCAGGGCACACTTGTGCAGCCAAATAGTGATTAGGTGAAAGCACCTCCAAAAATTCCACCTTGACCAACACAGAGTGAAGCACCAAAACCTGCTGAAAGGGAAGCTACCTAGGCTGTCACCCCAGTAAAGGAATCAGAAGTGTGGGAGTGCAAAACCACTTTCATGTGACTTAGCACAAAGATAGAGAGAAACAGCTCAGTTGGGAGTCACTAGTCCCAAAATAGTTGGGTGTTGTTTTTCTTTACAAATATCTGCACAGTGAGAATGCCATCAGGATGTAATTGTTTTCTGTTGCTGTCATACTGCAGAACTTGTGACTGAGGAGCAGCAAAGAGAATTGTTAGATATTGATGGTTCCTCAGAGGTGATGGAGGATGGGATAAGGAAGCTAAATACCATCGGTCATTACGAGGTAAGCACTGTAGCTGTACCAATGACTTGAGAAGCAGTTTCTCCACAACCCTCAAATGTGATCTGCACAGCAAAACCTCAGTTGATCAAAATCTTGAGGACATAGCTGAGCATCATCAACAGAAAGAAAGAACTGTGTGACACAACATTCTTGCCAATGAGTCATGTTTTCTGTTACTTTTCAGAGGTTTCCTTCTTTCAGGGTTGCTTGGTTCAAACATACCGGGTAAACTGTTACTTCTGTCAAGTATTTCATTTAAAACTGAATCTGATTTCCAGCTATGAACATTGCCTTGGGTCTTTTTGAGTCTCTGCTGTTGTGTTTTCGTGGCAGCATGAGCAGCTGTTTACGTCATCCCACCTCATATTTTGATTATCTGAACAGGCAGTGTTGATACTTCTGAAATCTCATTGCAAGTCAGCATAAAAAGGATTGATGCCTTTTCTCTCTTTTTACTTGATACCTCCTGTGTCAGTCTCCTTCCCTTTTTCTCTGTTTCTGCTTCCATCTGCTGTTGGCACTTGTACCAGAAGTCTTGCCCTCTGCTTCCGATTGCACCTGTAAAGCAGTTGTTTGTAATGCTGCAATAACCTGTCCATCATTGCAACAACACACAAAACTGCAACTGGTGGCAGAGCCCTTCTGGATGTAGCATGTTGTGACAGTGTAGCAAGCAGCATTACTTCTCTAAGGAGTTTTCAGTGACACCAGTCAAAATAGAGAGTGGGGTGTTGGAACAAGATGTGCAGCAGGTGATTGGCCTCAGGTGATATGGAAGTTCACATGTGATGCTTACAGATAGATTTTGGAAATGGAGGTTATCATGCTGAGTGCTTTTAGAGATCTTTCTTCATGCCTCATTGAATTTGAAAGTCTGGCTCTTAACATGATCATAAATTTTTATTTATTTATAAGTTTTGCTGCTGTAGGTCTGTGCTGTGCCATGCAGTATGGTGCTGAGGAACCTGAGCCAGCACAGAACACACTGCAGTCTGCGTGAGCAAATACAGTGCCATCCAAAGAGAAACATGGACTCCTAGCAGGACTTTGTAGCCTGGGCAGAGGACAAGGCTACTTAGATGTGAAGCAAGCTCATCTGGAGTCACTTTACAGATTTCTGTAGATATTTGTCGCTCTCCTTACCTTGCGGGGGTCAGCAGTGAACCCAGATGTCCTGAGTCACCATCTGGTGGCTTTTCCTGTGCCTGTCTTGAATCTTGTCTATAGATGAACGTGTGACACCCTCCACTCCATTTGTAGAGATTTTGTACAAATTAGGACATTGTAGTGTTGCAGTTGGAGCCTATGCAGCAAAGGTCAGTGTAGATTTGAATCTGATCAGGTGTTTGAACTTCTGTCTAATGCGGCAGTACCCGCCCTCTTTACCACAGGCAGCTGTTGCAGTGCTCCCTGCTTTTACCCAGCAGCCTTTTGCACCCCTGGAGCTCATGGCATGCTGTGGCTCATGGGTGTCAGATCTCATGGCAAATAAATCTTCTCCATTGGTCACTGTCTTCCCTGGACATCTTTGTCCCAGCCCTTGTTTTGTCTGAGATTTCTGCAGGCAATGGTTTCTTGCAGATGCAAGTTAGGTAGGAGGCTCAGTTGTTTTTGCAAAGCTGTAACTACACTAATTATAGCTTAGCAGCTGCCTTATGGAAATTGTGCTGCATGTCTCTTAGATATTTTAGTTCACATTTTATGGCACTGACAAAATAATGTACATTTTAGGCAAAAGCTGAGTGGCATTTTAGGCAGTGGCTTAATGGCAAGTATTAGCCATTAGCATATCTAGTTTGTTTACTTGTAAGCATTTTGATGCAAAAAGGAATGTAAACATGTCTAGATAGCAAGAAAAAAGGAACATTGCATACACAGTATGAGGGCAGTAATACTGTCTGAGAAATTCCAGCTTACATTTTAACAGTGCCTAGAGTTTTGTGGCCAGCCTGCATTTTTCTTTTTGTTTGTCAGGCTTAAATACTAGAAAGTAACCACATGTTTGAAATTGGGAAGTACCATCAAATCTTTTTAAGACACTGGAGCATGAGGGTTGTGTTGTGAGGGTCCCAGAGTCACCAGTCAATCTTGAAAAAGCAGACTTAGTTTCTACACTGATTTTTAAAATATGCAAGAAGGATACATTTGCATTTTGTGTAGTGTTTGTGAAGAGGAAGAAATCTGCTATACTGTTATACTTTCATGTGCCTCTGGCCTGTGTGCTACTTTTGCTCCAACTTTTTGGCTCCTAGGAGGGTTATTGACATGTTTATTTATGAGGTCTGTACTATCACTTCCATGAGAATAGCCACAAGCCATGACAAGAAAGTTGCTAATTATCTTGACATTCTATTCCCCACACAAGAAGAGAGCTAGATAATCACTTTCAGATCTGCTGTCCAGTCACAGATCTCCAGTTGCTCAACTGATGCCAGTATCACACATTCCAGGAGTAGGCAGAGCCCCACAGAGTGGACCTGCATGTGTGATCCAGGGAGCTGACTGCCAAGAGCTGGATTACAGTGAGGACAGGCAGCCTGGAGAATAAGAGGCATAGAGCTGCACTACCACGTCTTGTGTTTTGCAAAGTAGCTGTATTCCATGTTGTATGGATTGGAAGAGATCTCGCTTCTCCCTGTTTGTCCCCCTCGATAGTGCATCTGACAAAGCAAAGAGGTTTTGAGGTGTCCATGGGAGCAGCCAAGCACAAAAAATGATTCAGAGAGCAAGATGCAAATAGAAAGGGTTTTTCTAATTTTTTAAGTTTTTTTTTTTAAATTTCGATCACACTGAAAGAACCAGCAAGTATGGCCACTGCAGTAATGATAAAGAAGGGAAAGTATAGTCTACTCACTGCTAAAAGCATAATTTCTCCCAAAAATAAAACCTAGAGTGCAGGCTTTGATCATGGCCGCACTGCAGCAATGCCTCTGATTCCTGGAGGGAAGCACGGCTCTCCCTCTGAGCTCTGCCCATCTCCCTTGGGACAGAAGCCAACCCATTTCTGCACTGAGCTGCCCTCCTACTTCTTGAGGAGGGAATGGAGGCAGCATGTTGCCCACACTGCTCTGGGAGGGGGTAAGCTGCTGGGTAGCCCTGCTCATGCTTATCTATCTTCAGGGCCAAGTAGGAGGACTGTCTGGGTGTCTGTATTACCTCACAAGCTAGCCTTAGAGCATATTCCTATTTGTAGGGTGGTTTTCAAGTGTTCTGTGCTGTCTAAAATAGTTCTGAAACTCTGTATGATAGATGGATTCTCTGAAAAAAAATCATACTTATAAAATAGATTGCATTTACTTTCCAGGAGCAAATGTAAGTGCAGATTTTTTTGGCACAAGACACAGCTTTTGATAGAGTATCTTAATGTTTAA
Organism: Pardalotus punctatus; assembly: GCA_013400915.1. NCBI lineage: Eukaryota > Metazoa > Chordata > Aves > Passeriformes > Pardalotidae > Pardalotus > Pardalotus punctatus. The sequence continues at coordinate 91,064 of VZTX01016534.1, forward strand.
ACTGGTTTCTCACACCAGGCTGGCTGCCAAGGTTTAAAAAACACTTGAATTATTTTGGCTGAGATCCCTTCCTAGAACTGGCCGGTTGTTTTTGTAATTATAGAGGCAAGTACACTAGCACTTGGCAAGACTTAACATTTTATAGCAGAGCAGTGGTGTAGTTCTCAGTGGGAGCCATTTTTTAGTTACTCTTTGACAATAAAAGCATGGCTTGCCAGTTTGTTTTAAAGATAATGCTTAACATCCTGGCAGCACTATAAATTCAGGGAAGGAGGAGGTAGATTTTTCCTAGAAATCCCAAGACAGTAAGATACGAATCTTGATCTTATGGTGTATAAATATTTTGCTCAGTTTGAAAATAGTTCTTGGGAGCACCAGGCTAAACCCTCAGAATTGCCCCTCTGTAGGACATGGGGAGAACAGATGGAGCTGAAAGGGGCCCAGAAGAGAATTCATCTTTGTGTGCACCTCCCTGCCTCACCTTCCCATAAGATCCTATTGCACTGGAGCCAGAAAATTTAACCTTAGCAATCTATAGAGAGATGGGTGCAAGAAACAGCAGAGAGCAGTACATGAAAATAAAAATGTCCACATATGGGCTGAACTAGAAAAATCAAAGAAAGGGAAAGGTCTTCAAGGCTGGTGCACTGGAAGAGGTACCTTCCCACGTGGCTGGGTAAGGCTGACAAAGTGCAGCTACTGCCCATGCCTGAAAGCCCAGCCCTGGCTGGCTGCTGAAAGCCGTGCACACCATGGGGAGAACAAAATGGGCTGGGCTGTCCTGCACTGCCACGGGCGAGGGACAGAGGAAATGAAACTGGGGCTTTCATGAATTCTAGACACTTTTTTTCAGCGTGATGCTTGTTTTTGCTTTCAGATTTCAAACGGAGCAACCATAAAAGTCTTTAAAAAGAAGGCAAATACGCGATCAGGTAACAAAGGGACTGCAGCCTATTTAAACTTCTGTGCAAAACGGTTGGGAATGTGGAGAACTGAGCAGTGACAGATTGTATCTTAGTCAATAGGAGGTCAGGGAAATTTATATAGTTGAGCCAAATGAAAAGCCCTAGCCCTGAGCCTCTGGCAGGCACAGTGGGCCTAAAAGAAGGAAAGAAGGCAAAGGAAAGAAGGACAGAAGGGCTTACAGTCCTCAGCAAATGACTGCTTAGAGATATAGGCTCATAGGCAGGAAAGGAGGACAGGGAAGCCCAGGTGACACAAGGTGCTGACTTGTTGAAACCAGCCCAGGGAACATGCCTCTCTCTGGTGCCCAGAACTGTGCATCACAGACATAGTGCTGTGCTGTCCAGAGACAGGAATGATAAAACCCGCACTGTTTTGGTCATTTTCCTTATTCTCTTGGCTGTCTCAAGAGTCAGGAGATAAAAGGTGCTTACAGGGGCTCAGTTCATCTCACCTAGCCCTGTGATGCAGGTTCCTCCTAACACAGCTGGTGGATGAGGGGAGAAGAACTTTCTGTAGCACCTGTGAAGAAACACACTCCTAACATGCATTTCCTTATCATCAAAGTTGGGAGAGATGTGCACCTCCCTGCGGTGGCCACTCGCTCAGCAAAAGCAGTGTTGTCTGTTCTCAGCCATTGTGTTAAAGCCTGACCTCAGCCCACCTGCACTCAGCACTCTTAGAGACTTAAACCACTGCAATCATCTCACCTTGTCCTCCTTTCCGAGGAGCTGTGAGTGCTGCCAGCTTATCCCAGCAGCAGCGTTGATGCCGTAGCTTAATGCCGAGCTACAGGCTGGCACTCGGGAGATGCACAGGGCCTGGGCATTTCTCAGAGGCTTCCCCCACACTGCAGGCAGGAAAGGATGACACTGACCCTGCTTGCTTGGCATCCTGGCATGCACCCTGCTACGCAGCCCAGAGCCCAGCAGAACTCACAAGCTTGTAGCTGTTTCATTAATGGCTGTCTACTCTGCTTTTGTTGTTTAGATGTGGACTACTCGGATGAACACTGTCATTTGGTGAGTTGAGTCATTACACTGCTAAGTGGCAGGTTTAATACTGAGCTGTATTTGTATCTGTGTAATCTCTCTAATCTCTTCACAACAGATTTTGCCAGACTCGGAAGCAAACAAAGATGTAAAGGGATCAGGTCACAAAGGAAAGCAAAAATTCAAAGTGAAAGAAATGTATCTCACAAAACTTCTGTCAACCAAGGTAAATTGTAAAGGCTTTATTTTGGGGGAAGGCTGATGTTGTCTTGGCTAATTTGACACAACAGAAACAGAAGTTAAAGAAGAAATTGTGCAGACTTCCTATGTGTAAATAAAATGTTAAATGAAAAAGTAGCGTATAAAACTCACTGTGCTAGCTATGGAGTATGACTATTTGCAAAGACGCACACACATTACATTCTAATGCTAGAGTTCTAAAATTGTCTATTACACATAGTAACTCCTCAATAAGCACAACCTTTTTCTCAGTTTAAAAGTTGTTATTTATCTTAAGGAAAGTGAGTTTTACCACAGAGTTCCATAGCGTGAGAATGAACCCTTCTGGAAGGACAGTTTTCAGTCAACAGTCTCCTCACTCTGCTTCTACAGTTTGCCCAGCTTAGAGACAACTTCTGAAGCCTGAGTTTCAGTACTGCCCACGAAATGAAATAATCTGTTAGGTTTCAAATTAAGCATTCAAAATAACTAGATTAATTTTAAAAGCAAGGTCCTTAGGATTTGTAATATAGCTACCTAATTTATACAATGTGCATTCCTTAGGAGTAAGTCCTGCTCACTCCCTCTGGTAACGTCATCTTGTTTCTGACTTACTCAAAATGGTTAGAAAACTCTTTGCAACAGCATATTGCATAAAATATTAATGGGTGCACAACACTGAGAGCTGTGGATTACAAGAGGCCTGAAGGGATAATGATTATAGCTTACTTTCATTTAAAAATCTATCAATCATTATTTAATTAGGTTGTTGATAGCATCTGAAGTAATTTGGGACACTGCCCAAAGTGAGAGCGAAGACTGGTCATTTCTCATTACCTGTGAAAACTAACATGAGCCCTCAGGAACTGCTGGAGTGAACCAGTAATGTCTTATGGTAAAAGACTGAGGTACAGAAGAAAAGATCAGGCTCTTAAGAAACAGTCCTTTTAAAGGGCTTTAAATTAATCATCTCCTTCTCCAAAGTAGGACACTGCCCTGAAAAACAGAACTGTGATATCCTTCGCTGTGAAATTCCTCTCATGATAGGCTGTGCACTAAAGGAAATTGCATTGCACCATCTCTCTCTCTGCTCCCCTCTCTCTCATACACACAGACAGGATTGCAGAGTTTACCACATGAAATGAACTGGCCAGTATTCATCAAGGCCCTGGGATATGCTTAAATCCTTCTTGTCAAGAGAAGATTGGGCTGAACTGAGCTTCAGAACAGATGTGAAGGAAGAATAAAAGCAAAAAATAGTTGTTTTGCTTTGTCTCTACTTACGAATACTCTTTGATTATGTCAGTGAGTCCAGCAGCAACCAAGTCCTTCCTTTTGTGAGCCAAATAGCTTCACTTTTGTATCAGAAATACCCAGTTTTCAGTTCTTCTCTCTAATATTAGTGTCTTCTTATAGCACCCAAAGCTGTTATCCTAAAATTAGATCAAATGCCAGAACCATTTGGCTGTGAAGTGTTGATGAGCACGTGTTGAGCACGTGTTGAGAACGTGTCACAGATAGCACCCTGAAGACCAGTGTCCTAGGAAACCGGCTAAACTGCTTTTTCTCACCTCCCTCTTACTTCCAGTCACAAATTCCAAATGCCTTTAGCAAGTGGCAACAGTACCCCAAAAGTTGATATTGTCTTTATTAGACTGAATTATTCTTCCCACCTACGATTTATCACAGAATTCACCATGATTCTCCTGTCAGCAGAGCAACACAACGTGAAATTTGGAAGCAGCTTGTTGTGTGTATTGTACTGTCGTTTTTGTTACTGTCTTGTTTGCCAATAACCTAGGGCCTTGATGTTTGCCACAAGCATATTGGAATTTCAGTGTGTGGTTGTCTTGGGGCATGCTCAGGTCTCTGAGGCAAAAATATCCTATTCTTTCCTTGTGCAATCAAAATATTAACTTTGTTACTTTTCAGGTTGCAATTCATTCCGTTGTTGAAAAGCTCTTCAGGAGCATTTGGAGTTTACCCAACAATAAAGCACCTGTTGCCATCAAGTACTTTTTTGACTTTTTGGATGCCCAGGCTGAGAGCAAAAAAATTACTGATCCTGATGTGGTCCACATATGGAAAACCAACAGGTATGCCCGTGGGATATGTGTGTGTGTGCACTCTGAAAATGTAGTTGCGAAGATGGAATGTGTCACCTGTGATCAGAAGAATAAGATTTTGGTATGTCTGGGAATAAGATGTGGTTTGGCTTTGTGGGTAACAGTAACTTTAGTGTATTGATTCAGTACGACACAAACTACCAGAGCTTCCAGGGCTGGTAAGTCTGCACACCGACCTCACACTCTGAAAGAAGCTGCGGATTGAGAGCATTATTTGAAGCTGGGTGCCTGACAGATGTGTTAGCTCCATAGCCTTTGTTCCCTGAGCACAGTTGCAATTAAGGACCATTTTAAAGCAGTTGTGCTTCATGAGCAGTTTAAGTTTAAAGATGTTTGTTCTTTCTTTGTCTAGTCTTCCTCTTCGCTTCTGGGTGAACATACTGAAGAATCCCCAGTTTGTCTTTGATATTAAGAAGACTTCACACATAGATGGCTGTTTGTCTGTAATCGCACAAGCTTTTATGGATGCCTTTTCTCTTGCAGAACAGACACTAGGGAAGGTAATGCTGCCCCTCCAGTCTTTTGCTAATTTCTCAACCAATGTCTTTTGCAACTGTATAATGATTAGGATGAAGTCCTGGATCTGCTGATATTGGGGGCAGAATTGTCAGGGGCCTAATTAAGCTGGATTTCCATTTCTCGTTGCTCTGTCTCCTGAGACTTTGAAGAATTCACCAGTAGACAGATACAGCCTATGAAAATGCCTTATTTATAGTTAACTGCTGCTTGTTTTCTCTGCAGTTCAATTCTGCACAGTGTGTCTGCACAATATGTGGCAGAAAGTGGAAACTGTAAGGTTTTAATGAAGTTTTAACGTCATTTTAAACAAAGGTCTTAAAAAGTATTAACAATGTTTGATAAGTAGTAGTCTAATTTTTGTCTGCTACATACCAGTGTGCAGAAAACTTACACAATAAGCTACTGGAGGCTGTAAGAATACCGAAAGAGGTCTGAAGTTTGAAACAGTTACTTTCACATGTATTAGCTGCTCCCTTTTTATATGCAAAATTATTTGCTGGAGCAACAAGTGCAGAAATCTTGCATTCAAAAACTCTTTAGTACAGTGTCCAGAACTCTGGGGATCAGAGATATTTCATTTGTCTCCAGGGTATTTTCCTTTTCTTTGGGCCAAAGCAGGAAGCATTTGTTCAGGCTCATATTACCAAGAAAAACAGGCTAGAGACTCTTTAGACTAAAAATATTTATGTAAAAATGGACTAATTTCCTATGTGATTTGATCTAACTGCTCATCTGTTAAAGGTAAATAGCAAATAATATGCTTATTTATCTTATTTTAGGAGTGAAGTATCATAAATTAAAGCTAATCACATCACTTCCTTGATGGAAAAACTGCAAATGAGCGTGGCTGTTAGGTTTCTGTGTTTAACATCCACTGTGAAGTATTGTTGAAACAACAGCTCCTGTTAGCTGTTTGAAAAGGGATGAGGAACTCTGATGAAGGTTTGCAATGCAGTAAACACCTTGTGACCTCTTAGTACAAAAATGTATTTACTTTCATGATGTTTAGGCTTTTATCTTAAATCATCCTTTAGCTATTTAGAAAACAAACATTTAAATTACTTCAACACACATTGGAAACAGTGGCGACAACATATTCACATGGTTGTGTCATTTTTTCCCCAGAACTTAAACAGGAAGCTACCAGCCCCCATTTTTACATTCTGAAAATAAGTTTTCCAGGTGGGGCTTTGGCTCCCATCAGAAGCATCAGTACTTACTCCCTTGAATGAGCCCAAAGCTCCTGGGTAGCTGAGTGCTGACCTGGATTGTTGAAGTCCTGGAGTGAAAAAAGATCTCTTTGGCTGTGCATGTCTGGCAGTCAGCTCTCCATGCTCTCAAACCCCTGAGGGAAAGGAGCAGTAGGGACCAAAGAGATTCAGGGGAACCTCTGCCAGGACAGCATCTAACAGGACTCTCTTGGTGTGTTACTATAGGGGAACTTTCTTTCAGCAGTACTGCTGAATCCTGTATGTAAAAGGGCTATCAGCCTCAGGCCCTTTGGTTCAGCTTTCACAATCTTTCAGGTTTAGGAACCTGTAAGAAGGAAGTGAGAAAGAAACAGTATGTCTGAGGGACAAATGGTCATCACCCCTGATGCCAATAGAAATAATTACATGGCAATTGTCATGAAACACAATACACTATTAGTGAGGTCCTGCCTCTGGTTTGCATCTTTGTTTCATAACCTCGGTTCCTTGCATATAACCAGAGCAAAGAAAAATGAGTCATGCAGACACAATTAGATGCAATTAACTGTGTGGAGGAGGAACCTTAGGAAATCTGTGCTGTGAAAAGTTACAAGGCTTCAAATTTTTGCTTTTAAGGAAGCACCAACAAATAAACTTCTCTACGCCAAGGACATTCCACTCTACAAGAAGGAGGTGAAAGCGTACTACAAAGCCATCAGGGATCTGCCTCCACTGACCACTGCAGAGGTTGAAGAATTTCTAGCTCAGGAATCTAAGGTATGGTTCAGAAGCAGCAACTTCATTTGCTTTCATGTTAAGATTTTTTTAAAAAGGAGAAGTATCTGACCAGAACTGTTTTCTGTTTTAGAAACATGAAAATGAATTTAATGAGAAAGTGGCCTTGTTTGAAATCTACAAATACATAGTGAAATACTATGATGAGGTAAGCACATCTTCAATTTCTGCTTAATCCTTAATGTGTGGCTTGACAAAGTAACCAGTGGCTGGGCTGCTGTGTGACCTACTGGGTGCCACTCCAGAGGCAGCCCCTCCATAATGCCGCCAAGGCTGCTCCTTCTGCTGGGCTCTGAGGGGCTGGAGCAGTGCGGCCCCCAGGGCAGCTGGAGCCCCCACCCCTCTGAGGCGGCGAGGGCAAAGGTGTGTAAGTGCACCTTTACTGTCACTGCTGTATTGCACAGAGACAGTGGCAATAAAATTCTCCCTGCAGTTTTGAGGAAGTTCCTCTATAGTCTAGGCTTCTTGTTTTACTGTGTTTACAGAGTCTCTGCAAATGCCTGTCACAACTCCTGTGCACGCGCTCCATTTCCCTGGAGGTTCAGAAATCAGATTAGACTGTAGCACCAGGGTTCTCAATTTAACAGTCAGTGCAAACACCTCAGTGGAGCACACTCAGCCTTCCAGCAAGAGGTGTCTGCTCCTTTCCCATCATAGCCCTCTTAATTCTCTGCTCTAATAGTCTTTCTCTTAAAGAGAGGCAGCTATAGCTGCCAGTCCCTGCTATTACTAACAAAAGAAATATTTTCTCAGCTGAAAGTACTTAGTCACAGGCTACCTCTAAGCTGCTTTCTAAGAAAATCCCTGTCCTCCACTTTGCATGCTAGGATTCTCCATTCCATTTTGCTCAGCATCCTTAACAGAGGCTGCATGTGCCTGTGCAGGGACTGAGATAAGAGCCAGCTAGGGTGTGTTGCCTGAAGGCCTCCTTACGCTTCCAGCAGGTTGTCTGGGTTTCCCAGCAACCAGGCCTTTCTCTCTTTCATCCTCAGCAGCCCAGCGCCAGCACTTGCTGTAATCATCCAGCTCTCAGTCACCTGTTAGCTGGCTTACCACTTCTGATCTCTAACAACTCAAATTATCTGGATTCAGCATCAAATCTTTGCCTCTTGAAACAAGTTTGGGATGATACTTAGAATGGCATCACCCTTTACTAAGCTCATTTAAATTGTTGATACATGAGAATTCAGTGTACTTTCTGGTCTTAGTGCCCATTTTTGCTTCTTTGAAGCTAGTACTGGCTAAACTTAGCCCATCCTTAGACAGGAATCTTCCCTCTGCTCTTCCCCCTCTGGCTTTTGACTGGGAATGGCTAAACCTCTTTCATTGTTTACTGAGACCTGTCCCTGTGTAGTATTGCCAGCAGAGATTTCAGACAGCCGTAGTGCTCCTTTCTATCACCTGGGCCACAGCCAAGTGGGTGAGTTAGAGGAAAAGATGCAGTTTATTGCCCTCAGTTTATAGGGCAGAGGAAGAGAAATAAAATATAATTTGCAAATCTTCTCTAGGGTGAAACTGGAGCACAGGCTCACACTCTGAGAGATGAGCATGTGTTGGATTTGTTTTTGGTTTTTTTTTTTTGCCTGCTCAGACCTTCTTTTGTGGAAATGTTGCAAATCCTGTGATCAGATTGAAAGGAAAACTACCCCAAAAAAGTGTTAAAGTCAGAAAAGAATGTTTACAGATAGGCAAGCATTCAGATGGATTTTTCTGTCAGTAGTTGTTAGAGTACAGAAAAGCAGGCTTTAAAAAATAGCAAGTAAAATAAGCATTAAAAAAATTATTCTCTCTTTTGATAATTGTTAACAGATTGTCAGCAAACTCGAGCGAGACCGGGGGTTTGAAGAAGTCCAGAAGCAGCTCCAGCAAGTAAAAGCCTTATTTGATGAAAAGAAAAAATGCAAATGGCATTGAGCAGAGCACTGACTCACAGTGTCACTGTGGGGGATTTTAAATTAGCGCTACTGCTCCCAAAACTGTTTTGACGGACTATATGTACAGGGTTTGAAAACATTTGAACACTCTTCTCCACTCTGACCATTCCGAGTAATCAATGTTTGGGAATGAAGTATGGGCAGGGTTACATATTCACACAGGGGGGTATGTGAAAGTGAACCTAATGTTGGCAGGGTCAGCATTTTTAGGTACTTGGACACACATAACCCTTTGGTTCAAAAATACTGTCTAGTAAGCTTTTTACTTACTTAAAAACAAGGTCATAGGAGATGTGCAAAATACACTGTAAGTTCAGAGTTGCCCACATGAACTTGCAAGTTGCTTAGCTCTTTTTCTTAAGAGAAAAAGCTGATGTTTCACCACATCCTTTCAGCAGCTTGGTAAACTGTGAGGGTGAGCTCCGGCTTCAGAATACGGGTCAACTGCAGTTTCCATCCTTCCAGTCAAATGTTCAGTAGTTCCTGTTCAAAAAAAAAAACAAACAAACAAACCACACATCAAAAAAGAAACTACAAAAACCTGGCACCGAAGTGGCACTTAGGATAAGTGTGTTTAGCAGAAAAATTGGGTCTGAAATTTGAAGGCCAAATGCCACATGGCAGGACTTACTTTCCTTAGGTTAGAAATTCTATGTCCAAAGTGATGCCAACCACTGAGGGGAAGAGATGAGGGGAGGCTTTTGGAGAAAGGCATTCAGCTACCATCAGTCTGTGTTTACATTTTTTACCTTTCCATCCTTAAATAAGCTGTGAAACAGTTGTGAGCAGCTTCACAGGTGAAACTGCACTGCTTCAGAACACTGTTGTGATTTGATGAAGCAGCTGACCATGGCTGCACTGTGGTGCACAAACCTGTATTCAGGTGCATGATTGGCCCATGCATCAGTGCTGACAGTCCTGGCCAGGCTGGCCATCCATGTACAAGGAACTCACAGACCTAAAACCAGTGTGTGGGGGGGTTCAGGTCAAAGGTTAGTTTAATCATATATAAGAACAGGAGGACTGGTGTAATCTCTGACTGTATGAGAAACTGATACAAACATGCTGGGGTTGGGAGGAGTGACTGTCTGCCTTAGTCTGGCTGGGGTTTTTTGAGGCTTGGCCATTTTGGAAGAAAGGTGTCCATTACATTTGCATTGGTGGCTAAAGTCGGCCCAGCTGGAAAGCAAGTGCATGGCTGTGCTGCTGGGATCAGGCTGCTGCAGTGGCTACTGAGCAAAGCCATGGAGGAATCAGCTGTGGCTCCAGCTCTGCTCGGGCACCAGCACAGCGCAACCCTCTGCTACAGAGCTGAAATGCTTTGTCACCATGGACTCTGCTTCAGTCACAGGATGCACCCTCTGAGGCCATCATGTGCCCCTAGATTTGAGGTAAGGCATTGATGACAAGGAGATACATTTCCATATATTTCTGGAGGGATCCACTATTGAAGGTGAGTGGTGCAGCACAGTCACGCACAGGAGAGGGAAGAGCTGTCACAGCCTTGGCAATGGGAAAGGTGCCACGGGCTGTGAATGGCACAGATGGCCCAGGTTTGGTACAGAAAGCCAGTGCTGGGGCTGTGAGCAGACAAAGATGGCTGTGCAGGGCTCCCAGACAGCAGAGCACTCGCACAGTCACGGCCTCGTGCTGGTGCCGTGGTGGAGTCCCGCAGTTCAGGCCAGGAATGCTAACGCTGCCTGCTCTGCTCAACAGAGGCAGCTGGCACCAGGCACAAGCCCCCAGCCCGCGGCCGGCCAGTGCCAGCACATGCCCAGCACCTGTGGTAGAAGCAAGGCAGGCTGTTAATCTGGAGAAAAGCAAACACAAAAGCACAGTCCTGCGAGTCTGCCCTCTCCTTGCCATGTGATTGCACAAGTTGTACCTCTTGCATACCAGAGAGGGCAGCCACCAACCAACCCATACTGTGATGGCTTTGTTGTTTTTTTTTTAAAAAAAAAATCAAGTCTTAACACTTGCTATTAAGTTTACACTTTATACTTGATGGAATGTATGGCTTTGTTCAGGAAGCTGCACTACAATGTTGCAGTACTTTCAGCAGTTCTCTGCCTGGCACAATGTATTTTGATAAATTCAATTTTAATTGGAAAAAACCCCACCCACCTCTAACCTATCTTGCTCTCTGTCCTAAAGGAGTGGACCGTGGCTTGACTAGCACTTAAGCTTGGAATACCTGCACGTAAGGGCTTGATTTTTATCATTCTTAATCTAACACTTCAAAGCAGCATCAAATAAATAGAAAAAGCACAGTAATAGATATTGAAGGAGAGGCATGAGCAGATTACACTTTCCAGTTAGTTCTCTTCCACTTCAGGTATTTGCTGGCAGTGCATTCAAATGAACTGTGATAGTTTTGTTCAACAGTAACCTTCTGTACAGGCAGAAAAAACAACTCCCAACATTTCTGCTTGAAAAGCTGTAAAATATAATCTGTTTGCGTGGGTCTGATCCTGTGAACTTCACTATATGTGTTTATATTGATGACGAAATGAAAATCAGTCCTATTCTGTATTTGTACTACTGCTTGTTTGCTACAATAGCTTTAATGATTTCTAGAGATTAAGTATGTGTTGAAGCAGGCACTGTAGCTTTACCTACAGCCTGGAATAGGATTATTGCCTTTTATTCAAGCCTCCTAAACAGCGTCACTCTGTTAGTAAACCATTTTTAAGTCATGCTGGGACTTTGTAACCCATCAAGTGGATCTCACGAAGTGATGTGAAGTATAATTAAGTGATTGTGGCTCTTTTGGTAGGTTTGGGTCAGCACACAAAACACAGGCACACCTTCCCATATCTGCAATTTACCATTACTGTTACACACAGAAAAAGAACCACCTCTGACAATTCTGGGTATTATGGCAACACAACAGTTCAAATCACATCCTCAGAAATGAAAAGCAAACTTCTCTTTAACTTACTTTCCCATGTTTACAGGCAAACTGCTATGGCAAACAACGTATTTTCTAACACTAGCTTACAGAGCATTATTTTGCAGTCATCTAGTTTGAAGTCAGATCTTACTAATGTGTAAAGTAATTCCTGTTGTACAGAAGTTAACCTGTTGTTTAAAATGAATGGTTAAAACAAAGTGCAGATGACAAATACATGTTGGTGTTTGTATGGGTTTATCTAGAATAAAAGCATTTGGAGGTTAGTTTGATTGTGTACTTCAAAATGGGTACAAGAAAACAAACACAGCTGGTACCGGTGCAAGGTCATGCAAGGTATGGAGTGTAAGACACTGAGAGGCAGCAGGTGAGAAATAGTGCTGCAGGTCAGCACAGCACACTTCCATGGCACTGAAACGGGAGAACAGAAAGAGGAGAAGGTACCATACAACATCTGATGCTGGGGAGGGCAGGCACTGGCCTAAACCCCAGCAGCCGCTGAGCAGTGACCTGCAGAGTCTGGATGGAGGGGGATTCCCTGGGGTGGGGGATTCCCAGCTGCCTTCCCACCTGTGGGAAGCAGCAACAGGCCAGGGTTAGGCCGGTTGTGCAGTGCCTGCCGCACCTCCACAAGAGCCTTCAGGAGTTGTACTACAACTACACTGCTTAAAGGCTCTGAGGGTGACGATACTTAAAAAAAGCTAAAACTGTTTAAAAGGAGGATAACTCAATAATCCTTCTTTCAGGAGAAGGTGCGTGAGGGGCAGGAAATTAGCTTTCACACAAAAAGCCTGAGTCCAGCTGGCGCAGCCCACAAATCAGGTGCTGACCATCATTCTTCCTCCTGCTATTACCCTTTTTCTGCCCTCCAAGTCTTACCTAGTTTGTATAAACCTGCCTCGCTCCCTGACACCACAGAGCACCTTGCTGCACAGCCAGAGCTGGGGACAGAAATATAAGGCTGCCAAGAACTTGCTCTTCGCAAGCATCCCATGCAGGTAGACGATCCCATTTGGCAAAGCTGGCTCAGGCACAGAGAGTTATTTTGTACAAGGTAATCCTGCAGAACACAGCATAAATAGCTTCTGTTACTTCTAATATCTACAGTGTTTTTCTCAGAGAAGTTTAACAAACTCCCCAAGAAAGCACATCCTTAGGAACTGTATTCCCAATTTTAATGCTCCCACTGAAACACTCCAAGCCATGCTCTGGTCTGTCACTGCCCTACCTCCCCTCCCTTGGGGCAGGATGGAGGGGAGAATTGGAGGTAAAAAAGGTAAAGATCATGGGCTGAGATGAGAACAACTTACTGGAAATGAAAATGAGGTAAGAAAATGATCAGTAACAGCAACAATACTAAAGACAGAGTAGAAGGAAGTCAGATTCACACACGGTTGCTCACTACATGGAGCCTGGAATGGCACATGACTCAGATGGATCCCTGTCCCCAGAAAATGGCAGGAGGTGGTGCAGAATAACCCCCAAATCCCAGCCATGTCCTCTTTGGGCTACTGCAAAAATTAACCCTGTCTGGGCCAGAACCAGGACAAATCCTTACAACTTTAACACTGTATGGAAAATGGAAATGCAGCCTCTAGACAGAAAAGTTGAGTCAATGCCAGCATCACCAGATGCAACATCTAACAGCAAAACCCAATAACCTATTATAAGAAATGGCACAGTGTATTCTCACTGTCCCATGCTTTCACTGCAGTATTTTGAAAACAACAACAAATCAAATACGAACAAACAAAACCCAGATAAAAAAAGTCTTAGAATTACAGGAAAATAATCACTATCAGGTGAAATTAATTAAATAAATAACTGATCCTTCACAAGTTTCCTTTACTAAACTGATAATGAATTGAAAAAAAAATTAAATAAATATATTCAACCTGGAATAAATACTTTCATTGTAGTTGAAGAAACAAATTAGAGTAGGAACAAATACAAACTTCCATTTACATAATGTGAAGGAAATGGTTATTATATATTATATAGGAGCAATGGTGGTGACATAAGAACATGGTAACTGATTTTTTTTATTTTCTGAAAAGTCAAATCCCTGATTTGTGGATTTAGTTTCAAAATTTCATTGTCTACATTCTAACTCATTGAGACTTCCTGTAATACCAAACGGAATTATAAAAGGAGCAGCACAGAACTGCTGTAAGAACTCTGTTAAGTGCACACCCTAAGATCATTGAATCCAACCATAAACCTAGCTAAATCAACCACTAAACTGTGTACCAGAGCTGCATACCCTTTTGGTGTAGCAATTTTTCTAAGTAAGCAATCTAAATCTCCCCAGGCACAACTTCAGGCTATTTCTTCATGTCCTGTCACTTGTTACCAGGGAGAAAACACCAACGCCCATCTGGTAATGAGCTCCTTTCAGGTAGTTGGAGAGAGTGGCAACGGCATATATATATGTAAATTTATGTGTGTAATACATGCACTTAAAATATACTCATATGAATAAGAATATAAATATAATGGATTTTTTAAAAATACTTAATCAATAGTCCTTCCACGAAAGTCAGTTCCAAGATTCCCTTATTCTTTACAAGTTCTGCAACTCTATTGCAGGAAAATATTTAAAAACAGGAAAAAATATACCATGCTATTTGGTGTGGATGTAATTTTCTCACTTAGAAAATAAAAAGAGAAAGGCATATCTCTAAAAAATAATATTATGAGGATGCTGTTATGATGTGCTAGCAAATACTTAGTATTTCAAAATATAAATATGTTAGATGATGGAAAGAACCTTGAAAACAACCTTGAGGCTGATTTTGTTGAGGCCAATGCCCACATACATCCAGGTATTTCAGAAAACACCTCAGTCCTGAATATTCTTTCAGCTACCAAGATTTATCCAATTAAGAAACTAACTATTGAAACTGATAAATTCTGCAGTCCTTTTCTAATTTTGAAAGACTTTTTGGCTATTTATTCCTTATAGAAGACCCGCTGAGCACAGGGGACAAACAAAGCCCCGCTGACGGGGCCGTCCCCCGCGGCCCGGCACCCCCAACAAGCGGCACAGGGACCTGGGCTGCTCCGGGGACAGCGGCAGGTAACGGCACCGGGGACACCGGCAGGTACCGTCACCGGGGACAGCGGCAGGTAACGTCACCGGGGTCACCGGCAGGTACCGTCACCGGGGACAGCGGCAGGTACCGTCACCGGGGTCACCGGCAGGTACCGTCACCGGGGACAGCGGCAGGAAAAATCACCGGGGACACCGGCAGGTACCGTCACCGGGGACACCGGCAGGTANAGCACTCACACACTCACACCAAGACAGCAGGGGAACACAGGGGAGGGGAACACAGTCCCAGAAGAGGGAGCAACCTCTGTGCAGCCAGCCGGCTGGGGGAGCCACCGCTGTGCGGGAAGGGAAAGACTCCGACCTGCCCCCGGCTCTGCAGGGAGGACACGGGGGCCTCGACACCCTGAGGCCCTTCAGGGGTGGCATGGGGACAAAAACCGTGATGGGCTCCGATTACAAGGGGGTCACGCTGGCCAGGGGCCAGCAGAGCAGGCACAAAGACGCCGGGGACGTGGAAAATGTGCCCTGCACCCCTGCTTACAGGGGGGCTGGGGGCCGGGAGAGCTCCGTTTCCCCCCTCAGGTGTGGAGACAGGCGGCTCTCACCCTCCTTACACGGCTGCCCATCTCTCCAGGCAGCCAAAGAACCACAGTGTTGCCAAAAGGCCAACCACAGCAGAGACCCTGCCCTCAGCTTACAGGGAGGTCTCGCCTAGCACAAAAAAAGCGCCCCGAAGGTGCCCGGCGATGCCGGGAATGCCCTTTGCCCACAGGGCCTCTTGTGCCCCCTTCTTCACATGATCCAAGCCGCCGCCGCTCTCCTCGCCCGCTCCCTCTGGCCTCGTCGTCCCACGGCTTCTGCCAAGGGATGATCACACGCTCAGGCCTGGAAAGCTCCAGTCTGGCCTGGTCCCATCCATGCCAGGAGCCAGGCCCTCTGGGCAAACTACGCTGGGTATGCAGAGTAGTGGCCAAAGAGGCTGCAGCCCTGCTTCCAGCGGGCTCAGGCCACTGCCTGGTCTCCGACATTCCCAGGACTCCAGCGCACTGGCCAGACTGACGTGTCACCTATATCCCTTCTATGTTATTCCAGATTTTCTTTCAAAGATGCAGCCTCGGTCTTCTGTGTTACAACAAACTTTTCCTCCAGAATTCTCATTTTTCCTCTGAACTACCCAATTTTCATCTTTAAAATAAATACTTATTTTGTTTAATCTGTATCACCTCAGGTTTACCTTCCAAACCATGACTTCTGATCCCCCAATAAATTACCTATGATTTAATCTCTGAAACATCCCATAGCTTTTTCCAATAAGTCACCTAAGATTGTACCCAAAAAAATTTGTTTTTTCCTTATAGATTACCAAATGTTTTCCCTCCAAAATGTCCCCCACAGTTTACCTCAGATTCTGCCCCCAAAATGTTCTATTCCATAGAGATTACTTCAGATTTTACCTTCACTCATTCCCCACACATTACCTGAGAACTTACCCCAAAAATGTTCCTTCTGGCCCTTAAAAATTACCTCAGATTTTATCACAAAATTTTCCCTGCCTGTCCTCCACAAACACCTTAGACTTTTCCCCAGAAACTGTTTTCTCCCATTGAGATCACCTCAGATTTTCCCACCAAAATGTGTGCTACACGTCCTACACAGATTACAGCAGCTTTTGTTTACAGAATGACAAGGTTAGAAGAGATCACCGAGTCCAACCCATGCCCTAACACCACCTCAACTAAACCATGGCACTGAGTGCCACATCCAATCTATTTTGCAAAGGCATCCAGGGATGGTGACTCCACCACATCCTCAGGCAGACGATTCCAGAACTTTATCACTCTTTCAGTAAAGAACTTTTTCCTAACATCCAACTGGGCCCTTGGCGCAGCTTGTGATTGTGTCCTCTTGTTCTGTCA
>VZTX01016536.1:9294-94434 GCA_013400915.1 Pardalotus punctatus
GTTTTTGGGGTTTTTTTTTTTTTTTTTTTTTTTTTTTTTTGTTTTTGTTTTAGAATTAGTATGAAGTTTTTGTGAACAATAAGGTTTATATGCCAGTTTTAAGTGATGGCTAGTACCCCACCTCTCCATTTCCCTGGTTCTGATGAAAAAAAAAACCAACACTATACTTCTGAGAGTGCTATGCATGAATGAATTACAATTCAGAGGTATAACTAGTAATAGTGATGAAAATCCCTCTGTGGCCATACTTTCCTTACATACATTCAAACAATGTGTGCTTCTAGAATTTGTAGATATTGCCATAGACTCTCGAGTTATGATGATAAATAATGCAGATGCTGAGGCATTCCTGCTCACCACAATATTAAAATGTGTCAAACATAATGTTTAGATGTCTGATTACTAATTTGCTAAAGACAATGTTTTATGCTACCAGACCTGAAACTATTTTTTACTCTCAAATAACTTCTTTACACTGCCTTCAGAGATTAAAACTTCAGGAAAAAGAAATCATTAGAGAGCTAAAATTGAATTTAAAAAAATAGTAAATTTAATTATCTGAAAGTATGCACATTCTTGGAAGAAAGTATGAACAGCTATTGAGATTTTCACTGATTTATAAGCATGCTTGCAATGAAGTTTTCAAGAAAATTAAGACAAATGAATCATAGAATCATAAAATTATTTGGATTAAAAGGGACCTTAAAGATCATCTAGTTCCAATGCCCTGCCTTGGGCAGGAACACCTTTGACTAGACCAGGTCACTCAAAACTTCCAACCTGGCCTGGAACACTTCCAGGATACAACCTCTCTAGGCAACCTCTTCCAGTGCCTCACCATCCTTACAGTGAAAAATTTCTTCCTAATATCCAATCTAAACCTGCCCTCTTTCAGTTTTAAGCCATTAGGCATTGTCCTATTACTACATATCCTTGTGAAAAGTCTATCTCCAGCCTGTCTACTGGCCCTCTTTAGGTACTGGAAGGAGCTATAAAGTCTTCCCAAAGCCTTCTCTTCTCCAGACTGAATAACCCCAGCTCTCATAGCCTGTATTCATAGGAGAAGTGCTCCAACACTTTGATCATTATTGTCACCCTCCTCTGGACTCAGTCCAACAGGCCCACATCCTACGTACATTGGGTTCCCCAGAGCTGGACACATTACTCCAGGTGGGGTCTCATGAGATTGGAGAAGAGCTGAGAAAATCACCTCCTTCAACCTGCTGGTCACACCGAGCCTGTATTTATACTTGGGATTGCCTTGACCCAGGTGCAGGATCTCACACTCAGTCTTGTTGAAATTCATGAGGTTCATATGGGTCTACCTCTCAAGCCTGTCAAGGTCCCTCTGGATGAAAAGGGAACATCTGGGATCTCACATGCTCACAGAAGACAGAACAGATGTCAAAATATCTGGCATGTTATTACTATATTTTGTAGTGTGGGAGATAAGATGGGCATAAAGCACATGTCTCTACATTCAGTCTGAAGTCCAGGGCATGGTCTCCAGACAGATGCCTCATATTTGTGCTGCCTGTTTTACTGCCCAGTTTTCATAGATGCTGTGTAAAGAGGGAGGTGGATGTTGACATGTTCTTCTTCCTGCTTATGATCATTGACAGACTCAACAAAACCACTTCTGGCAGTGTTAGTTTACTTAATAGACAAAATTTGATCATGCAATAATATGTTTGCACAGAAAATAAGTATTTGTGGAAGATATTGTTGTTTTTTGGATTTTAAGTTGGAATAAAAGCTGTGTAATGAGTAGAGAGAAAAAGGAAGCTGTGTGGATAAGAGAGAAAAACATGCTTTTACATCTGTTATGAATATATTACCAGTGCAAAGTGTTTGATGGGTAATGCAGAAAAATACCTTTTCAGTGTGTAGGTTGCTGTCAGATTGTGAACTATCATTATAAAATAATCTATTTTGAGCTAGCATTTTTATTTTTTTAGTAAATGGCTGAAATACTTTAAGAGAGTAAATGACAAACAGTGTAAAAATACATCCTGGATGGGTTTCAGCTTTCAATGGGGATACTCGAAGTGTCTATGAGAATTAAATCCTATTCACGCAAACCTATAGAATAGATAATCAGAGTGAGTTGGAGTACATCTCTTTGAGAAAATCTTCATGAACTTTGACAGGTTTATGTGGAAGTTTCAGACTAACCAACCTCTCAGTTGCAAATGTCATTAGAAATATCACAAAACTAATGGTATCTGGCAAAGTATGACCTAAATGGACCGCGCTTCTCTTCCGTAAATATATTGCTACATCAAAAATTTTATGCAGCAAAACACCCTTTTCAGAAGCTTTGAGTATGAGATTTTAAATCTGGAATTGAACACAAACATTTCCTTGAAGACTGCAAAAATCTTATTGATGTTTAGATCTATTCAAGTTGAAAAGAGATGAGGAGGGAGAGTATGACAAACGTCATTTAACTCTGGTTTTCTGTTTAAGTGATCTTAAACGATGCAGAGTGATGGAGAAGACAAAAAAAAGAGTCAATGTCAGCCATGTCTCATCATGGCAAAAACTTCTGGGAAAGGTGTCTCTGCCTTTCCCTGAGAATAAATGAGCAGGCTCATCTCAGATGGACAAACAGACTAATGTGGAGCTGGCAGAAGGACTTACGGAAATGGTTTTGTATTAAGCAATCTGTTTTCTGTGGTAACCAGAGGCAGTGTGCTGCCAGCAGAGGGGACTGGATAAAAAAAAACACCCACTTTTACTACACAGTCATCCAAGGGCAGACTTGATTTTCAGGTTTTTTATTCAGTCTTTCTCACTCATTAGATTTTCATAGTCTCAGTCTTAGCTGTTTAATTACTTGCTCTGGACATCCATTATCTTTGACAATTATCTTATCCTCTCAACCCCACTTCTTGCAGAGTGATGTGGAAGTTTTTAAAGAAAGGCTGCCAAAATTGCACCTCAGGCCCTGAAGCTGTAAGTCTGTGTTGCTAGCTTTGTTAGTCAAATCATTCAGAAAGCCTTGGAGCATGTTAATAAAAAATCTCAAAAACAGAAGAATATTTTTATTTATGTTGATACTTGCAAACATAAAAAATTGTTCAGTGTTTATCACTGACAGCAGAAAGCACTTTAGAAGAGTAGAAGAAACAGTAGCATCATCTTCAGCTTGAGGAGAAGCTCCAGGGAGAAGTGCAGAAAATCCTTCTTCTTTGACTCTGCATTTCATAACTCTACATTTTCTTGTCTAATGTGTGTTTCCATACACACAGTGTTTTTGGTTGTTTTTTCATTTTTTTTAAACTTCTTTATTTGTTTCATCAAGCTTCTGCTAACAAATATTTTTTTAAATTATAACTTATCTCATTTCTGTTTTCATATTGTGAAGTTCTGGGTCTTGCTACTATTTGTGGCCAGCTCTTAAATTTACAAGAAGTTAGACCATAATAGCTAGGCTGTCTTTAATAATGTTGAAAAATATTTTCTGCCACTTCACAGTTAAAAAAGTTGTTATAGTATGTGTCCACTTGTTGAAAATAATGAAGAAGTAGATAAGCAAATAATAAGATATTGAACTCCACAGTGTTTACTTGGAAACCAGTCTAGATTTTTTTATCATCTTGGCTGATGGTAAACTACATTTGATAAAACTAGATTTCCACTTTCCCAAACTAGATTTGGGAAAACATGAGCAGTTTCCCTCACATGGTTTTCATTTGCTAGGACTAGCCATTATTTCCAGCAGTCAGGGTACCTTTATCTTACCATCTGGAATAGCAGGAGCTTTTTCTAACATCATATTTCCCTTGACTTCCAAGCTTGCTCCTTTCTTTTAAAAATTTCAAAGTGATATTGTATGTAGGAAATTAGTATGCACTTTACCATGTTTATCTTCCCTATATTGGCCATCTTTATGAAAAGTTTAGCTCATTTAATGGGCAGCCTTTCCTTCTTCTGACTGTGACAGTGGTCATTACAGTCTACAGTTGCTCTTAAGGCATGACAGACCCATTAAAGTGCTGCTTTCTGCCAAACATAGGCATCTTGCTGGTGGGCTTTTAAGGCTTAATCATAGACTTTTAGTCCTCAGACGTTTTAATGCCTCTGGTAATTTCTATAACTGAAGCAGCTGAATGCTAGAAAAAAATGACTTGTGGATACCCAGGAATAGTTCTTCACCAAAAAAGCACCCTGTGTCACATAGTTACTCCTTAAGCAGTTTCTGGTGGATGCCTGTCTTATGAAAACGAATTACAAAAACCCCACAAAAGTTACACAAATAACTTAAATTTTGGTTAACTTGATCAAATTTTGAACTTGTCCAAGTCTGTTTTTTTTTAAGTTCAGTAGAAGTGGAAATGAAATATAACTTAACATACAGTATTTAACAGTATTAAAATGCAATGGATTAAAGCACTTTGAGGTCAAGTTAAGCATTATCTGTTTGTTTTTGGGATTTCTTCTGATAGTGACAGCTGAAGTTCAGCCTTGAGAGAAAGAATACATGATGAGCTGCAAAGGTGAATTTTGTTCACTGCCATAGAATGAGTTAATGTTGGCATTCTAAAGTAACTGATAATATGAAGAAATAGGTAGAATGCACTGCATGTTTACAAGGTACATGTTCTCTCATTTTTAACCTCATTTTATTAAGATATACTGTCTATCCGTATCTTGTCCCTATGTATTATAAGGCTTAGCTTTTGCTGTGCTTTTATATCAAACCTTGTCAACATAAAATTTCAGAAATGATGTAACACTATAGTATGAGTTTAAACCGTTTAGGATGGCTGCAGTTTTACTGATAATGATACTTTTAATAGATGCATGAAGATACTAGTAGGAAAATATAACAGGTGTGCAGAGGAGGTCTGTACTTCTTTGACTACATCTGATATGCAAGAAAATAGGGCATAAGTCAACTGCTTTATGTACAATAGATAATTTTTATGTATTAGCAAACATAGGTATTCCATTTTGGTTTTCCTCACAAAATTTTCTAGTGCCACAGAAATCTGCTGTCTTACAGATAAGTCTTTTCAGCATATCTGAAGTACAGTAAAGCCTGAAGTAAAGGATAGGCTAAAAAAGTAGCCTGTAATTTACAAGCCTATACATACTAAAATATGCAAAGAAGTGAGGATCTGTTGCACTAAGTAAAGTTTTAGTAGTATGGACTTGGATTACAAGACTACACTGGTGCCTCAGCCAACTTACTTCAAGTTACAAGGATATGTTGTTGGTTGGAGTGTTCTATGCTGAAGTATTATTGAAAAAACAGCTTGACACACACACAGTACAAGAAAGTGTCTCAAAATCAGGTATTCAAAACAAATTTATTAAGAAGTGTCACTGTTTTACCATTACTATGTAAGGCCAAGTCTGACTCCAGCTCATGTCCATGTCTCTCTTGGGAGTTCTGCTGCTTCTTTCATAATAAATTCAGCCAGGCACTCTGCATTAAATGTTATTTCATATCATTTTGCTACCCAGTTAGTGATCTATACCACATGACTAGTCTAGAAACAACATATCTTCTCTCAACTGTGCCTTGCACGTGCTGGCTGAGCTGGAACATTTTACTTTTTCCCTCCCATCTAAATTTTTGGAAAGTAGTATTACTTTCCTGCATTATTATTATTTTCCTTTATAAAATGTTTTACCACATCTTAGTGAAATCTACTAGAATCACTGAAAAGTGTGTGAGGATACATGTCTCAATGCTGGTTTAGAAATATCAAATGAGAATTTTGGTTCAATTTTTATTATGGGTTTAAAGACACATACTGGAAATGTTGTAAAGTAAGGCATGGGTGTTATCCCTGTAGTGGTGAAAAATTGCAAAGAATTTGAAGTTAGGTTTTGGGGTTTTTTTGTTTGTTTGTTTTCATTTTAGGCCACTAAGAAAGTTTTAAAGGATTTTATTGCATTAACTTCTATTACCTTTCTAAAAAAAAAAAAAATCAGTTAATTAACATACTGATTAAACATCTTCCATGCCTTTCTAAATTATTCTTAATTACAAAGGCTGTTTCCATAGTTACAATTTATATCTTAATTTCATAGTAGATTTCCTTCCACTTTTTCAGCCCATCCCATTTATCTACCTTATTTGTTACTTGAACTACACATAAACTTCAGGGGTGCTTATCTCTTACAGCTTTTGGGAAGGAAAAACTGCATTAAGGCAGAGATAAAAGTGTTTAGTATGCAGCTAGTTCAATTACCATGGATAGACTTCTCTCTTTAATATAAATACAGGCCTTTGAAGAGAGTCTATAAGAAAATAAGCCAAAGAATCAATTAGATTCTCCTAGAATTGAATAAAGTGCAATAAGCACCATTTAAAATGTGTCATAATTTTTAACAAACAGCCATAATTTTTACTATGTTTGTGAAAAACAGATAAGTCATGAAGGCATTTAAAACCCTTCTAAACAACAGTGATGCTTAAAGAAGTCCATTAATATTTTAATTAAAGTTGAAAAATATTGTTCATTTTCCTTTATTAAGCTTATTTCTTCACAGAGGGCAAACTTATTCAGAGAAAACCTGAGGAGAAAGAGTTGGGGGTGTTGGTTGACAAAACCTCAACATGATCCATGAAGGTATGCCCACAGATGGGAAAGCTAACAACATCCTGGGCATGACCAACAGGGCAAGGGAGGGGATTCTGCCCCTCTACTCCACTCTAGAGACACCCCACCAGGAGTGCTGCATCCAGCTCTGGGGTCTCCAGTACAGGAAAGACATGGACCTGTTGAAAGCAGGTCCAGTGGAGGGACATGAAGGTGGGGGCTGTGCCCCCTCAAAAGATGATCAGAGCTAGATTGAGATTTTTTAGTGTAAAGTCCATAAACGTTTAACAGAAATAACTTAGCAGCGCACTTGTGAATGACATGTTTGTTCTAAGGCTGTATATGAAACCTTTAAATTCTGCCTCACCCTTATTGTCACACAGTCATAGTCAAACAGCTTTAAGGTTACTTATTCACTAAGTTTTTATACACTGAGTTCAGCCTTTGGCAGTTCCTGCTGTTTGATAGTGCAATGTTGAATTAGTCAAGAATGCTGGGAAAAAAGAAAAATGCCAAACTTGCAATAGACCTCAGACATTTTTAAGTGATACTTTATGATCAATCTGATACTTGGCCAATAAATAGACTGTGAAAACAATTTCCCACCATCCATCTTAGTTTGAAAGTGGAATTGTTTCCTGAATATCAAAACCAGCTGGGGCCTAGTATTTTATCAATTTGTTGCTTAGATAGCAGTGATGAAATTACTTATGTCCTCTAGTATATCTGCAGGAGGGTACAAAGAACTCTTCGGTTGCACAGTTTAAGGTGTGAATTCTACATTTTCCCCTCACTGCTCAGCTCATGGAGAGATCCTGTGCCCTGAAGCTTAGACTTTAGGAAAGGTATAGACTGAGCATTCACTGCAATCAGCAAAACTGGCAAAACTGTGTAGTAGTTCCAGAGGTCATGTCAATCTAGCCATAGCTAGAACGTGTTTAAGCTGGATCTAGAAATGGAATGCTAGATTTTTTGTTTTTTGTAGCATTAAGTGACTGCCTGATATCAAAAGAATTTTTCTGCACATTGATTGCAGACAATGCCATTATGATGTCATCTAAGCTGTTTTAGTTTCCAGCATGGCAACAATATTTATTGGCATTGTCTTAATTTTCCTCTTTATTCAGGTAGTTCATTCTATGACACATTTATGAGAGCTTTCCCTCTTTGAAGTACCTGGATCTTGCTCTAGGATATACCCTAGTAAAAAAGTAAAGCAGTCTGATCTCTAAACTGCTTTCTAGTCATCAGGGAGTGAAAGGGAGGCGATATTTTTTTTTTTTAAGATTGGCCAAAGGCAATGAAAAAAAACCAGTGCATGCATATTTTGCTGTCACAGCATCCATGGCATTCTCATAATTGCATGTTTGCTGCCATTTTGTGATTTTGTGTCAACTGTGATGTGTTTTCTAAAATTTTCTGAAGACATGAGGAATTTTCATTGATTATGATGGCTTTTTAATTGCTTGCATTTCCAGTTGTGCTTGCAATGGCATTATGAAAAGTTCATCTCTCTTCTCCTGAGCTTTCTTTTCCTGAAAAGGAAAAAGAGGTTTCTCCAAGGTAAGAGACTATAACTGCTAACTTTCCAGAGTAAAGCTTTGAAGCTGATACTTTCTCTGTCTCAAATCTTCATATGAGCATTGAGAGTGTATAACTTATAGAAATAAGTGAGGATAATTTCTATTTAATTTCTTCCTCCTTGCGATTTTACTCCCAGATTATTTTTTTATATATATTGATGAGGTTTGGAAGACACTGAATTGTCTGTGGCATGAAATTTGGGCCACACCCCATACTCTTTATCTTTGCTAAATCTAAGTGACTTTGCATAATGAAGAGGCACTCTAAATCACCCTTCTTCCTATAGCTCTTCTCTGTGTGTTTATACAATGCATTTCTGCTCTCTATGGATTCATATAAGAATGAGGGATGCACTAGCAAAGAAGTATGCCAGTGGTTCACAACCTGATTATTCTACCTGAGCCATCACAGAACATTGTTTTTATTGATTTGAAGTGAGGTTCTCTGATTGACAAAATGCAAACTATGTGACGCAAACATTTCTTGAAATAAAATAATTCAATGGAGGATAATCCATCAAATAGAATATTTGCTTTAAATCCTCCAGAACTTAATTGCTTGTGTTTTGTTTTTAATGTCACTTAAGAAAAACAAGGGAAGAGCAATATTCTCCATTTCACTCTAGTACTTCGAGAATCCTTGGATTTGATACTGATTTCCATGCACAACAATTAATTACTGTGTTCTTTAAAATTCTTTTTCAAGGTAGAATTGAATTTGAATGTTACACGTGCAATACATATTTATTAAGGTAAGAGCTAACATTTTGAAATACTTAGATTGGATCTATAAATTGTTAGCTTTCCAACTTCCTTTTCATTATTGATTTTATGTAAGTGTAGAATGTATGGAAATTTATCTGTTATTATAATGAAACTGAAGAGGAGACTGAACTGGAGAAAATAGCAATAGCATTTTTAAAATGTTAATATGTGTTGTGGGTTAATCCCTCTGGCAGTTAAGACATTCAAAGATGCTTGCTCCCTCCCCCTACAGTAAGATGTGGGAGAGAATGGGAAGGGTAAAAGGGAAAACTTGTAAAGATAAAGATAGTGTTTAACAGGGAAAGCAAAAACTGTATCTGCAAGCAAAGCAAAATATGGAATTCATTCACTGCTTCGCATTATCAGACATACAACTCCAAGACAGCAGGGCTTTATCATGCATAACAGTTAATTAAAGAGGCAAATGCCATAACTCCTAATATACTCCCCTTTCTCCTTTTCTCAACTTTTATTGCTGAACATGATGCCATATGGTATGTGATATCCCTGGAATAACGCCTGGCTGCATAGATGGAAGTAATGAAGCATGATCCCAAAACAATGCAATTCCCCTAAGGGAAAGAAAGGTCACATCTGGAACCTCTTCAGCAAACCAGGTGGACCCAGGCAGACTTCTGAGGTACAATACAGCTATTGAGTGCTGGGGTGTCCCTCAGGGTGGGGACAGAGGGTGACAGTATACTTGCTTGCAGGAGGTGTGGGCTGTTCGCTAAGCTGGCTCACCAGGGCATGGGGCTGCAGGAGCAGGTATGGAGCAGCAGGGAGGATGGAGGGCCCAGGACCAGCACAAAAGCCCCGTGGAGATGAACTCCTTAACCCCCAGCAGCACAGCACAGGGGCAGCCAGAGCCTTTGGCCCAGGTCCAGGCTGGTGTTCCCTGTACCAGCAAGGATATGACTAATCTGTAATATGTGCCCAGCTGCATGGGCAGATGGAACAAAGGACCAGCTGTCCCAGCTATGTCGTCTTCTAACTTCTCATGCACCCCCAGCCTACTCTCTGATGGGGCAACATGAGAAACCAAAAAAGGTATTGATGTCTGTAAACATGGCTCAGTAATAGCTAAAATATCAATGTGGCAACAAAATTACTAACAAAGCCAAACCACTACGATATTAACTATATGAAGAAAACTAAGTCTATCCCAGCCAAAACCAGTACAGTCTTGTCCTTGATAGCATATTTCATGTCTTGCAAGTAAAGTGCTTGCTAACCCAGCAAAACATTCCCAAAATCTCTAACAAAGACTCCTGAAAAATTTTAGCCAGAGGAGGGCAACAAAGGTGGTGAAAGAACTGGAAAGAATGTCCTATGAGAAGGTGAAGACTGAGCCTGTCTAATTTGGAGAGAAGACGTTTGGGAGAACTTCATTGCTTTCTGCTTCTTCGTGAGGAGGGGACGGAGAGATGGAGGTGCTGAGCTCTTCTCCCTGGTATCCAGCAGCAGGACACATGGAAATGGCTCAAAAAAGGTGGAGGTTCAGATTAGATAGTAGGAAACATTTCTTTACCTAGGGAGTGGTCAACCACTGGAACAGGCTTCCTGGAGGGGTGACTTATGCCCCAAGACTGTCAGTGGCATTTGGACTATACCCTTAAATAATGTATGCTGGTCAGCACTGAAGTGTCAGGCAGTTGGACTATATGACATTTGGAGGTCTTTGCTGGAGCTACTAAGTTCTGTTCTTTTCTGCAACTTCTTTTTTTTTGGGAATGGGTCCATTTAGTTTCTCCCACAATGTTTTATTATTATTTATCAACATTATGGGGATACTCAAAGCACTTATACTTTGAAACAGTTCCCTCTAAATCAGCCTGAATTATGACTTGTAAACATTAAGGCAAAGATGAGTCTGCACCTTGGGTCTCAGTTTTAACTCTACAGGTTGGCAAAATTTACTTCTTCCTGCTCTCTGGGGCTGGAGTGTGTGGAGTTGCATGGTTAGTTCAGAAACTACTGGTTTCTGTACTACCACCTGCTAAAGCAGGACAGGCTCAGCAAGAGAAAATTTTCAGTAATTCTTTGTTTTTCAACTTAGGCAGGTCTTAGTAGTTTTTAAATCTGTACATTTGTAAGGAACATGGAGATTTCAGATGACATGAATTCAAGTTCAAAGGCTAACTGCAGTCCCTATGCCAACAGCCCGATTTCTTCTAATGGAGGTCTTCCAGTATTTATCAATTTTTCTTCTTGTTCCCCCAACTCAGCCTTGTTCTTGAAAACCTGAATTCTGAAACTAATGAAGATGAGTGCCCATCTTTCCTTCACAGCCCGATCCCACTTTTCCTGCCTGCCCCAAATTAGCTTAGTCAATATAAACAGAAGGGCTGAAACATGGCAAAGTCATCACCAAATGCAAGTAAAACCCTGTAATGAAAAACACTAGACAATACTAATACATGGTCCAGCTACAAAAATATGTTGGGTTTTTTTTCTGCTTCTGGAAATCTATTTGAAAGTCTATGTTTTAACTGCTGTCTTGTAGACACTTCACATTCTTTATGATTCTGTTGTGACTTCTTTTATCATGTTCCCCTCAGGGATAAATGTGCTTAATTCTTTGTCCAGTTCTGTTAGTTCATTACTTAAAAACTCATGTCAACAAGTTATATATTTTAAAATACCAAGCCTCTGGCTCCTACTATAAGTACTTTTCTGGTCACAGTCAGTCATCTCATGCTACTTGCTAAGAAAAACTTGTCATATTAGTCCTACTTGCTGTGATTGAAGTATTACTTTAAGAGGCTAAAGAATGGATATGTCCTTATTGAGTTGCAAGTAGCAATTATGAACTGTCTTTCTTTGAGTAGAATATACTAGAAATAAAACTGAGACTTGGCCTTAAAGCAGCTATCATTAAAGTTTACTTCAAGGAAACAAACTTTCTCTGTTACATGCCTCAGAATGATGGTTGTAGCCTTTGTTGCTTTTAACTGCAGGTTTTCAAGTTCAATTGACAAAACTGACATCAAATTGACAAAGAGAGTACTTTATCTATTTTGAGATGTAAGTAAGTTTTTTTGCTGGATTTTTTTTTTTGGTCTTACAAAAAAGACATACTTCATGCTAAACGATCTCATAAATTCACTTTGCCCTATTCATCTTTCGCTATAATATTTTAAGCAAAGTGACATTTAAGGAGTCATATCTTACCTGCCAGCACAGATAAATTAGTTTAGAATGTGCATTGAGCAGTTAATTTATAAAGGACTGCCTGTGCCACTGAAGAAAGTTGACTATCATCCAGAAGCTCTATTCCTAGTATTAACCTGTACATGATGAAGTGTCTCATATTCTTAGCACATTAAATTTCAGGTATCATTCAGCCTAATTCTCTTTTTCCCTAACATTTATAAGGATGTTTATAGGCCTTCAAGGTATAGCTGTCAATGTTCTTAGATATGCAGTGCATGGAAGAAAGAAATGGAAATGTGTGGCTTGATTGAAGTTTTCAGTCACTTGCACTGTTTAGAGTAAGGATGCTGTGGCATCTGATAGGTCTAGGTCAGAAAGAACAATAGGAACAAATGGTTAATTTTGCATACAAATTCCATATATAGGAAGTGCTGTTATATATCTGACTTTTTATTCTGTCTTGTGGAATAGAAATTTGACATTACTTTTACTTGAGTGGCCCCTACAGCAATTTGTGTGCTATTTGATAGTATAAACCCTGGAAGATAAAATGAACTAGGGTCATGCCTGAAGTTTTTCCAACTCAAGTGTATTTGAGGTTTGAAGTATAATTTTGTCCATGTTCTAGACATATTATATGTATATATGTATATTAGAAATGAGAAAAATAGTCACACTAATCTTAAAGTATTTAATAAATCTTTCAGATATGGAGTGGTATTTACATGACACCGTTTATTTCCTTTGGCTTACACTCAATAATTGAGGTGTTTATTGTCTATATGTTCTTCACTGACACAAAATAAAACATATTTATTTGAACCATTAAGGTTCAGCTGACCAGTGGAAACTCATTAAGATGCCTGGAACATAATACTTCATCAATATAGATGTGGAAAATCTGATACTTGATGGGAGGGGTTTTGGGTTTTAAGGGAGTGATTGTTGAACTTCCTCATCAGCTTCCACATACTTATAAACTGTCATTTTGTTCCTGTTAAAATAAAATAAAATGCTTCTTCCCAACACACATTGTGCAAGATTTTGAAAATGTGTTATGGACAACAAA
The DNA here is from genome assembly GCA_013400915.1 of Pardalotus punctatus. Classification (NCBI taxonomy): domain Eukaryota; kingdom Metazoa; phylum Chordata; class Aves; order Passeriformes; family Pardalotidae; genus Pardalotus; species Pardalotus punctatus. The sequence goes on from VZTX01016536.1 coordinate 22,428, forward strand.
ATCCAGCCAAAAGTGATCATTTAATAACTGAGTCTTGTTTGCTACCTCTCTCTTTCAATAAAAGTTTTGAAATTACTTTAAACGTTCTTTCTTTTCTTAGTGGGAATGGCTGTTTACATATATTACTAAAGAGAAAATTATTGTTCCAGAAGAATTACTGTTTAAGATTCTGAATGGTCAAGAAATGGCACAAATGGCAAAGTAAGAATTTAATGAGGACAATAGAGACATGAGTTCCATCAGAAATGCAAGTTATAATTTCTTAATGTTACTTGAACTGGAGAATAAGTGCACACCTTTGCTGTAAACCCAGTAACAGTCGTATTATTTTTCAGGATGTCTCTGATATATGTCAGTTTTCAAGGAAAAGTTGCCACATGGGAGAGTATTATAACAAAGTTTTTCTTAAGTTGTTGAAGTGAGGGGACTAGATACTCTGCATCATGAAGTTTTTGTTTCATGGTAGCTATCTAAAAGTGTTTATTTGGCATGCTAGGACAAATAAAGCAAGTATCTAGTCTAGTACTTGTAAGAAGGATTGTGAAGTCCATTTAATCCCTATCTCTGGTATGTTTTTTGGAACTGCATTGTCTTTTCGGCTAATTATTTCCCTTTGCTTCCCACAGTCTTCTCTACCCACTCATGCACTTGGTGCTATTTAGGGTGTGCTCATAACTTGCAGGATGTATAACTGGAGACTGAGCAGCAAGTTAATTTTTTTCACCACAAGAGGTACAAAATCACTTAATAACTGATGTTTTATTTTTCCACCTAACTGTTTTGACTTCTATGCAGTGAAAAAAAATTTGTTATTGCGCTAACTGAATACAAATTGTTATTGTCCAACAGGAAACCTATCTACTGGGAAATGAACCCATATTTTTTATCTTATTCTATGTTTTAGCCAAACTACTTAATAACAAAATTATTTTTTTCGTATAATTACATGATAGACTAAATAGTCTGTTGTAATGAATTTTCAGGCAGTACACACATTTTGAATGCCCCAACAGAAGTCACATTTTTAGGTCGCAGAATAAATAAAAACTAGAACACCACTCCAATCAAACTACTTCAATATTGGACTTCAACATAGTAATATTGAGTTACTCAGGTTACTGAGACTGTAGCTTACTTGTGTAGTCTAAATGAAAGGAGATTAAACTTTCCAGTGCAAGGTACCATCCGTGTTTTGGTCTCTGAACACTGCAGGGAACTCTGTGAGTGCACCTGCCAATTTTAAATAATTTATGCCAATCTGAACCTACACGGAGCCAATGTGTGCCAGGGCCCTTTCTGTCATTATAAAATTCTCCATGCAACTGCTGGCAGTGCAGTGTTTGAGGTACCGCCCTTAATTTTAATGAGCCAGCTCAAGAATGAGAAGCTACAGTCTGTGCAGAAAATCTGTGGTTAAATTACCCAGGATGCATGTTCACACAGCCATGGATAAACTACTTCTACCTTTCAGGCCATCTGGTTTACAGCAAACCCTGGTATTTTTGTGTTATAGTAAAAATTACTATGTGAGGCTATTAAGAGATGACAAGCTGAGCACTAAGGCAGTAATTTGCATCAAAGATTGAAGAATTTTCATGACCTTTGTTTTGCATAATACTACTTGGAACCAACTGGAAATAAAGCCCAGACTATGTTAAATAATTAAGAAAAAAAGTGAAAAAAAACCCCAACCAAAACCAATACTGTGTTTTAGTCAACTCTACATAAAATGCTCTTTGTTAATCATCCTATTTGTTGCAGTTCTTCTGAGAGGCTTTACAGTCATGCATTCACATTTATTTACATAAATCAGTAGCATTTTATTAAATCATTTCCAATTTTCACTATTTGACAGCTTCTGTTTTGCTGTAGAAGACTTTTTTTCTGAATATTCCGCAGCCATTCAGGTGGGAAATTGATTCTGTTTTGAGGTGTGTAAATGTTAGTCAGTAGATGTTCAGAAAGGTGGGATGGGTGTGGCTTTTCGAAGGTGAGTTGCAGACAAGTGGAGATGTATTGCTTACAACACTGACCTTATAGCCTGTTTAATGTATGGTGGTTTTTTTACTGTATGGGGTTTTATTTACGGCATCATTTTGTTTATTATCTGCATGTGTCTTTTAATTCCTTGACCATATTTTCTAGAGTTGATGTCTGCTGTTAAATATGTTTGCCTCAGAAAAACAAAGCAGCTTGAAGATAGTTAGAAACTCTAAATTTAAAACTGATCAGAGGTAATTCTGCTCATTATAACCTTGATCCTGTATGTCACTTTTCAGCATTGGAAGCGATGTTTCTGATGTTAGTAGGGTTTTCTTTATGTTAATTTTGGGAGCTTTTTCATTGAATTTCATTTGAGTCCAGTGCACTTAAAAATTTCCATGTTGCAGGGAAGTCTCATTATTTTTTGTTATGTTTATTTAGACGATAGCTTTCCATTATCTTGGTGTGGAATCAACTTAGTGTACTACCTTTATAAATCTCATTAAATGCTGTTCTGCTTGATGTGTATAATTAACAGGCTGATTATACTTGTGACAACCACAGTGACCATTTGTCTTTCTGTTGTGCTGATATCTGCTGTATTTAGAAATATTAAGGACTTCTTCACTAAAAAGATCTAAGATACCTATCTTCCAGAGTTTCAATTGCTGCACTTCTGCTATTGATTCCTGTTTAGTGTACAGGAAGTGAGGAACACCTTTTATTTTCCCCATGTTTCTAGTTTTTCTCTTAAACTGCAAACACCTGCTGCTAAGTGAGGTTTTATAAACTGAGGGAACTGAAGAAAAAAGTGAATTTTGTGATAGTTATTCTGAAATGAACACTGCTGCTCAAATTTTTTCTATTTATTTATCTATTTATTTATTTACCTATTTATAAATTCATTATTTATTTATTATTACATTGAATGGAATATAACAGGGGTTTTTGATGGTTCCACAGAATTTTAGGGGTTTTCAATTTTGTTTTTTAATTTTTATTTTAAATTAAACTGAGAATTGGGTTTGGACACCTGTAATACGCAATTTAGACTAGTAACTGACCAGCCAACCAATCTCGTTTTAAGGCAGAGGTCCATTTTGAGCTGCTCATTGATGTGTTTGCCAATTGCATGTTCAAAAATTAGCATTTTATACTTGGTGGTGATCACAGGTAACAAGAGAATGCTTTTCCACTCAAATATTATTTGAAAGTGCTTCTTAACAATCCACTCATCTTCTAGTAAGAGCTGCATTTAAATATTTGACTGTGACACTAGGATACAGTTGAGTAAACAATGTGTGAAGGAATTAAGCTATGGTGCCTGAATGTGAATATTTGTCCTATCTCCTCTCAATCAGCTGTCTTTTTCTAGGCTGAATAAGCTTTTATGATTACATTTCTGGATGTACAGTGTTGCCTAATATCAAAAGACAAAAATTCTTGCAACAGTATTAAAATGGTAAGATAAAAAAGCAGCTCTTTATTGGAAGATCCCAGGTGCCTTCCTAGTTATGGGCTTTGGGCACACCTGGCATTGGTTTTCTACAATTTTTGTAAGTTTAACAAATTAGCATCTTTAACAAATATTGTCCAATTAGAAGAGCACTTGTTTAGATAATTTTACCCTGGGTACTGCCCCATTGGAGTTAGTCCAGGGCTTCTTTGCCCCATTTCTTATTGTGTCTTCTCAGATTCTGACTGGAAAATAAAATATCCTTTGAGGAAGTTCTCTTTTTGAAAATAAGACTAAACAGTATTTCAGGAATATACTCTCAAATCTAAGAGAAAGGGTAGGGAAAATACCAGGGGCTATATAAGCATGTATTAATAATCTACAAAGCTACAAATATATGAAAAATGTGTAAAAGCTGATATCTTTAGGCATCAACAGAATCTCTTCCACCTTTGGCTATCTTTTTCAGTCTTCTCTAAGCTTTATCCACTCTGCTATATCCTTTTGAAGGCTGAGAAGAGAATATATACAGTTTAGAGGTGACAGCCACTGGAAACTTAAGAAAGTCTGTAATAATGTTCTATCTCTTACAAAGTTCCTTCCTAATTATCCCTAAAACCTGATTTGCTTTTTAGACCACTGATGCATTCTGAATTGGTATTTCTTTCTTTATCATATCTGAAAGTCTTACATGAATATCAAGGGCTATCTCAGAGAACATAATCTTATTTCAGGGTAACATGATGGTTGTTTTGGCTGCAAGCGTTCCTTTCCCATTTAGCTATTTAGTCTTCTACTCAATCCTGCAGAAGTTCTCAGCAGTTCTTCAGGGATGCCTTTTATTTTCCCTCTTCTGACCTACTTTGCTTTATCAGTAATTGTGATCTTACTCTTCTTCTCAGTTTCTCTATAGTCTATTCAATAGCACTGATCCTAGCATAAACTCCTAACTTTGCCGGTGACCCCCTCCATGGTGAAAACATATGGTTTACTCTCACCTTCTGTCTTTTCACCAATTATTTATCCATGCAAGATCCTTTCTTCCCAGGCCATAGGTACTTTACTTCCTAAAGAACACTCAATGAAAGCTTTCAAATAAAGTCACTTATAAATCCAAACTGCATCTATTAATTTTGATCTTCATTATTCCTAAGCTTGCTGAAATTTGCAGAGGAATCAGTGATTCAGTGAAAAATTATTTTTTCTTTTTTTACAAAAACTTATGGTCTCTTCCCTACAGTATAACTTTTAGTCAGGTGACCAGATTTCTGTACTTTATTCAGGCTTTCTATTATGATTTGTCCACTGTGAATATCAGGCTTAGAAACCTAGCGTTTCTAGAGTATCTTGGGCTATTTTCCAGTTCTCTGCTCTGAATGAGGTTAGCCATTGAGCTATTTCATTTTTAAGATCCCTAGGTGATTACCACCTGGCTTTGGCAGTTTGTTTCCTTTTTATTGATTTCTTTCCACAGCCTCTCCTGCCACTTCATCTTCTATTCTGCCCCTACACATAAAGAAAACTTCAACAAGAACAAATACAGAAAAGTCCCTTTCTGGTATATATTTTCTTCTTACACAGCAGCTTTTATATTGGGATTTTTTACTACTCTTCCATGTTCTTTGGCATGTTTCCTTAGTAATAACACATCTTTTGTCTCACCTGGCTACTAGAAAATGTGTGAACTTGCCCAGAAATAACAGAAACTTTTACAGGCCTCTGAGAGAGACCAATGTGATTTTTATTTATGCCTCAACGTATGTTATACATGAGGCAAAAAATTACTTTAGGGGCTGTATACATGCTGGGAGCTCTGTACCCGAGGAGGCTTCGCCTGGCAGCCAGTCTGGGGAGCAAAAGCTTCCACTGCTGCTCTGCAAGCGATGCCCCCTTGCCAGTGGGGAAGACCCCCGGATGCCCGGGAGAAAATGCCCAGGAAATCCTGCCATAGGAGGGCCAAGCAAGTAAAAGCAGGGACCTGCCACACAACCCCGGGGCTATTTTCTTTGGGTTTCTTGAAGGGAGCCAGGGGTCGCCTGGAGGGTCAGCTCTACCTCCCTCCCCGCGTCGCATTTTCCTCCCTGCGGTGCTGCTCCTTGCCTGGCTGTCTGTCCTGTCTGCCCCGTCCTGCGCTGCTTCGCCGCTTCCCCGAGGCAGCTCCGTCGCCGCGACAGCCCCGGCCTTTGCTGTTTGCCCGACGGAGCCGCCGCCGTGGCCCAGCCCGGAGCCGCCGCACCCCGACCCTGACCGCCCGCAGCTGCTCCCCAAGCGCACCCGCAGCCACGGCAGCCTGTGCCTGTCGCCTGTTCCTGTGCCTGTCGCCTGTTCCTGTGCCTGTCGTCTGTTCCTGTTCTTCACCCCCGGAAAGGACACGCAGCAGCTGCTGTTTGGAGATCGCGCTCAGCCCGCCCCGGGAGCCGCGCAGACTCCGCAGCTCGCAGCGCACGCGCTCCATTTGTCATTCTGCAGGAAATTCTATCTGAACATAAGAAGAAAAAAAAAACAACGCTGGTCAAATGCTGGCAAAGCTTGCTCAGGAAGTTTTTGGAATCTCCATGCTTGGAGATATCCAAAGCCTGAGTGAACATGGTGCTGGTCAACCTGCTCTAGATTATCATCTCAGTGGCAGGATTGGACGAGGTGATCTCCAGAGGTCCCTTCCAACCTCAACCGCTGTGTGTTTCTGTGGTGGAAGGTGAGGTAACATTTCTTACTGCAGTAGGCACATTGTGTTGCTTGTCTGGTTCTTGTTATAGGGACTTCAGTTTCAGAATTAATTAATAAGAAAAAATATAATTAAATTCCTTATCAGGAGTATATATTTTCTGAAAATGAGAAGTCTAACTGAGGGAGCTTCCAGCAAATGCATTATTAAACAAATTTTGATCCTCTATTTTAATTGGAAATATAAAATAGAACATAACTTTGACCTACATCATGGACAATTCATGTTTAATACTTCAATTCAAACATTGTAAGCAATATTATAGTTTGGGGCAAAAACTTTCAACCTAGCATTTTAATGCATGTAGTTAATTTTGGTACAGAAATGCATATTCTAATGTTATTCTCTCCATTTGGGAAACTTGATTTTTAGGTTTGAAGATTTATTTAAGATTTATTTAATCAACTGAGGCTTTAAAATTGTTTTTCCCTTCTCTTTTTTCACCTCAATGGATCACCATGGACAGTTTGTACTGTAATTTGCCTTTTAACGAATCTGTATTTTTGGGGGTTTTTAAGAGGAAGAAGGGAGAAAAGTGCCTCTAAGAAGGAAGGCTAAGTGGATTAGTGATGATGAATGGTAGTTTCTCCTTAATGTTGTGCTGTTTTTGCAAGTAAAAATAAAAGGACAGGGCAAGGGGACCAGCATGAAAATGAAATAAAGTTAAAGGTTTAAATAAAACCTTTTGAAAAATTGAGATTTTCAATTTTTTTGGTGTGCAGACAATTATTTTTACCAAACTTAGCCATAAGTGATGCTTAATTTTTTTTTACTTTTTTTTTTTTTTAATCCACGTCAGAAATGCACTTTGCTATGGAATTGATATCTAATGTGTGCCCTCTACCCATTTACACAAACTGAAGAACTGAAGTAGTTGCACTAAAACCTTTGAGTACTGACAGATTCTAATGGCATGACAGGAAATGTTTGCTTCTTTTGTTATCATGATACTTTTGTTACAGTGATAATGAATGCTTCTCATGAGAGATGTTCAAAATTCAAATCAGAAGAGCAAATGTGAAATTTTATCATTAATGTGTTAAACCACTTTGACCATAAGTATTAGGCAAAAACTATAGTTTCAAGTACTTTAAATTCCAATTGGATTATGGAGTTTTAATTTGTTACCTTAGTAAACAGGGCATATTTGATTGGTTTCTATAGTTTTTCTTTAGATAATGGTGATATGCTACATTTTTTCCCCCAAGCAGTGGGATTTTTTGAACTCCTTGATTAGGTGAGTAGGTGTCTATAATGATGAAATGGTAGGTGGTAAGTGTATATTAAATGTATAACAATTAGTGTGTAGGAGTGCAGTAGATTAAAATATGAAATTTATAATACTCTGATGTGGAAAAATATCTTATTCATCTGTATTACCATCATATTTAACCCAGAACTCATCTGATTTAACATGAGAATACTTGTGGTTTATTTTAAAAAGAAAGACCAGGAATGATTAAACTTAAGCATTTGGGGTCAATTTCTAATTCTCTACATTTGTCATTTCTGTCCTTTGGACAGACCCCTGTGGATAAACCCTTCTTTGCTTCATGGAAGTAGAAGATCTATGAAATGAAAGCAGGGAATGCATCAGTGAGCCTTCCACTGAGCTAGGTAGCAGGTGAGAGTGTATCTGGTATCCAAGGGAATATGTCCTGTATACTTCATGAATACTTCATTCAAATGTCCTTTTGGCAAACCAAATTCTTGTTTCAAGAAATTTTGGTGAATAAAAAAAAAACCCACAAATCTAGATGTGACTCTAGAAGTGATTTTCACTTTCTGGTGCCAGGCTGTTAGTATATTGAGATGGACAGGATGTTGGCTTGCACGTTAGTTCAGGGCCAACCGACATTTATTTTTAGAAGAGGCTTAGATATTGGCACCTCAGCAAAAGCCAAAAGCTGCCCAGTGGCTTAGGCTTAGGTTTCAGGGAGCTAAGTGGCGCTACGAGAAGCGGTTTTATGTGTAATTCAATGTTTTTTTTTGTCCTTTGCCAAAGATGGTTGATTTTTGATGGTTTAGATTTTATATTTTTGCCAGTAAACTTCAGTGTGATTTTTGCCTCTTGAGCCTACCTGGTGGGGATTTCTCCTTGGCGCTGAGAGAGGGTAAAGTAAAGGTGGGCTGAAGCCCTGGATCTAAGGTTGCGGGGCTAAACCTGTGCCCCCATTGCTGACGGCACCCTTTGTAACCTGTGCCACCGGTGCTGGTGATGAGGAGCTCTTGGCCCAGTGCCAAACTGCCGGTGGGGCGAGGGTTAGGCTTGTGAGATCTAAAGAGCCTCGGGCTCTGGGAACACTGGCGCTGGAAAAGGCCTGCCAAGGCCATTCGAGCAGGGCCCAACATTGCTGCTGCCACATCTTTCTGAGCCGGCCATCCCAGGGTGCCGGGTCCAGCTTAAGAGCTGGGGCTAGGGTTAGGGGTATGCTCAGGGTTATGGCTGAGAGATCCACGGAGCCTTGAGCCCTTTCCACACTTGCTCTGGAAAGGTCCTGCCTGGGCAATCACTGCAATACCCCAGTTTTGGTGCTCCTACGCCTTTCCCATTTTCACCCCTCATAATGATGGGCAACTGGGCCTCAGTATGAAGCTGTCCTGGGGCTGAGCAAGGGGCACTTTGTGGGCAGCAGGCCAGGTGACCCTGATGGGAGAGCAGGAGCAGGGGTGGATGCACAGGGGACCCTGTCACAGCAGGTGTTTCCCTGCGGCTATTGGGAATGCATGCTGTTACTGCTTCTGTTGGCCGCCCTCTTGGTGCCGTTCTGGAAATAGGGTTATATTTGTGATACACTTCTCATTGTTTAGATGCAACATGCACAAAGTTCTGTCCACCTAAACTCAGGGATCAGAAAAGTAAAAGTAAAATAAAGACCTTTCTTCTGAAATAGAGGTCTTTTGAAGAAAGGAGAATAGAGGGAAATGAGGGACAGAAGAAATATGGAATGTAATGTCAAAATAACATCTTGGGGTGTTTGATGAGCATTTCAGCAGCAGCGGTATCCAGCTCTGTGTTTGAAGGCTACTTGCTCCCAGTGTCACTATCACATTCTGTAATGCCTTTCTGGTGTACATTGCGCTGGTTAGAAATTAAATATAACTTTTTTTTTTTTTTTTGCTTATCAAGTCAATTCAATAAGTTGCCTTACTGTCTCTCTTGCAGGATGATTATGACTTGTGATGAATTAATGGAGCCTTTTCAAATTAAGCAGTTGTGTGAGAAACAATGAAATGGTAACCTTCACCTGGGAAGAAAGCAGGACATTTTCTGTACTGAAGAAAGGACACTCTTAGATGGCATTGTAATATATGACTTCCCTGTAACAAAAATACATCAAGAAAATTACACTGACTTCAGTGAGGACTGGAATCCCAGAGGAAAAGTGTGTTATGTATTAAATTTTATGGGAAAAAATCCCAAAACCAAAAAAACCAAAACCCACCAAATACCAGATCACGCCCAAACAATAAATGAAAACCAAAACAAGACTCAAATTTTTGAGATATTGCTGGGAAAATTACTATTTAAACTTGTTGTACTAGTTGATAGAGCTACTTCTTGTAGGTCTATGAAGAGTATTTGATTTTCCATTCCTGAAAAGTAGGAATTCTGTCATTGAATGTGGGCAGCATTTTAGGTGGAGAGTCATCAGTCATAAAATATGTACTTTTACAGGAAAAACAATCCTAGCTTATTCAATGCATGAAATGGAGGGAATAGCAATTCTTTGCATTTGGGATACATGTAGTTTTTCTGTCTAGAAAGGACAGCTGAAAAACAAGTTCACTATGGAAAGCTCATGAAAACAGCTAAATATTTAGAAAAGTAGTCTAATAATTCAGTCTTTAAATATTAAACTAGGGTGTTTACTTGATATATTAGAGGGTGGCTTGATAATAGTCAGTCAGCACTCCCATGGTGGAAAAAAATAATTTAAGAGCTCCCCATTCTACCAGAAAAGAAGATAAAAGGGCCAGTAATGAAACTAATGTTAGCTAACATTTAACATCAATATAGAATACAAAAATTTAAACATAAGAGGAATGAGGAGAACAGTATTCAGTCAGTTATGTGTCCTTTTGACTAACAGCTGATTTGGAGCAAAGTACTGCATTGAGACAGTTGCACTGTAACATTGATGCACTATGTCTGATATAGCAGAAACAGATCCCAATTCCTTAAGTAGAATTTTGTTTTGAAACAATCCAAATCTTCTCAAAAAATTAAAATGATGCAGACAAATGTTTGAATTACAGCTCAGAAAAGTACCAAAACAGTCAGACTTTTATAATAGCCTGGAACAATATTTTTTAACCCAACTTATTGTGAATACCCATTCAAAATGGGAAAAAAAAAAGGTTTTCAGGTGTTTGTGCCAGAGAATTTTTTAAAGTTTATTATAATTACAGTGACATAGCTAGCATAAATTAGTTACTGAGGGATCTTCGGTTGCTTGCAAAGATAATATCTCTCGAGTTAAAATTTTATTTTGCATTACTAATTAAGTAAAAATCTATTAAAACTAATGAGCATTCAACATGGATTTTACTTTATAACTGGACCAAGATCTTATGAACATTGATTGTGACTATTGTAGCAGAGAATGATCTCTCAAAAAATTGCTAATAATATAGCAACAGTTTTAAAAATCAGTTTTAAAAATCATTTAATATGTACATTTCCCCAAAGCAGACATTCTGTGAAGTATATTTGTCTGCAATCTTTTAATAAGTCACACAACTAGTTAGAGTCCAATGATTTTATGTAAGCAAGTGTGTGCATGGAAGGAGCCATGCCAAGGATATTTGATGTTGCTTAATACCCACACTTCACCAGGAAAGCTTGGACTTCAAGCCGTGAAAGGAAACATGGCCTTTCTCAGCTGCTATTTGAAGTCTGCATTCCCTGGTACATGTTGGCATCCTCAGCAGCAGAGTTTTTTCTCAGCATTTCTAGTCATGATACACCCCCAGATATGTAATGTGCTGACAAAGTATAATATTGGAGCTATTCTGTGAACAACAGTCTTGCAAAATATCCTGCGAAGTCCTCATTGCTGGCAAAAGTGGACTCTGCAATGCCACTACTGTGTGATCCATGCAGCTTGTCAGGATGCGTGAAGAGGACAATGGAGAGCACTGAGAAAAAAGAAGAAACCCATAAACTGAAAATACTCCTTGCTGATTGTATTGAACTGTGGCCTCCTAATCACAAGAATAATTAGCAAAAGATCAAAATCTCAACAGTGAAAGTGCCTTAAATACAAAGTGACAACTGCAATGGATTAAGAATCAATCAGAGATGGCAGAACATCCCTGCAAAAGAAGTCGTGTCTTGCCCAGGATGCCTTATATGCTCAGGCAAGGGATTTGGAGCTTATGAAGTCAGAAAGAACAGTATCAGTGATCTGATTTTACCTCCCATATAGTGCATGATATAGAAACATCAAATACTTATTTGAAGTTTAACATATTTGAAAAGTGTAAATATCTAGGCTTATTTCAAAAGTCTGCGGTGATAGAGAAATCTGTGACAGTCACTGCCAAATTCAGGATTGTATCAGAAGAGGTTGACATACCTGTTTAAATCTGCCTTTGCTACCCCTTGATTCATTTGGCAGATCCCTCTGTTGTAAACATGCCTCTCCCTTCACTTTGGTTTGCACCTGAAGCCCCCCTTACTGGTTCTGTGTCTTGGAAAACAGATTTTGTTTTTCCTTTTCTTTTTTTATTTAACCTCGGATTAAAAGTGGGCTATTTTGATCTCTACCTCTAATTGCAAAAGAAGTCATCAAAATGACACGTTCTTTTTAGTTAATACCATATACAACTTACTTATTCTTTGATAATGCATACATAGCTATTCATCTATTCATTAATGCTGGAAATCAGGTTTAAACATCAAATGAGCCATTTGCTCTTTACTAATTAAAATTTCTAGACAAATGCTACCAAACAACTTATGTGCAGTTTCGTTTACATGGAATTATAAAAATTACACCCAACGGTGTTTGAAAATATTTTTAGTTTCAAGTATAATCAGTAGATTTCAGACATAGATTTTGACTGTAGAGTGCAATGAGCAGCAAAACATTATAATCATACTTGCCTTTAATTAATTCTTTCAAATACCACATCAGCAGAGAGGTGCATACATATTTGTCAGAAATACTAGAAGAAAAAACACTGCAAATTTTCAAAGAATGACAGTAATTTAGCACATTTTTAATTTATTAGATATGAATAACAGAAATCTTAAAGTTCACATAAGCAAGATGTGTTAGTTTTCTGATAAATTATAAATCTTTTAGGCTATAAATCTACTTCTCATATGTTGAGAAGCATTTGTGGCAAGTATTCAAACCTTTAGTAGTTAGGAGGGCACAGTAGGAAAAAATAGTTGAATACGCATTTTAATTTTAATAAATTAGTATAGAAAATGTAACAATCTAGCAATAGGAAGAATACCATAGAAACAGGTGAGAAAAAATATCCTTTGGTGGTATTGCAAAAATATATTTTATAAAAATAATTTAGGGTCTGAAGTCCAGGCATAATTAATTCAGAATATGTATTCAGATGAAGATTAGAGAGAATATTTAGAGATCTCATGTAAAGAATTGGAATGTTTTACAGTTTTTTAGATTTGTCTTATGAAAGTACATGTAGATCAATGTTAATTTATTGTGCTTTTTCATGACTGCATGGTAAAAAAAAGAGAAGAAAAAATATTTGAGGTTAGTAGGGTCCTGATTTCTCTTTTTTTCTTTCTTTTAAGGAAATATATATGAAATCATCACATCGGTATAATTATACTGAGTGAAAGAAATTTAACAAATTTTTTTACCCCTGACTTGCAAGAATTGGCTGAAATGCTGTTACGCAGAATTGTGTATTTTGTTGCTACCACTGGGACTACTTAGCAGATCTTTTGATGTAAAGGTCAGGGAAGTTCTCAGTCATTAAATATTAAGCAGATATTTAATATGTGGTCTTCTGTGATCAAAATAGATTTAATTCCTCTATAATCTTAAGTTAGTCAGTCTTTCTAGGCCTTTGTATGCCGCCTACAGAAGACAGCTTGTGATTTTTATTTCTTTTTAAATTATTATTCCACTGTATCTCTCTGACAGTGTGGAATAGGGATTATTAGAACATATGAAGTGGAAGTGATCTTTAGATTCTAGTTTTCTAGCAATATGTCATATAGCCCATTTCTTAAACTTAGCAATCTCCAAAGAGCACTCAGCTTTCTGCATGTCATTTACTCCTGCCTTTCTTAGTCTCCTGACTAAGTTAGAGGTCACTTACTCCTGTACTGAGACCATTTCTGCCATAGTTTTATGTAGTAATTCTTCCCTTTCATGCTTTGTTTCTCCAGGTGAAAACAGTCCTGTTCTTCTAGTCTTCACTTAAAATACAGGATTTCCATTCTCCATATTTGTCTTTGATGATCATGCATACCCAGAGGTGCACCTGATGAATGAAACTCTCTGAGACCACCTGTACTTAATGTTAGCGCTTCTTACTCTCTGATGAAAATAATTATCCAGATATTGGGATTTTATTTGTCTTCTTTGCAACTGCACCAGAATGCCAATTTGCAGTCATCCTATGCTTTGTACTGTGTTCAGTGCTTTTCTGTAATTTTTAACTTTAGAGCTCATAACTGAAGGTTTTTGTGTTAACAAAAAAGTGAGGTTAAACTTATTGCAGTAGCTTTTTTCTTTTTTTTTTTTTTTGTTCACTTCAGTCCCCAACAGAAGGAGACCCAAGAAATTTTGTGGCTTGTCATTTTCCCCAGCAGAGACCCAAGCAAAGGCAAGAATTTATATGATAAAGTCTAATTAAGTTTAATTGTTACTATTGAAGTAAATGGAGTTTTACTTTTAATGCTGCTATGATAAACCAATAAACAAAATAACTATATCTGATTAGGGATGAAGATGAAAAAAACTGAAAAATGCTTCTATAGTATCATATGTCTCTATATAGATATATATGGAGAATGAAATGATCCAGTAATGCTCAAGACTGGACCCTGATTGCTTCTTTGGATGTAAGTGGAGTAAATAATCTAGAAGAGTTTTTCTAGTGCTGACAAAAAAGTATTTTCGAAGCTGGTGTTAATTCTTTGGGTTCAGGCTGCTGGACAGCTCTTACCACTGATAGTTTTATGCTCTAGGCCTTCCATGGTTCACTGAATAAAGATTTGTTTTGTTCAGGCAATACTTCATTCAAGAGATCTAACAGATTAATTTAGCATGTTATATGTAAAGCCTTCATACATTATGCTATGTAGTTTTCTACAGATTTGCACATTATTTTTCTCAGAATATGTTTGAAAATATTTAATGTTTTTGGTTTTCCCCTACTTGCCTTAATTTTTTTTTCTCCAGTCACCTCTTGGTGACAAGTTGTGTTCTTTCCACATTGTTTTTTCAATATATTGCAATATTTGTTCCTGAAGCATATATTATGTGCAAAGGATACAAAGTGAAAACTTGGTTAATTAATGTTTTCTTAATTGTTTTTCCTAATTTGTAATTGAAACATTCTTCAGTAACCAGCATCAGTGGTCTCCTCCTAACATTTCTGAATTATGGCATTCTAAAGCCCAATTGTACATCCTATTAAAGTACTCGTGTATTGTCACTGGACTATGTTAAATAGGTTAATTTAGAAATAAGACTGATCAAAGATGGAGTAAAATGTCTTATCCCTTGACTATTTAGAAATGAGTGGAGGAGAAAAAAGAAACAATGAATACGTCCATAAGTTTTTCCCTTGAGTGAAGATTCTCTTTCAATCTTCTGTAACACCTTACAACACCCCTATTTCATCTGATTTAAAATCTAATGCCAATATAAAATGCCTAAATGTCAAATCATGGCCAGCCATATTTACCAACTGCACAACTAGCAACTGGAAGATACCCATATTTCAGCTCATTCTGAATAAACATTCATCTCCCCATCATAAACCAGCATCTAAGCAGGAAGCAAAATTAACATGAACATAGTTGCACCCTCGGAAGGTTTTTGAGCAAATAACAGCACTGTGATAGAGGCGTGGAAGGTTCTTACACCCTCAAAAGAATAGTGGAACATCCACTTGATCCAGGCCTCAGTCATTTCCTTTACTGTTTTTGCCAGATGTCTTTCTTGCTTCTTCTAACTCTTTAGCTCTTTAATTGAGCATTTTACAGCATACACATTTTTCTCCACTCTGCTTGTGCTTGTGTTACTATGAACTTGCTTAATCAACATCTGCTTTACAGGTGTACCAACACCCTGATTTGTCTGCACATGCATTATGGAACTCTGGACCTCATTCTCTGTGCTAAGGACAACCAGGGATACTGATGTGCCCAGTCTGCTGTGCCGACCTTCTCCCATCACTCCGAGGTCACGGCTACTCTGAATGTTGGAACAGAGGAAGCTTTCACTCAGTAATGAAATGAGTATGCGCAAAACCATTCACAGATTTAGAAACCAATAACTGGACAAGAATTCCTCCTACATAATTTCAACAGAAAGAAAGATTTTTCTGCCTTGACATACATAGCTATTTCTATGCTTTTTCTTCTCAATTTGGTTTTGTATTTATGTATCCCCTGTATTTTAATGCCTTCTACGGCATTTGAAGAAAGTTGCAAATAGATTCTATATACATGTATAAGATAGTCTTCCCTCAAAATACATGGTAGATTTGTAATTGAGTGGGCTGAACTTTTGAGGTCATATTTAAGAAATGTTTTATCTACAGAAGTTAGTCTGCTGCTACTTGTATTAATGGTAGCTGTGTTTCCTCTGTCTTTTTTTTCCCTTTACTCCTGGCCTACTCCTACTGACCACTATCTCTGGTTAGTGTCTAAGAAAGGTTATAGAAGAATTTAGGTATGAAAACACTACTGTAAAACACTTTTTACAGTAGTGGCAGTCGTATACATTAAATAATCATCTTGATTTAAAGAACATTAGACTGATTTAATACTGGTGTAGTTTTCTTTGCTCAGGGAAGTATTTTGGATTTTATATCTAGTAATTCTATTGTGGGTTGTGGATATGTTATCCAAAAATTATAACAGGCTTTTTATATAAGGCTAACTTTCTGAAAGTCTGCTTGCATTTCTCCCAGTCTAATCTAGTCCTTTGGAAACGTCTGATTCCTACAAAGAGAAGTGTGTGTTGGATAATTTTTGCTGTCTTACATGGTTCCCTCTCCTCTGTAAAACAGGGGTGTTGCTTCTCTAGTACACCGTTTTGCCAGAAACTTACTTTTCTACATTTTAACCTTGCGATGGTGCTACTCACTGCCAGAATTTTGCTGTGGAATTTTAAAGACCATCAGTGTCACTTATGTTTCTAGTAGCTAATTATTATTTAATGAGTGAGCAGTAGAGAAAATGTTTTAGGTGATTAAACCTTTGGAAACCAGTGTTGTTGGCATGCATATTGTGGTGAATTTCATTTAAGGTTATCCTAAAGTTTTTCAGAAAGGCATATGGATGGATATAGTAGATTGGGTAATGGGAAGGAATATCAGGAATTACAGTACTCTAGATAAGCAGAAAGCAGAAACTGCCTTTCTCAATATATACTCAGACATCTTTCAAGGCTTTTTCAGGTATGTTATACATGGTAAATGCTAAGTCAGAAGCCTGAAGAACTCTGGATCCTGCCATCAATATTAACCTATCAAAAGATATTAACCTGCAGAAGATTTTTGTGAGGAATCATACTGTTATAATCATTTTAGCTGACAGTGACATATTTTGATTTATCCCAAGCTATGAAAGGACAGGTTTAGCCTATCAGTGCTTGGGGCATTCCTGTTTTTCTTCAGTTTCCAGTAAAAATTTTACATCATACATAATTTATCAGATCTGTCCAATCATCTGGATAAAAACTGACAAAATCAAAGGAAAAAAAAACCAAAAAACCCAACTTAGACTGGGTTGTCAGCTGGAAATTGTTCATGATTGGTTTTGGCAGACAGTGAAATTAGAGTGTCAGAATGTGATTTGAATTTTTCAAAGCATCATTAAAGTTGTTTCTAACTTTAAATTCCAGGAAGCTCTAAGTGGTTCACTTTTAAAACTGGCACTTGGTCATATGAATTAATTAAAATTCAAATACACTGAGGTTTGTCCACATGGCTTGGAATTTTTTCAATTCGCCTATGAAAATAAACAGATTTCAGAGATGAGCAATAAGGTTTGATATAACTAAACATTTAAAAAAAAGACCTAGGTGTAATAAATTAAAATCTAGCTGGTTAAAATCTAAAGATGAAGGATAAAATCCAAGAGGGATTTATTTCCCATTACCTAGAATTCTAAAGGGTTTTATGGAGAAATTCCTTTAAAGATTTATCATTCAGTCCTTTAGCTGGCATTGCAACTGATTGTATACCTTAATGACATTACTATTCTTCCCCATTTTATCTGGTTTTATTCTTATATTTATCTATGGTTTCTTATCACACAGTGTACTTATTGTCTCTTCCCCATAGAAACAGGCTTTTCAGATGGAATAGTAATCATAATTATTATATGTTATCATAAACTATTTTTCTTCTCTTAAAGGAACAGAACTGGAGCTACCATTGTTGAAGAGGCAGTAGTTGTGTATTTCTAAGGAAAACATCACTATGTATATACTTTAAAAAATGTTATGTCCATAACTATCTGCAAGAATAATCCAGAAAAGTATGGCTTCTTCTCCCCATCTCTCTGTTTAGAGGTATCATCATCTGGAAGCCCTACAGAAATGACCTAAATAATGAGGGAGACATGTTCAGTCTGGATTATTTTCATCTCAAAGTATGCACTTGCTACTGGTGTCTTTCCAAGTGTGCTCCCATATGCATTTCACTGGTTTTGCAGTGGGATGTCTTATTCAATGGTGAGACATGACAGAGTTAACTATCAGTTTTAATTGCAGCAGTACAGATTTGTCACATGCTTCTCCTGACAATTTACTGCTCATATTTGTTTTCTCCTGCTATAACTACACTGCAAATGCAAAATTATATAACAGAGATTAGAAATATAGGCACTGTATGCTTAATTATTCATTTTTAATGACATGAACATTTAAAAAGGCCATAATTAATCTTTTTAAAAGTTTGCATATTCTGAATGAATGCAAAATTCTACACATTGAGCAGCTTGCTCTTTCTTAAAGATGTTGAGGAAGGTTTTGAATCTAGCCAGAAATTGTTGCTTGGAAATGGCTCCCAATATTATACTCATATTAGCTATTCCAACCTTAATAACTCAGTCATTATTGCTTGTGGCCTCTACACCTTCTACTGCATGATGTGACTTTTCATAATTCTTTTGGCTTTAGAGAACTCCAGGGAATCCTAATGTCTTTGCAATTTGGAAGAAAATGTTGAATCCCTGACATGACAGTCAGAAAAAAATTGGTTAGATATTCATTTCTATAATGTTTCATGCTTTGGAAACTCATGGATAACACCTACAATGAAGAGGCACATAATGTCTGTATATTTAATTCTTGCAAAAGGCAAAGTACTCCTGCAATTTCATATTAGAACTTGTCTCTTATATTTGTTAATTGGAGTATCGATGAAAATATTTGAATATGTGAACTAGACTTAACAGGCATGAACCTTATCATCTACTTAGCAACAGAGCTTTATTCTGACAAGTCTTCCCCTGAACAAGACATATTGCATGACCATACATGTCATCCTTAATCTTAATTTGATCCAGGTGATGTCTGACAAAAGTGGAATTTGTTCCACATGCAAGGTGTATTATGTATCATCATAACCTGCAACATCCTTGGTCAGTAAAGCTGTCATCCTAGTCCTCTGAGAAACTTTTAAAATTTTCTATTAATTTCAACACTTTTGTTCTCTCCGTATCAGTGTTTTTCTTTTTTTATTGCTTTTGCATTTTCTGTTTAGAAGTATAATAGGTATTTTCAGAAAGAAGTAACTAATGGAAGCCTTATTTGGCTACTTTTTTTTTCTTCCACATTGTGCCTGACTCTCAGAATAATTTGATTTGACTTAAAATAAGTCATTCAAGGAAAGTTAACATTTATGAATTTTAGAGGAAAAGCAAATGTCTCCTAGGAGTGCTTTCTTCTCCAGATTTGAATATTTATGGCACAATTCTGAATAAATTACCAATCTTCTATTAGTACTACAAAATTTGAATGCTTTGGTTATATGGTTTCTTTAACAAAAAATAGTGGGCATGGGAAAAATTGTTGAACATTTAAATCCTAAAAAACCCCTCAAAACTGGCAACATATACTTGAATCAAGTAATAGTTTTGGGTCTGTGCCTTTTATGTAGAGATTTAGGGGTTCCTTGCTCCTTTGTATCTAGACACTTTAGTATCTAACACATTGAGAAAAAAGCTTAGACTAATGAAAGGTGTAGCAGGAAGCTGAATCCACAGCACTTGCAGTGCTTGCAAAAAAAAGAAAAAGTAAACAAGGTGATGTGGGGTTTGTGACTCTACTGCCCTTCTGCGATAGCTGTTTTCCCAGGGGAAAAGTTGTTGTGAAGCAATACTATTCTAATTAGTTGTTCTATTACTTTTTCCTCGTACTGCAGTCAGGGACTGATAATTCTCAATTGTTTGCTCCATATGCAGTCATAAGGCTTCACAGTAAGTACAGGGAACTTACATTTTCTGGGACCTTATGGAAGGAATTCAAGGACAGGGAGTCTGAAAGGTTAATTATAGGGTTTTGGGGGCTTTTGCTTCCCCATTAAAATAATCTATGAGAATATAGCATAAATGTAAATCCTAATAGGAGAAAATAGCACTTTTGTATAAACAAAGGCTTGTTAAAAATCAGGCCCACATTCTTAGCTGCATCCCTATATTCTCTGCTGCTGTTGAATCTGTAGTACCTCTTTTTCACAAATGCCTACTGATGCATGTAATTGATAAATGTATTTGGACATGTGACACACTTTCTTTCGTTGTATTTACCTTAGTAGCTTTAGAATCTTGACTAAAATTGAGGGACCGTTCAGAATATTTTTAAAAGGTTGAAAAATGTTGCTAGGAAGCTCATATACTGGACAGGAAATAAGGTAGTCAGTCATATTGATCCTGGACATTTACTATTAAACAACATTATTCTTACCTATAGTGATGTAGACTACATTTATATGAAAACAAAATGTACTGTCTTTTCTTCTTGACACATAAAGAGAGTTAACAACTTTGGTCCTTCTTTTGGCTGTAGCTTTTTATTAGTGGATATCATGAGAATTGCCAATCCAATATACAACTTAAGGAGAAAGGAAGAAAAAAAACCTGTCCTGTTTAAAGTCTCTTTTTATTTCTTTCCTTGCTGAAAAAAAAAAAAAAAATTAAAACATTGAACATAGCTGTCTGTGTAATCTCAGCTGAAAGTCCCTAGATGAAATACTCAGGAAATGCTGTTTCATTTTGGCAGTCCATTCATACAAGCTGACACAGATAAGTTACTTTTCATATAAATGAGAAACCCTGTGAGCACAGAAAATATTTCTATTTTTCACAGGAATTCACTAACTTCTGATTTGTAGTACAGAGTGGTAGCATCGCATGCAGTCTAACATAAGATAAGCAATTGCTTAGCTTTGGCATGAAAGAAGTATACTTGTTTTAAATTATCAAACCCCTTGTAAACGGCAGTCTATTTAAAGTCTTCTTGTGTGCATTAGCAGCACTTACACAGCATTGCCTATAATGATTTTCCCTTGGCATTTTGCCACTGTAAGCTATTTAGTAATTCTCCCTCCTAACTGTTTGCCAATGGCAGCTGTCATGCTAATTTACTGTAGATGTAAGCGCCTAAAAGTTAATTCTAAAAGGTAAGTTGGTTCACCTCCTTGACCTATTGAACAATTCTAGACAAAATTCCTTTTCCAAGAGCTTTGGTTCAGGTTCTGCACCTTCTTCCTGCAGTGGTAACTATCAGCACCTAGGCCTTCACTTTAAAACTATAGTGTCTGTTTCTGGCTTAGGTAAAATCAGCTTGTAATGATTGCTTCCATTCTTAACCTTCCTTCTGCTTTCTGTTTTATTCTTAAAGTAATTTCCAATTCATTAGCTGAGGATTTTCTGATAGGGTGGAGAGAAAGATATGAGACAGAAAGAGCTCAACTTAGTTGCTGATCCACAGAGATATCAAGTGGTGAGACAGTCTAAAATAGTCAAGGCCAAAGGAGAAAGCCAGAAAAGCTCAGACACTTTGAATTACATTTCTTTTGCTTAAAACTGAAAAATTGCCTTTAGGTTGGTGCAACAACACTATTGGGTTTTTAATTTTTGTTATGTCTTTTTTCATAATTTTCCCCAGTTTACAAGAATTTGACAGTTTTTAAAGCTGAAATTTTAGTTATCAGTGTTTTTTTCCACAAGGAACTCTATTGGTAAATGTTCAAATGGCAACCTGACTCTTCTGTCCTTCATTTTAACAATAACATAGAGAAGGCAGAGGAAAAAAGTACTGAAAGAATACTTTGGGCAGATATTTTGTAAATGCTTTGGGGAATAACTTTATCACCTTCTCAGACTTGACAATTTTCATGAGGACTAAGAATTGCACATTAAATGCTGATTATATTTGCAATGTATTAAAGCTTGATTTCCTTTTTGTCTAGAAGACATTATACTAATACAAGTGGAAATGTTTTAGGTTGGTAATCTCTCATAGTAAGTAATTTCCTTGTGGGATGAATTACTTTGTATCTCCACTGCTCAGCATAAACTTTTCTCATCATGTCACGAGCTTTTCCTGAGTTTTACTAAATTACTGAATCTAGAATTACTTGGAATATTTCAGTAATGCTTTTACAGGCATTTAAAGAGGGTGATACATTTAATATATTGTGCTCTCTTTTGATAATTTTTCCCTAGTATTCAGTAATACTCAGTGAATCACTAGAGGTGCTGTATCCAAAAAAACTTGTTGGTCAAATTTTCATGTATGTTCCAAAGTAACATAGAGTTTAAGGAGGTGCAAGCTAGTAGCAAAAGTCAGCTAGTGATATGAATATGGACATTAAAAGTTGTGTCTAGGGAAATTATTTTTCTTTTTACTTTTTCTAATAGACTGAAAAACATTAGATTTCTTACCCAAAGGCTAACATATCATGGAGGAGGAATTTTCAGACTCTAAGAATACAAAGTACATTGCCAATAGGCAGCTATTACAAATTTCAGTGAAGTCAGAGAAGTTTCTTGGTCTTCATTAGGTTTCCTAGGCTTCCTTCCTTATGATTTTTTTAGGCAAGGAACTATGTATGCTTTTTTAATCCACATTCTGTAGTAAGGGAGAGATTTTTTGTTTCACTGTGAACGAAATCTGGAAGAAAGAAACTGAACAGAAAAAACCCAGATATGTTAGCAGTAATGTGGAAGCTAGGCAGCAGGTAATAAAATTGAGCTATCAATATCTATAAAAGTGGAAGAAATGTGTACGTTGTTCAGTTACTCGCAGATTACACAAGGCTCAAGGAAACGACATGAGAAATAAAGTAATTATTAGCCCATAAAATCATATAGAGATGGAAAAAAATGCAGCAAGGTGTTGTCTTTTCTGTTCAGCCTAGAGTTGAACAGTTTTTGATTGTTACTAGGAGTCAAAGGAAGTTGATGAGAAAGCAGAGTACTGGAAAAGTTCAAATACTTTTACAACTGACAGTCTACAACATGGTGTAACAGTAAGAAAAATGTGTTTGCTATGTTGCTGGACCTTCATCTTAGCATCCTCACTCCTTTAGTGACCCAGATGAAGTGTTAACAGAACATATAGATCATCCACTAAACGTGTGAGAAGCAACACTGCATCTGTCACTGTCACTGAAAGCAAGAGCCGAAGGAAAGGGGTGGGGGTGAGCACTTGTCTCGCGGGCTGGCACTGAACAACGAGCGAGGCAGCCTTGCCACCCCACCGGCAGCCGTTTGGGAGCTTTGTTCCTCAGCTGCAGAGAACTTTTCCAATCAAAGCAATGACAGCTAGCTGACTCAGAATACAGACTTCACAGAGCTGATATCGATCAGTTTTCCAAAAGCTTGTTCCAAAATTCAGTGACCATTTATTAAAAAAAAAAAAAAAACCAAAACCAAAAAAACAAAAAAAAAAAAAAAGGGGAAGAATTTGTTGGAAGAGAGATTGCAGGTATCGCAGGTTTCAGCAGAACAGGACGTTTTCAAAGAGTCTGTCTGTGCCTCAAGACCAAATATCTGATTCAGATGAACCTATTATTAATAATTGCACCTGTATTTAGAGTCAAAAAATCAAAAGACGTTCAGTTTCTTGATAATGGTATATTCAGTGCTATTGGAATACACTGGTCTTCTGTAGTTGTCAACAGTGGAAATGGGTTTGGCTTCATTAATTTCATTTATTTTTGTAGTATAACTAATTATAACCAGTAATGGTTTTGTATGAGTCATCTATTGCTTGATTTTATAAAATACATAATATGATACAGAAGTTCATTCAAGTATTTTAGTTGTACATCTTTTAAAAAGACAATCTCTTATTTTCATGGATATAATAAAAATCCTTGTCTCCTGCAGGACTAATTCTGATTCTGGATGTGAAAAAAATTTCCTCAGAAGAATGGCTTATTCTCAGATAAATCTTTGTTAAACTCAATTTTGTTAAAAAAATCTCTTGGAATGCGGGCATCACAAGAGACTTAAAGCTGTCAATCCTTATTAAATTGAACTGCTTCTGAAGCTGATAGAAATGGGACCTTACTCCTAGGGAAAAAAAAAAAAATAATTACCACAGGATTTTGTCCTACAAAATCTGCTTGATTGTAAATACTGCAGGAAGAATGCATATAAAGAATCCTCAATCTGACATATTTACCACAGCAGACAGGTATGAGAAGTTACTCAGAATACCAGTCCTGGGGTTTTGCTCCATATAATTTTATAGAGAAGACTAATCTTTTTTTACTGACTGTGTGGTTACCCTGCGAAATCTGGGTGGTTGAGTGAGGTGCATAAAATTCAGTAACATGAAACTCCAGGTTAAAAAAAAAGGTGAAAATGCAATTTAACAATGGCATTATGGAAGTCACCGGCATCTCCAAGTGTTTGATATAGCAAGAAAAAATGAAAAGGTCACTAATATAAATCAGTGGTATTTTAAAATTCTGAGTTATATTCATCCATGGTTTTAAAAATCATAGTCATAGAATAGTTGGGACAGGAAGGGAACCCTAAAAATGATCTAGTCCAACTCTCCTGCAATGAACAGGGCCAGGGTATCCACCATTTCTCTGGGCAGCCTGTTCCATTGTTTTACCACGCCCTCTGTAAAAAAACTTCCTTATGTCTAATCTAAATTGACCCTCTTTTAGTTTAAAACCATTATCTCTAGTGCTGTCACAACAAGCCATGCTAAAATGTTTGTTCCCCATCTTTCTTACAGGCCCCCTTTAAGTACTGAAAGGATGCAATCAAGTCACCCTGAAGCCTTCTCAAGGCTGAACAATCCCAGTTCTCTCAACATTTCCTTGTAGGAGTGGTGCTCCAGCCCTCTGATCATCTTTGCAGCCCTCCTCTGGACTCGCTCCTACAGATCCACATCCTTCCTGTGCTGGGGTCCCCAGAGCTGGATGCAGTGTTGCAGGAGGGGTCTCACCAGAGAAAAGCAGAGGGGCAGAATCCCCTCTGTGGCCCTGATGTCCGCACTGCTTTGGATGCAGCCCAGGACATGGTTGGCTTTCTGGGCTGCAAGTGCACATTGCTAGGTCATGTCCAGCCTGTCACCCACTTTCATCCCCAAGTCCTTCTGAGCAGAGCTGCTCTTGATCTGTTCATCCCTCAGCCTTGGTTGTTAGCAGGGGTTATCCCAACCCAGGAGCAGCACCTTGATAAACCTCAAGAGATTCCCATGAGCCCACTTCTTGAACTTGTCCAGGTCCCTCTGCATGGCATCCTGTCCTTCAGGCTTGTCACCTGCACCTCTCACTGTCATCTAGAAACATGCCAAGGCTGTACACTGTCCCACTGCTAATGCCACTGATGAAGGCATCATCAGTTCTGGTCCCAGTACTGACCCCTGACAGACACCACTTGCCACTGATGTACATTGGGACCTTACAACATTGACCACTGTGCCCTGGATGTGACCATCCAACCAATTCCTCATCTACCAAGTAGTCAATATTCAGCCATAATTCCTGACTCTTCAGTCCTGCAGTGAATTGATATTTTTAAGCTTCCTCCCTCAAAGTGAAGAATTCTCTCTTAAAATATTTCTCATATCTTGCAAATTAATGTTAAATAAGTACATTTTCCATTAGTAAAGAATTGTTATTACATTGTACGAATGCATCTGAAGGTAGTCCTGCAGTAATCCTTTTCATTTACATGTCAGAAAATAGATTTTCTTGTGTGCAATTTTTCTTGTGTATTCCAATTGCTTGTCATAGCTAACCCTGTCAGAGTTATGATGTATTTGGACTTAGTCCTAGAAGTAAGGTCTTATAATCTTGCAGGCAATACTGAAGAGTCCTACTGCACTTTTATTGCTTTCACGTCCTCACTGTAGCTAATACTGAAAAGTGCATTGCTCTGACAATGACAGTAAAAACAGACATTATTGTGTCAGCGTTGTGAATATGTACATTGTCTCCTTAGCTCCAACACAATTCTTAACATTTCTTCTGGCATTTAATTTACATGCCTTTAAAGTAGCCTGGGTAGAAGCTGAATTCTTTACACCTCATGAACAGGGGGCATGAAAGAGTGGCTCCTATCCACACACTGCAGTCAACAGGAGAGGCAGAGAAAATGGACTTGAAACATAATGCCACTCTGACCCAAATCACAAAACAAGCACAGCTAAACTAACATCGTAATTTGTGCCACCAGAGGTCACAGCAAATTTACTACCTGCCCAGAGCAAAAGGAAATCAGAGAAAGAGATTTCAGAGAAAATTCTTCTCCTATGCTGCCTTCAGGACAGCACAGCTACTTGCAGACAATTTATAACAGGTTTGCTGCCATAACCTCAGACTGACCATGTTGGGAGAAGGAAAGAAGGAAGTACGGACCTTCTATTTCAGAAACAGAATGACAAATTGCAATGAAGAAAAATGTTACAATGTTAATTGGGGTGCTTTGGTATTTGGCCTTTATTATGCAACTTGAATAACCCAGAATTGTAATGGAAAAATTGATCAAAGGACAGTTTTGTTCATGTCTTTATAACTGTTCTAATTTTGACTTTAAATTAAGTCTCTTTGATTTTACTATAATGAAATATGATCAGGCTCTTTTTCTATATATTTGGGTTTAATTATTTTGGAAATCTGATGCAAAATAGGACCGATCTGAGTAATTTAAAATTGACTAAAAATAAAAATAAATAAGTTTTCCATTAAAGGTGAAACTTTAAAGTGTTCAAGTGTAAGTTCACTTGTTTCTATTCCTTTATTTTCTGCCATCCTTCCATGCACTCTGGCAGGACCCACACTAAATTAACACTGTGCTTTCAGTTAATGGAAGCTTTATATTTGAAAACAAACTTATTTTTTCCTTTGCATCACAAAATTATCTGGGATGGAGTTGGTTAACACCCTGTATCAAGTGCACACCAAAATTTTAATGTAAATAGAAGTCACAAGCTAGAAACATCATACCTTGAGAAGAGATGAAATCTTTCTGTGGAGCAGAAACAGACAACTGCCGGTCATGAATTTGCCTAACTTGCCCTTAAGGCCAGGGATTTGATGAGGTCTGAGTAGTGTGCAGCATTACAAACATGTCACTCGACAAACAAAAGAAATTTAGAATAAGAGCTGTGCTTGATAAGCATATAAAAACTAGCTCTTATGCAGGGCATTAAGCTCACTTTTATTTGGCTTTTTTTTTTTTTTTTTTTAGCATTCATCTTAGTAAAACCCTATTGTCTACCTCACCCTTGACTGCTGAACCATCTGTCTTTTTCTTCCCCAAATCAAATAGAGTTTAACTATCAAACAAAAAGCAGGAAAAAACCCTCACACATTAAAAATATGGTGCAAAAATATGTGATCAATAACTAGAACAACTCATATCATCTGACTTGAGAAATTCAGTCTCTGAATTATATAAAGTTTATACATCAAAGAAGATTTTGTGCCTTTGGGGAAACTAACTGGAGTCTAGATTTCCCCTTTTACTCTAACTGTTAAGTAACTTTTCCTTTGGTTGATATTTTGGGACAGGTGGATATTATTTAAAATACACATTATAATATCAAAAAAATATCCTTAGGCTAGTGTTATTTAGCTTCAAGTTTTGCCCTTCCCATGTGCCTATCAAGACACGGAGTATTCAGCTTTTTCCTCATTTACTTCTGGTTCTTTTAAGTTTCACTTTGCAGGACAATGAAGATACCTCAGTGTGATAATCTTTATTATGTTCACAAGGTTGAAATTTTTGAACCCTGGAATATGGCAGATCTAGTAATCTATTGATTTAAAATAGAAACCTAGAGAGAAAAAATTACTTGTTCATACAGAAAAAAAAATTATGACTGCATCAGGATAGAATACTTTTTCCTTTTCTTTGATTATTTATAATGCACCACTGTTAAACTAATAATTGTATATATAGCTATATGTAAATATATAATATTTACATGAATTTATTATTTCTCTTATCTAATGAGCATCATAAAATGAGAACTTGAGGCACAATCCTCATAATTACTAACAATGAAAATCTGTAATGATTTCGGAATAAGGTTGTCTTCCAGGCTTTTCTATTATTTCTTTCAACTGTCCAGTGTAGGCCACCTACATATTTCCTATTTGGTGGGTTGCAGCAGATTTTTTGACAACTAAAGTGTAAAAATGTTTGCCATACAGCATTGTAGCCTGGCATGTATTGTGCAAAAATGGCTTGTTGGATGACTTTTCTTAAAATAAATGGTTCTTTAGTATCTTATCCCTGTGATAGATTCAAGGGAGGATAAAATTTGTGGGCAGCTAAGTAGTACAACACATATTCATACAGGCACACAAATGCAGATTTCTGTTTTGAACATGATGAGTGTTTACAAAGCATTCTGATGCTGGAGTCCAAGACATGGCTTGTTCTTGTAGAGCTTTGTGTATTTGCTTTTAGGGTTTTTTCAGTATTGTAAGCAAATTTTTCCTAGGAGTGACATGTTTTCAGAACTGAAAAAGTCATCTCTATGTTAAGACTGAAAAGTTTCATGTAGTTTTGTAAGGACAACATTGATCAGAGAAATATGATTGATTCACCACAGGTTCCTCCCTTCAATTACATCAGTGGAATTTTCTAACCTCCCAACATGAAAAGTGTTTGAGGCTCATAACATTGAGAAGTTCCATTACGGTCTGACAACAGGTTTAAAATAGTTTGTGTCATAGAAGAGTGAAATAATTTCAGAAAGGAATGAAATATTTTAAATAAAGAGGAAAAAAATGACTATAGAAAATTTGAAATTAAGAATTACAGCAGGGCTTGCTGTTGGAGGTCCTCTTCAACCATACCTTGTACAGAGGCATTATCCATTATATATTGTTTGCAAACAGAACTGAGTGTCAAATGAAATGTAAAATTGGTTTTGTGTTTATGAAAATTTTTCTTCACGTCTTTCAGATGGTAATATAGGGACATTTCCTGGCTATAAATATGAACAACATTTAATTGAAAATTAACATGTATTTATGCTTGTGTGATCAGTTTCCCAGTTGAAAAATCCAAAAGCAAAGAAAAAAGTGGAAATTTAGAATGTTAGCTGTCTTGTACTTAAATATGATTCTAAGCCTATGCAGTTTATAACTGCACATACATTTTTGTCTGGCAGTTATGTCATGGCTGAAATACGTTTGTGAAAATTTGGTAGAAATGGTTCTGAGTAAATATTTTATAGAGAGTTCAATGTAAAATAATAAGCTGTCAGTCTTGAGTAAGGGGAAGCCAAGGAAGATAAACCTCCAGTCCCACCACTAATTTTTAGAACCAGTTATTGTCCATTCCCTTGTGCCTCTTTTTTTTTAAGAGAAAACCAGCTGACTTACTCAGAAAGGAAATTAATTTGAGAAAATGAGCAAGAATCTTAAAGAAGGTAGAACTTGGAGTTATAAAGTTCTGCTGCTTGTTCAAAATTTAGAATAGTATGTGGGCTGACAATGATTGACAGGATTTTTGGTTTCATCTGGTGAATTTGCAACTTTCAAAGTTGATAAAGGAAGAATGGAAATGCTTTCCAGAGGAGATATTAACATGGGATGAATGAGGCAGACTCTTTTAGGAGCTATCTATATGTTGTTGCTTCTACGCATGTGAGCCTTTTGCAAGGAATTGTAGCTCATTCCAAAACATATATCTAGTTGTCCCTCTTCCGCTTGCTTCCTCTCAACCCTTTCCCTGACATACATGTCCTATTTATGCAAATGCCTCAGATAGTCACTCACACATGTTGTTAAACCCACATCTGCATTTCTGAATTAGGTATTCTTAAAGTAACTCTCACTGCATGCAGGAATGGATCCAGGTGGTTTGTAAACCCAGATAAACAGCTGACACTCAAAAAGTCTTGTGCCTGGGAATTCTGTTTTATCCATGTTGCCTGCAGAATTATTTCCTTTTATTTCTCTTCAGTTTGGATCTTACTAGGTTAATACAGTAAATTCTACTATTAGACGAAAGAGAGAAAACCAATTCTCTTCAATCTATTTTCTATTTAGGGTTTAGCTCTTTTCCAGGTGGAAATGTACAGTCCACTTAGCCATTCCCAGTGAGAAAATATTCCATAACTTTGCTCATTCTTCTTGCCCTAAACTTACCTCTCTGAACTTCTGCAAAAGTTTTGAGATGGAACCAAGCTACACAAATTATTCAGGAGGCAGGTAAACCAGGGATCTATTATAAAGCATAATTACATTCTGTTTTTCCCCTCTGCCTTTCGAAATACTTCACAGGATTTGATTTGGATGTTTTGATTGATGCTAAAGAGTAAGTTGACATTTCTCATAGAGCTCTATTTTATAATCATAAAATCACATTTCCAAGGTGGTCTCAGAGTTGCCTTTTTCTTCATGAAGTAAATACTACTTTTTTCCCCGTATGGAACTTCTTCATATATGATGACTTTTACTTGAAGTTTTATTATGTAGTCACTCACTTCATAAGTCTCTCACCTTTAGTTGTTCTCATTTGTTCTCATCCATTCAGTTCTGAAAAAAATATTTTTAATAGAAAACTTCATCACTCCATTTCTCACCCTGTATTCCAGGTGTTAAGCAAAAACAAACCAAAGTGAAAATTACCCAGTGGCCCTTCTCCACTCCTGCACTTTACTTCCCTACTGCCTAATCAATTATTTATCTGTGCAGTGACATCCCTTTTATAAGAGGGCTCTTTAGTTCTTGTCAAAACCTTTAGTGAGCAAGTTGTGAATGCATTTTAGAAAAACATGTATATTGTGTGAAATGGATGATCTTTGTTCTTGCAGCTGTTGGACCACTCAGACAATACTAGTAGGTCTGTAAGGGTGACTTCTTCTTATGAAAGTCACATTGTTTCCTTTATGGCTATTTTCATAGCACCTCTTAAAGATGTCAAGCCAGTTGCTACATGTCTCCCATGCCCAAATCTATGTTTTCACTTGATCTCTTTAATCTAAATATTTCCTAAAAAAGTTATTGCTCTTTTCTAATACTCTGATCTTCTTACTATGTTTATCATAGTTGTTCAGTCCAAGTAGGAAAATTAAGATTCCTTCTTTACAGTTAAGGTTTCTTCTCTATTACTGAAGAGTCTTTGATCTGCCTACAGTAAAAATTGTTGCCCTTTTCACAGGGGCAGTAAAGAAGAATCAGTGTTGCACTGTTCCCATTTAAGTTCAGAATTTGAGTCCATGTGGACTCTGATTTGTCTGTTGAATTGTTAGTCTGCTCACTGAACTTGATTCTAATCTCTGGTTTAAAATGCAACAATCAGATGCTTAATGTATTCCTAATCTCTGTTTAAAGATATAGTTTAACACACTAGCCCTTATGTATGTGTTTAAGGATGATGTTTGTTCATTTTACCAGGTTAAGGGCTTAGTGAAGAAGAAAACAATAGGGTTTTGTGATGATTATTGCTTCTACTGTCTTTATTATATTACAATTCAGTCATTACATTTATCACAGAGAATTAAAAAACAAGTATTTCTTTCCGTAGAAAACCCTCACATTGTTCTTATCCAGCAGCACCAATCACCTAACTAAAAACAAGTCTTGAAGCAAAGGGGGCTTACTTTGTTGGTGAATGTGGTCTTATTTTATTGATCAAGCTGTGCTATTAAGAATATCAGACTGATGGACTCAAAATAAAATTTGTGATCTGGTGATGTTTTTTCAGAGCATTCAACCAGCAATAGCCCTAGATTACAGTGTTCTGTTCCAGTGCTTGCTTACACTTTACCCCATGGTTGATAAGTACAAGATGTATAAGCACTCCCTGAAGCAAACAAATTTTTCCTTTTACAGCAGAGATACTGTCATCAGTGGGCCACAGAGTCATGTTCTCTGTTGTTTGCTTCTCTTCCTTTGCTGTGCTTTGAAATGACTGGGGCCACTCTTCTTATGCATGATACCATAATCTGTGTTGTCTTTATACACTAATTTTGCTCTGAATACATTTTCTAAATAGGGCCCTGTGGGGGACTTATCTAAGTGGAGGCCTGCTTTGTGCATTTTGAATGATTTTGCTTATGTCTAATATGCTCAGAACAGCCGAAGTAACATTGTCTTCAATATATCCAGTAGTGCAGCTTTAGTTGCTTACATAATTGACACAAATAGAGGCAGCAATGGTTTTTAAAGCACCTAAGTTTCCAAGTGGGGATTCTGTGTTTGCTTGTTTGTCTGTTTTCCCTTTGGACTTTGTCTAAACTCCGCATTAATATCTGTTGAAACTTTTTCCTATCATCATCAATTAAATTCAAGCTTAGCCTCCAATTTCCTGTTGTGTTTTTGAAAACCTAACTTATTGTGCTTCACTTACCCATTTAGCAAATGAATGCACCATACCAATGCACAGATTCTTTGCATGTATTTATTACCAGACTATAATGAAAATAATAATTGTCATTAGTTGTTTTACACAATGTAATACTTCTGACAGTTCAGAATTTTTAATGCATTGATTTTGCTGTTTAGAACACAAAATTTATGCTAAATGTGCTGTTCTGTTAGTTTTGTCATAGGGGGGAAAAACTATCATAATATGATCTTGAGGTGGACTTCTCCTTGTCTTGCACCAACAGTTTCATAGAAATAGCTGATGGTGCAGAATCTAACACAGTTGTTCCTGTCCAGTATCTATGCCAGACATCTCTCATATTCTTTTGTACACAGATTTCTAGTTTTCTCTTCTGATCCTCCTCTAATTAAAAACTTTATTCATACTCATACCCTGAATGGTCCGATAATAATGTGTTGATGTTTATCAAATTCATTGTCTCTTACATGACAATCTCTGCAGAAGAAATTGCTTCAGAAATTGCTTTTAGATGGTACTGATTTTCTTTGTGTATCTCTCCCCCTGGGTGCTCAAACATTGCAGATGCTGTGATTTAATTTGGTGCTCTGTTATGTGTACAACCACCATGATACTGCAGCGCTGATTTAGCATTATTTTTTCTTCATCACAGCACGAATGGAAAAATCCAAACTATTTTTAAAATCTCAGGAAGAGAGTGGGAATAAAACCACACACTAGAGATGATAAATTGTGAGTTCTTACAAAGGTGACAATTGAAGGTGAGGAAAATTAAAGGGAGGGACTTTAAAGCTTGTTTCCACGTTAAAGGTGCTGGATTAGTCTGTAGATACTGATTTCGATTAAATATTTCTATACATCAAAAAATGCAGGCAATAGCAATCTGAAGAACAAAATAATAATTAAGTCAGCTCTGTGTGAGCTGATCTGTTTGCAAGCCTTCACCTAGCATATATTCATGCTGGACTATGTAGTGCTGCATTAAAATTACACTGCCTCATTTTGGATGAGTTTCTACCTCTAACCCCAGGAGCAGGAAGGCATGGTATGGCCATCCTGTTTCCATCACCTACATGCTCACGGCCACTGCTGGGTCATGCCTTTGTGATAATGCATTGCTGAATGTGTCCTTGTAATCTTTTTCTTTGTGGTAGAAATATGGGTTATGATCTTCCTGGCATTTCTCTGCCTTACTACAAATCACAATCTATTCTGTTTGGTCTCTCTCTCCTTTTGACTTCCTGCCCTTCGTCCTCACCCTAGTGAAGAAGGCTGACATCAGCCTCTGCACATGAAAGAGATGATAAGAAGCAATGAAGCCCCTGAAGATGTTACCTTTACCCTTCCAAAATGAGGATTTGCTGGCATTCATGACTTGTCTTTGGTTCACCTCTGTCCTACATTCAATGGAATCCTCTTCAACTGATTGATTGCCTTTCAAGCTTGTATTTTCTCCTCAGAATGGCAAGTCATATACTGTGACTTCATAAGGGCAAAGTGTCTCCAAACATTTACAGATGCATAGACACATAGATGTGTATATTCTTGTGCTTTCCAGACTAATGGCAGATCAACTGAATCCCCAAAGTACATCAAATCAAAACACAAATGCAGAAGGCAGTTTGGATGGTAGGCTGAATATGCTAGGAGATACCTTTTGTTTTCCTAGGATGCAAAAATATTGCTTGCAGGACACCAGCGATAGAAATAAGGTTCATCTTTTCAACACTGAAGCAACATAATATTTATCACAGCTTAATAATGTTTAGTGTGTTCACAGTTGTTATGATCCACTGGAGCAATGTTAGGATCCCACACCTGAAATTGCATTAGAGGCCAATTATTAGGAGATGCTTCTGCCCGAATTAAGGTGCCGAGAAGTCCATATGCCAAAGTTAATAGTATAGATTTTATTTAACAGTAAATGAGAGAGAAAGAGAGAGGGAGATTATAGTCACCACCACATGGATTCCTGCAGCATCCTGATGGATCTTCTTCTTTTGGTCTTCTTGGTGGTGGGGGTCCTCAGAGTGTTCTTCTGAAGCTACCACTTTTACACAGTCCACGACCCAGGTATCCAGAGTCCTACATGCCTTTCTCACAACTTAGGATGGCATGAGTGTAAACAGTTGCTTCCTTTCCTACAGTTTGCCATGGTGGGAGTTTTTGTCTGAGTAGGTTAACCAGATCTGTTTCACCAGGCCTGGTATCTTCCTGTCATTGTGTCTGTGCTTTTCCCACAGTCTGCACAGTGGGATCTTGTCCAGTGTGCTAATTCCAAACCTTTCACCTCTGTGTAGGCCTGAAATTAATGCCTTCCTGTTTGCCATCTGAGCCTGTTGGGGTAGTTTATCTTGTGGAAACTTCCTCCTTTGTCAGTGTTTGAGACAATTCATTGCATTCTTTAAGTCTAACAGTGACAGCAGTCACTAGCAGCTTGCCAATGTGTTTCAGTTTCCATGAAGATTTCTTTCATTAAGTTCTTTTTCTTTTGTTGTTGTTTTCTATCCCGATCTAATTTTTCTTCTTATGCCACCTTTCCAATGGCTTCTTCTCCTCTGTTTTTAGGAGGAGAAGCCATTGGAAGCAGCACAAAGTCCTGTTATGTAGCAGTCTCAATCACAAGTGTCTCTATACCTTGTATGTCTCAAATAGAGCCAGGAATTACAAGGTACTTCAGAGGAAGTTTGAAAAAAAAAAAGGGAAGTGATAGGTTTGTAATGTCTGGTTTTAATTAAGCATCTTAGTCTGTTTTAATTTAATCAGCTTCACCAGCTTAGTTTGCCTAGATTTAGTACCTTAACTTTCTTTCACAACTATCCTAGAAGTGAGACCTGTCTCAAATTTTGAATCACAGCAACATTGAAGCTCATGGTTTTGCAAAGGTCCTTTAAAAAGGAAATAAAGATAATCTATTGAAAATGTCACTGAATTCTTGGGCAACAGTGCTGAAGTATTTATACCTATATTTCCCCTGTATCATTCAATAGGCTTTTGTAAGAAAACATAGGCTTTATTCAGTAAGGATTTCTGTGATTACTACCTAGGACACCACAGAAAAATTAATAAAACCTGTTAGTAGAAGTTGTTGGTCATAAGGGCCAAATGAAAGGAGTGTAGATAACTCTTAAATTTTTGCTGGTTTACTGCCTGCTACAATAATTTAAGACAGACAAAGAATATACTGTGCCACGAGCACCATTTGTTGTGAAACACTGTGGATAGAAGGACTTACTAAAGATGATAGATAAACTCATATCAGGGCTTTTAAGATTTAGTATAGATATTTAATTTAATTGCCTTGTCATCCTGAAGACTTTTAATCAAATCTCTATTACTCTCTTCTTCTAATGGGAGGAAAATATCAGACTTTTTGGGTTTATACTTTACTCATCTTTTGGTTTTCCCCAGACCTCTTCATGGAAGCTTAAATACATGATTAACTTTTCCTTGGAAGCCCCATGATTTCTTTTCAGATTGGATTGAGTTTCTTTTTAGCTTGTAGGTTAACTGTAAAAAAAAATAAAAAGGCAGGTTTGATTAGCTTTGATTATTTTTTAAGCTCTTTCAACAGCTAGTTGTACTTTTCTTACATCATATATCATATCAAAAATACCCCAACTATTGTAGATTAAAATCTAAAATCTCATGCCAAAACAAAATTAAGAGGTGTCTGTCATCTTCTGGATAATTCATTGTCCTGCAATATTGTGGATCTTATTGTTGAACTAATTTTGCTCTTGTCAAATCTTAGGAATAAATTTGATTTGGGAAAGTGTTTTAAATAATTTCACATAAATAATTCCTATGTCTTTCTTTTCCAAACAGCAAAAAGATTGTAAAAACTGGGACCTTTTTCAGGATCTCTCACTTCTTCTGAAAACTATTTTTGGATAAAGATATAAAAGTATATTATTATCATGGCATTTACTTTACAGTGAATACACTGTATTATTAACAGATTATCAAAAATAGGTCTATAAGTTTTAAAAGATATAAAGATAGTAAAGTTCAAAGTCCATGGATTTCTTGACATTTTATTTCATTTTTCTGATTCTTTGAGAGTTCAAATTTAAAATATTTGCATTTAAAAATATAAATTTTTTTTTGAGACACTGATGTATTATTTCTCACAACACTTTCAATTACTCTTTTTTTCTTAGAAAATATATATTTGCCAATCAAACAAATTTGAAATACATCTTGAAATTTCTTTTTTGTAGATTTTTTTACCCATGCCTGCCAATGTGATTGGTCAGTTTGAAATAAAAAGTTCAACTTACACAGTTGGAAAAAATAAGATGTACTGTAGTTATAGCAAGCCACCTATGGCAGTTTTCCTGAACAATTATAGCTCAGTCTTTTATCTCTGTTTTTTTCCACCCTGTACCCTGATATTATACCTGTGTTTGTGGACTGTCATTGGCTCTTACTTTCTTCTTATGACTGTTCTGTGCAACAACCTGGACCCATTTAAGTAGTACATATAAAGTAATGCAGCTCCACCCATTTCACAGCAAGTTAAATGATGCATGAGTGTTTTCTTCTATCTGTCCATTTGTTCATGCTCTTATTTGCTTCCTTATTTACACTCTGAATGTATTGGAAAAATCAAGAAGGTGGCATCTTCAATAAATCAAAAATTTGATGTATATGTAATACTAACAGTAATTCTTTCATTACATCATAACCATCCATGTTCTTGTTTTATTTAGTTATCAGGGGACTTCATCAATTCTCCCATTTAGAAAACATTCACATATTGAAGTCCAATCTCCCTCCATTTTATTTTCCCTGGTGTGATCTCCATGAATAACCAGGAATCAGAGTAATTTAAGTAGGAAAAGATGTTTGAGATTATCAAGTCTAATCATTAATCCAGCACTGCCAAGTCCACCACTAAACCACATCCCCAATAGCCACATCTTTGTGTCTTTTTAATACTTTTAAGAATGGTCACTCAACCACTTCCCTGGGCATCCTGTTCCAATGCTTGGCAGTCATTTCCATGGGGAATTTTTTCCTACTATTCAACCTAAACCTTCCCTTGAGCTAGACGTCATTTCCTCTTGTCCTCTAGCTCATTACCTGGGAGAAGAGACCAACCCCCACCTTGCAACAGCTTCCTTTCAGGTAGTTGAAAAGAGCAGTAGGCTATCCCTGCCTTAACAATCCTTTCCTCCAGGCTAAAAAACCCCAGATCAAAAATCCTTCAGCTGTTCCTCATCAGACTTGTGCTCCAAACCCATCACCAGCTCCATTGCCCTTCTTTGGACACCTCAACATCTTTCTTGCAGTGAGGTGCCCAGAACTGAACCTGAACACAGGATTTGAGGTGTGGCCACACCCTATAACAAAAGCTAGTGAGTGTAATGCAGACATTCTGTAGTTTGGTCTAGATAGTTTAGAGAAACAGGTTAAAACTGAAGATTAATTCTAAATTTTATACACTTGGGCAAAGCTGGGAGTTGCTTTCAACTAACTTAGGGGTAATTGAGACATGAATAACTACTATGACACTTCAACTCTCTCTAATGTTCTTTTCAGATCAATTCTCAAGCCTCTAAGCAAAAGCTTGTCCTAAATGTCAATGTGCAAGAGAACAATGAATCATGAATACACTGTAACTAAATAGAATCTGGGGAAAAATGATGACAAAAAGGAATAGTGGAAAATTTTCCTGAGATTTCAAAAATAATTTTAAACTGCATAAGTATTGATTTCTGTTTCGGAGCCCTTTCCCTAGAACACATTAACTTGGGAGAAGGTGAACCATGGTCTTGGGAGTGATTTTATAAAATTGTAGTGTATATGAACAAAAAAAACCACAATAAAACAGACTGTTTTTAAAAAAGATATGTGAGTCTGTCTGTATTCTGAGTCAGCTTGGTGACAGTCATGAGACCACTATAGCGATTACTAAATACTAGAGGTAGGAGGTATGTTGATATAATAAATCCTTCTGAGCAATATAGCTTAATTCCTATTAGCACTGCACAGAATTATTTTCTTTTTGCTGTAGTTTTTGAGATAAAGCAAGTATTTTTTTGTTATTACTTTAATTGTCCTCTAGATCACATTTTATATCTAAGTGGCTGAGTGACTGTTTTCTCTGTTCAGAGTGACATTACTGTACCTTAGCTGTTTCTTAGAAAACTAATTTTCCTTTTTGGTTTAGATTAGAGTAATTTTTTAGTTCTTTCAGACTAATAGAATATCTTGTGACAAAGGCTGTGATAACAGGTCTTATCCATACTGCCATGCAAACCTGATTATAAATACATCAGGAAAATGAAGGCTACTGTTTGTGCACCAGAAGGATGGTGATGGGAAAAGAAAAATATAGGAGGAAACTGGGAATGATTTTGCCCAAATGTTTGGTAATTCCTTGCTATAAGAGCAATCACAATTTGGGGTATATCTCTCCAATAAGAAAAATAGTACTAGGAAGCCTGGATAGCCTTAAAATTTGAGCTTGGATAGAGGACAGCTAGTTCTTCAAAGTGATTTTATGAATCAGTCTTGCTGGAGCAGATTTCAAAGACTCAGGTGTCCTGGAGTACTAAAACTTCATTTTCCAAACAAGCTGTTTAGGTAATTACTCTCTTTTTAGCAGAGCTTTTTTATAAGAATGGCAGTAATATAGGAAGTGAACAACACCATAGAAATGCAAATACTGTTTATACATTTGGGAGCTAGAAAATGAGACGATGCAACAAAGTTATGCTGTAATCTCAGTTTTGCACTTTACTTTATCTAAATTCTGTTAATAATGCTCTTCTCAATGATCCTGAATGTCATCACTGTTACTTTGATTACTATGATTGGCAGTTCTAACAAAAAGGCTGAGAGATGCATGCTTAATGAGACTGAACTTTTTCCATCTCTGGAGGTATTTGCCTTCAGGTCAGGACTGCGACACATGGATGAGTTGGTCTAAGGGAGTTTGCATTATAGCTTCTAATATAATATTCATTATCCGGATTTACTAGTACAGAAATTATTCTCCCAGGCTTTCAATCTGGCAAGCCTCATTAGTACTAAAGAGTTTTTAGTATGTATAGGAAAAAAATAAAATCTTTGTTTTCATTTACCCTCTTGGTAATGAAAGACAGAGCAATGTAAATACTACTGACAAGAATGGCCTCCCAAAATGTAACCTTTTCATGATGATTGCAGCTAGAATTAATAAGACACTTAAAATCCTCCTGTTCCTTCCTGGTCAATCCTGCAGCCACATCCTGGCAGGATTCTTACACATATAAGCAATTTAATCTCCCTTTTTAATTATTAGAGACCAAGCAGTGACCTATGATATTATTTATCTGCTCAGTCCCACAATTGTCACCTTCTAGATCATGAGGACCTCAGTGACACATTCCTCCCCCACAACCTTTGCAATCTAGTTTAATGCATTTTCTAAAGCAGCCCTGAATCATTGCATGCTTTACTCAGTTTACAGAATCCTCAGTACAAACTTAATGCATATGTATTAGAACTGTTTATTGTACATTTACCTGGTTGAGGAGAACAGTTTCAGCAAAAATATTTTGGAAAAAAGCAATTAAATTCCTTAATTCCAATACATTTCTGTCTTTAGCATGTATGGTTTCAATCCCTGAAATATCTATAGTAGATAGAATGAGATCAGAGATAAAAATCACATCACATTTCATACTTCCTCCATATTAATTTTATTGACCTAGAACCACTTTTGAAGGGGTGAGGACGCACATCTGTTAAAAGCCTAAGAAATCTGAGGTGACTGGTTGCAGCCACAATTAGAAAACTAGGAGAAAAAAATATTTCACTGATCTCTGAGTCTTCTACAATGGAATAAAATGGGTTGGCCAGTGTTGTCCCAACTAATCCTAGCACTGTGGGAGGCAAAAAGCTTCCGTGAATTCACCTGTGTGACCTGGCAGTCAATTTTCAATAGAAAATCAGAGAAAGTACCCTGAAGTATACTCAAGGTAAACACTAAAAGTGACAGGTACCTGTTTGTTGTCAGCTTACTGGCTTCATCTCTTCGTGTATCCTGTTTTAGCTTTGACCAGAATCCACTGTTTAAAACCAATCAAGAGAGGAATGAGATACATAATTTGTGTATCCATACTGAATGGTAGGGAGAAATATCCTTATTGATCTAAGTTGGTAACTGGCTAAATCTGAAGTATGCAGTATCTGACTGTGTTTATTTTCATCTCACCTGCTGACAAATCCTTTCTCCTTCCATCAAAAAGTAGTACAAGTGTATTAGAAAGGACATGGATTCATCTTGTCTGCTACTATCTTTCTGTGAGTCATCTTTATATTTTACTTTCTGATAAAACTGCAGGATGCATAACAGTCCAGTGAGCGGATAAAATCATTCAGTGCCACTATGTGGCATACTTATTCATATGCAAGAGTATTTTAATGCATAAGCAACACCACACAAGTTGTCTCTCCTAAGAAGTATGGCACTATTCACTGGATTAAAGCTTTAGCATAGGAGTAACCACACATTGACAGAATGCAGTAAATTATTTGTGTTGGGTTGTCTCAGGATGTCTCATGGGCTCTTTGAATGTAATTGTTTCATTGTGTCTTTTTTTAACCAACCTTCCTTCCTTCCTTCTTCCCCCCTCTCTTTTTTGCTTATGAACCATGAGATGTGTAGTTGTGAAAACAAAACCACTTCTGTCTTAGAGCTGATTGTGCCAGATGCTTCCTGGTTTTCCATCTGATCCCAGTGGGGAGAGAAAAAAGTAAAACAGTCCTGTAAGATAGCAGTAGCCTCATTGTATCTTTCCACTGTATTTATTCTTTCAATTATGCTATTATGGATTCGTTGAACTTTGCTGTTTTTATCTGAAAATTACAAGGATTTACACTGTCTTTATTGGTGGTATAATGTCCTACGTAGTCTGGGATTTCATTATACCAAACACATTTGAGAAGAGACAGTGTAGTTCAAAGAAAGAGTAGAGACTGTTACAATGTAATATTCTGATAAAATCAAGGCCAAATGTAAAAAGAGTAAAGCGTGATGAAAATCAGCTGAAGAATGTAGATCTCAGTGTCAGCCTACATACACATACACTTGCATTCTGTGCTGCTTCTGGATTTGCAGTCGTGCCAGTTAAATAAAATGGTTTGAAAACTCAAGAATGGACTAGAATTGTCTGCCACTTCTCAGTACAGGAACTTGCAC
This sequence comes from Pardalotus punctatus, assembly GCA_013400915.1. Lineage (NCBI taxonomy): Eukaryota > Metazoa > Chordata > Aves > Passeriformes > Pardalotidae > Pardalotus > Pardalotus punctatus. Next base: position 63,814 of record VZTX01016536.1, read on the forward strand.
TAACCTGTACAATTGCGGGCCATGTTCTCTCACATAAAGGTTTCCTTTAAACATATAACTAAATCACACACTAAAAACCAGTGAGCTGGTGAAGCAGAGGAAGGTAACCCTCAAAGAACAAATATAGGAAATGATGTTATGAAGCTCCATGGAGAGCTGAATGTCTGCATGAGACATGGAAAACAAAACTGGACAACACCTTGGCCCTGCTTCCTTCTTCCATTCTGTTCTCAGCCCATCTCAGTTCTGGCCATCCCCCTGCCCTCGTTTTCCCTCCCCTGACTTTTCCATTTCCCTTTATTTTCTTCATTTCTTGGCAGGGCATTTAAACATTTTTGTATTTTCCAGTGTTTCCTGACTCTCCTTGCAGCTGCTCATCTTTGATGATATAGAACAAATTTAACTTTCTGCCTTTTGAGTCACTATTGAGTCAATTTTGTGCATAATGTATGACATTTTCCTTGCATGTCTACATGCCAGCTCCCTGTATGTGACAAGAGATGGTCACATATTAAAAATTTCATCTGCCCTGCTGACAATTTTTTTGTGCTGTGCCTGTTACTGCTGAGCTTACTGCTTGGTCTTTGCGGGCCATTATTCTCTTTGATTCCTGTTGCTACAAAGTGGCTGTAGTAACCAAGCTGTTTATGTACTTGTGCTTTAAAAGGGAATCAGAACAGTTAAAAGTCTTTATTGCTTAAATCCTCCTGTGTAATATCATTCAGGTCCCTTCATAATAGTGAGGATTATGGGATCTAATCATAACTGTGTGGCCATGAATCTCAGCCTTGATATATCTTGTAGCTGAGCTGCATAATGTCTGAGAAGCATTCAGCTCCTGCTGTGCTCAACATCTGAGCCACAAGAGAAGTCTTCCCATAACTCATACTGCTATTGTTATCATTATTGATATTAAAACTTAATTATTTTAATGCTCAGGTAATGATTCTTTTTCATTAAATTGCTGCTCAATATACAATTTTTTCCATCATGGAGTTAATGTTTTTTAATCAAATAAGGGCTTCTTTTTCATCTGCTGATTTTTGTATAATTGAGTAGTATATTTGTCTTTGGATGTTTTACTGCAAAAATGTGGCAGGTAGTCAAGTGTGCCATTTAGGAACATTAAATAATTCACTCCTCCGAAATATTATCTAACAGCAGTCATTTTGAAACCCATTAGAATGGGTTTCATCAATAAATAAATAGCACATCAGCCAATTTCCTATTATGCCAAAGTTAACAATGTTATATTTTAAAATGTTCAGATATATCTGCTTTCTGAATTTCATACATCAGAGTTCTTTATGCTTCTCCATAACCTACAGTGCATTTTAATTTATTACATTTCTTAAAAACAGAGTACTTTTCTTATGCTTTGTCATTGCAGATTCTTCCTTGACTGGTGGAACTATTTAGTTGACATTATTAAATAGTCTATATTTTTCATGAACATCATTATTAGGGGGAAAAAATCTAAGAATTATAGAGCCCTAGATAAAAGGATCAAAAGCAAGTTTGAAAGGTTAGCCAGTCCAGTCCTTCTTCACCAGGCAAAGGTTTTCATGTTTTCATAAATTTCCACTGGTTCTCCCTCTGGTTATCAATTTTATCTTGACTCTTCACTGAAGCAAAACTGGAGTTTTTAGCAGTCTGTCCTCCTCCTCCTCATACACACACAGAGTATTTTGAACCAGGGTTTCAGAGGCTATGAAAGATCTGTGTGTATTCTGAGCAGGACCACAGGCTGGATGTCTGGAACTTAAGCCTACAGGATATGCTGTGGCACATGCATGCCCTCAGTCCACATGCTTCTTGGAAAGGGAATGACAGAGTCCCAGACAGCACCTATCATTCCTTTTCTCTCTTTGCCTGTAAAGACAGTATCAGTTGTAAGAAACTCTAAGTGGGAACTGGTCAGCTGTCTCTTTTTTTGCACTGGAAGATGATTTCATCTGGGTTGAGGTAGGGTGGCATCTCTCCTGTACAAGAAACAAATTAGGGAATAAGGAGTATGTGACCACTAGTCCTGTGCTGAACATGTTGTCAGAGAGTTAAATATCAGAGAAGGAGAAAATTGAATTAAGCTTATCTACTTAAAACTTGTCATCTACATTTTGCTTCACCTGGAGATGTCCAGGTCTAGGGTGTGACTTTACAAATATTTCCTGTACGAAGGTGCAAATAAAGGGTGAGCAGAAACCTCTACTGAAAGTACAGTGAGAATTTGTTAGGTAAAAGGCAGATTACAGGAGTAAACTTTGGTCCAAATTTCTACTTCTCTACGCTACTAAAACTATATATTTTACTGGTCCTTGTGAAGATTAAGATCCTGTACTTCTGTCCTTAAAAATGGTGGCTCATGAAAAATGCAACATTCCTTTAAAAGCAAGAATAAGGTTTTGGCACTTTTGACAGAGAATCTTGTATTCCTGCTGTAACACCTAGAGAACTGAAATGTGCTGAAAGTCCTTACTTTCCCAAATGTGCTGATAGGTTTCCAGAATCTGATTTTGGATTTCTGGGACTTGTATATTTTTGTAGAAAACTGAATATCAATTTTTTAAGTTTGTAACAGTGTCTTTGAAGTAAAGCAATACTCTGCACATTCTAAATTGACAAGAACAAACTGGGTTGTCAGAGCTTTTATTAGCCTTTCTCCTTGACAGCACATCTCACTGACTGTTAGGCAACCTCCAAAATAATTTTGTGCATGATCTGAGATGTGATAAACTATCTCTCCCTGTTATTGATGTTCTCTCTCCTCTCAGAAGGGTGGTATTAAATCAGATGGAATCTGAAAGGCAGGTTATTCCTTAGCAGTACTAACACTCAGTGTGTCAAACAGTGCAAATCATGCAGTATGAGCAAGAGCATGACAACAAAAGGGAGTAAAAAGCATATGTAAGGGAGAGAAGATTTGTTGATCACTCAGTAAAATCTCATGCAGCTGCTGGTGGAGTGTTCCTGTGGAGTCACTGAAAAGGGTATGAACTCTGAAGAAAATGTCAATTACGCATTGAATGATGTTTTAAAGTACCAAAATATAGAGAGCATTCATGCTTTTTACTGGAGACAGCCTGATATACATTGGCTATACATAGATATATATTGTAACTTAATGACCAGTCATTTCTATTGCTGTAAATCAAGTGTTCTTTTCAGAATCAAATTGATTGCCTTCTTTGGGGAGAAGTGGGGGGAGGGGTGTGGGAGCAGGAATATAAAGAAATTGATTTATCTCCTGCCTTCTATTTTTTTGATGGTGGTAGCATTTTTTCCTGAGACTTTGCAATTTCGCTTTCCACTTGTAAAACACAATAATAAGGCATTGCCTTACAGATTTTCAGAAAGAATATTTTCAAATGATCTGCAAGCTACCACAACGTGATGGATATTTTGAAATTGGCCATGCTTTACTCCTACACTGAAATCTGTGATTAGTGCTGCTTTTGCCATGGCTCTGCCATCCTTGCTGTGTTGGTAAATACCATTAGACAGACGTGGAATATACCAATCAATATCACTCTGCTAATGTGGTTTATACCAGCTTTCACAGTGATACACATTAAACCAACAATCTGCTTCACTGGTAAGCTTATCTTTTTACACATAAGCATGTTTTCCAGAATTAGCAGGCATGAACTCCTCACATCTGCAGTAGCTGAGTTTCATATCATCAAAATTTCATATTCCGGAGAGCACATTGCACAAACAGTCTTCAAGAAACAAGGTCTCATTCTATCTCATGGATTGGGGCAGTAAATTCAGGGTTGCCACTTCTGAACTCCTGAAAGGGCCAGAAACACACAGCTTATGGTTGCTGGTATTTGCTTCAGTGAATCTGATCCAGCACTTCTGTAGCTAATAAGCTAATATGTGATGTGTCACAGGTTGCTTTTTTTCTCTCTTGTTTAAACAAAATTTGATTGTGAGGTTATAATACCAATATTTCTGTTAGAAAAGTAGGGTTTTTTTCTTCCTTAATTATTATTGACAATGTGATATGTTCTGCCATTGATTTTTGCAAGGATCTTCAAAAATGAGATTTTGTTAATAGTTAGCATCATATGGCTGAAAATAACCTCCCAGCTGCAATTAAAAAAAAAAAAAGACAAATGGGATTTTAAGGAATTTTTTTTTCCAGGTTGTAAAAATGTTTTTAATCTAAAATTTTGTTTTCCTAAGAAAAAGCCTAGGGATGCCAGGTATAAATGAACCTAGTCTAACCTATTAAAATATGATTGTTTGAGGTCAAACTGTTTCCCATGATGACATTATTTTTTTATCACATTGAGAAAAAGATCACAGAAATATTGTAAATTCAACAGTGATTGAAAATGTCAACAAAATCAAAGCATGATCATTTTATGCCCTGTTCTTGCTAAATTACTTTCTATGTTTCCTCATAAAAACAGTCAAAAGAAAATTAATCTTACTTTAGTGATTTTTGTGGTTAAGGACTTAATTAGAAATATTCCTAAAATGTTAGAAACATAAGTAAACCTTTAAAATACAAACCCATTTATTTTCCCAGACTCTGTGACTGTAATGTATACTTGGTTGATGGGGAAATGCACATGATTTCGTAAATACTTCTGTTGCCTCCCTTTCTGTCCTGATGGGTTCAACAACAGGAAATGCCAAATCTTCTTTTAAGGTTTATCTAATTTCATATCATATTTGTTTGAAGATCAGTGTGTACATATTTACTATGAAGTTATATCCCCTCTAAGATCCAAATTTTCTATAATATTAGCCCTTTTTTTGAGCTGTGTAGGCAAATCAGCAAAATACCAGTTACTCAGGAGAAAATTTTGTTGAAAAACAAAATCTTCAAATTTCAAAAGCTATAATATTAATGTGCAATAGTACAATACACCTGTGATGGAGGTTTTAGACAGAGTGATCCTACAAGTCTGGCCAAACCAAATTGGCAGCATACTCATCTTATGCTCAAATATACAACACTCTGGATGCATCCAAAATGGAAGTTCCCTCTGGCTGTGCAGTGGCTCATGGAAAGGCAGCAGAACTAGTCATAAGGGCAGAGTTAGGGACCCTGAAAAGACAAGCTGGTAACATAAATGGCACTCCAGAGGGATTGAGTGCTACTCAGTGGGTTCATCTTTCCTGTCTTCTGTAGATTTCACCATCCAAAATCATCACTTCAATGCATTTTTGCCATGATTTCCTGCACACAGCTAGTCACAGCTTCTAGAGGTGTGTTAACGGTGAATACACAATTGACAGCTTACTGTAATAAGCAAACTTAAACAGCCTGAAAGATCATGTGTACCAAAAATGTAACACTACAGTATATGTATCCATAGAGGGTACTGCATAAAGCCAAATCACAAGGAAGCAAATTGTTTTAAACAAGGCATTTTGCAAACATGTGCATTGTCATTTAATTTGCAGTATATCTTTAACTGATATAAAAGAAGTGTCTTAATTAAAGTCTTTTTCATGACCACATTTACATTTTAGTGCCTGTGTTCCTACTTATGAAATAAAACAATGGATCTTTAATATATTGCAGTTCTACAGATGCACCCTTGTAGCTCTCTTATGTTCCTGTATTTAAAATTCCATTACCAGTTCTAATGTAATCTTCTAGTTTATATAAATGTTCGCAGAAGAAAATGTTGCAGTCTAGTGTGCTGTCGATTAAAGTAAACACAAACTAGTAAAAGATGTAATTGAATTCACCAGTTACAAGCAGATTATTCCCACCTCTCCGTTCTTTTTCAGTAGTTTGCATAGAAAAACAAGTTGAGTAGTAGAGCTTCACTGTTAATATTGTTTGCCCAACCGTTTGAGCAGTTCTTATGAGGCTGAAAAACATTAGATGAGTTGTCATACTCTGTTGTGTGATCCTGCTTATGTCTGAGAAATATAAATGTCTTTTTTTCCAGGAATACTAGAAGAACCAGGAGGCAGTACGCAGTTACTGACTTTGATCAGCTGTTAATAATGTCATTTCTGTCTGCTGCTTCTCTTCTTGTTTACAACTATTTCTTCATGTTTTCTAGTGTCTTTCTCTATCACACACAGATTTTAACCCATATAGAAATCACTATTACAGTGTTTGCCTTTGAGGAAATCCATAGTGCAGTACTATCCCATCTTGTTTATATATACTTTTTTTGCTGTGAGTTCATTATCTAAAAAGTAGTCAAAATACTTCATGACATCAATATTTTGTGCCTGTAAATCATAAAAAGAGAGCAAAATATAACATAAACAGTTTTTGAGGGGTTTTTTTGTGAGCCTTTCTTGCTTGGTCGGTTTTCCGGGATTGGGGTTGTATTTGTGGAGTGGGTGGGGGGTTTACAGTGAGGGGTGTTATTCTGAAAATTTTAACAGGTCTGCTCTTCTATTTGGCATTTTTGTTCTGCTTGTATCATCCTAGCACCATGCTCACTTCAGCAACCACACAATGCTTACAGCTCTTGCAACAGATCTGCTTTGCTCTGTGTGGTTCCATCTGGAACAAGACTGATTTTTTTACAGTACCCAACCAAGACTATGCCTTCTAAGCTGAATATTAGAGGTTTAGCCACCAGTGCAGTAGAAACAAGGGAGAAACTGAGAGCAGAAAGATGGAGAGACAGTGAAATAGCATGGAACTGGATGATAAATAAATTGTATAGCTATATCTGAATCATCACATTTTGCAGGTACACTGGAGAAAAGACAGCAGAACTGGGAAGCCAAAAGCTCTTGGCTTTCACACTGAAGCATTTCTGGTGCTGCATCATCCTGATGCTCAACAAGAAGTTGTTGGTTGTTCTCACGCCCTCTGGTTCTCAGGGACACAGCTTGCACAGTGTGACCCTCCATGCTGGGAGTCAGCTGGTAATGGTTAGAACAAAGATTTCATATCAATTTCCATGCACTGTGATGTGACAAATCATCCCTATACAATCCCTTTCACCATGAAAACTAATTCTGTGAAGTGGCAAAGCAAGCAGATATCTCACCCTCCCACTTTCCCTCATCTGAGATAAGTAATATGTCTGTAACTGGGACCAACAGATGAGAGAAGAGTGCAATTCAGATTAATGTTGCCATGTTTTAGTAATAGTAATTTGTTTTCACCAAGAGTCCAGTCTGGGTGGTTTCACTACACATAGTTTCAGAATGTCTTGTTATCAATATATTTTGTCTGTTTATTCTTTACTCATCCACTGAAGTGACATATCATTAATGTTGTTATCTCCTCAAGAAACCTAGTCCTTCCTTAATATCAGTTGCATGCTAAGTGTTTATACATTCTTTTCCTGACATTGAATATATAGATTTTTGGCATGATTCCAAATAATTTTATATGATTTTGTGACTATGCTAACTAGCAGCAAGCTGAATTTTTTAAATGATCTTAAGTGTCTCCAAGGACTTTTCAATTATATGTGAATTTTCCAATTCATTGGTGTAATAATTCATCTGCATAACATGCATCCCGGTGAATGAGCACAGATTAGTTATACTTAAGTCACCCATTTTTGAAGTCATCAAGTGTAGGGGAAATTTCCTTGTAAAATTTTCTCTGACAAAGTTGGCAAAATCATCAATGAACATTTGTTACAACTAATTGCTTAATGGTTTTACTTTATGCTTCATTGTACTATTCCTGCTGTATGCAATAAAAAGCACAACCCACTGCAATTTGAGGCCCTTCTCCTGAAATATGTAGAAAGATACAGAGTCCGAATGTATTCTCACATATGATAGTGTCAAACAAAGATATGTCTGGATTTTCATTCATTATAATTTTCACAAATACAAGTGGCTAGTGTTTCCCTGGCACAACCTCCACTTCGCTCCTAGATCAAGACTTGGAAGAAGGGAATAGACAGTTTAAATTAATTTTCTTTGTAATCTCAGGTTTTATTCACCTTTGTCACTGTCCAGTAACTTTCTGGGTTTTATTGTCAAAGGAGAACCCCTTTTCCATTTTTACTGTGGGTGTCATAAAATTAAAATGGGATACATTCCTCTGGAATGGAGTAAGTATGCTGTGTTAAGTTACCAGAGTCTCTATATTTGAAAACTAACTTTTCAGCAAGTTTAATGAGGTTGCTGATTTGTATTATTAGAGGAAAAAACAGTTATGATTGATGATCTCCCTTGGGCAACCTGTAAATGGGGAATCAGTCAGTCAAGACTACTGGAAGAAACAGAAAAATATTTCTTTTCTCCTTCTCAGGAGGATCTTGCATAGAACAGAAAGAGAGGAGAAAGAGACAAGTCTCCCTAGCAGACCTCTTCTCTTTATTTTTTATTTTTTAGTTATTTTAGCCAGGTTGGCTCATTTGAAATTGATGAGTCAGTTTCTCTGTTCCTTACCTTGTTTTCCACAGGTATCTCAAAAACAGAGAAGAGGAACCACAGTGCTGCCTGTGCCACTCTGCAGATTTGGGGAGGAGGATAAACACATAAAGAAAAAGAAGCAGAGGCAAAGTCTTAGATGGGAAAGAAAAGGAATGGAATAGATTTGACATGTGAAGGTAAAATTGTCTGGGGCAGAGCAAACATGCTGGTTTAAAACTGTCTGTGATGATCATGGCACACATAACTTCCCATTTTCTTTAAGCACTAGGAAGAGAATAACTTTTCTCCTGTAATTAGCCTTATAGCTTTACATTTTTAATGAAAATAAATGCAGTAAATAGGAGCATGGCCTTGAAAGAAGCCACAGATTGTCACCAACTCCATTTCTATACTTAGAAAAACTGATATAATTAAAAAATGAGAAATGAGACATGGATCACTATATTTAGGTTTCTAAATTAAGTTGTCCTGCGTCTAAGTGAGTTGGTTTTGGCTCTCCTTGTTTTCAGTACTGTGAAATTGAGCTGTTCCTAAGCCTCATTTGTCTATATCTAAGCATTTAAGCTATATAAGATGAAATATTTTGGAGAAAGCTTTTCTCTCGGGTGTCTTTAAAGAAAGCACGAGACAATCTGACTTAGTCTAACTTTTAAATCCATAGTTGAACTACGGTGTGATCCACTCCAACTTTTTGAAGATGTCTAGGCAAACACCAAGTTTTCTCTCCAGCTGGCTATTTCATTATATACATTATATCATTACCATGGAAAAAAAAATCAGAGCATCATAAAAAAAAAAAAAAAAGTTTGGAATCAATGGTGTGGCAATATCTCTGTAAAGTTTTAAAAGTCTTAAGTAAATAAAAATATTAAAAAATTGTCTCTAATGTCAGTTAGTCAAACATAGCTAGTGGGTGCCTACCTCCCTACATTTGTGCTTTTACTGAGGATGAATTCTGATATTGTTGTAAAATAAGTATCACCAGGTTTTAATTCTCAGTTAAAACAGCCTTTTAGAAGTTATTACCCAACCACAAATGGGATGAAAGTGGATACTTCCTTTTTTTTCCTCAAGTTAAACACTCAATTTCGGGAGGTAAAAAACCCCTATCTTTTTCTGTGAGTGGCATACTTTCCCTTTTTCAGCTTCTTTTGTTTGGTTTGTTTTTTTCAATAGCATAGAACTAGAATTTGTAGTTTGTGTTTTAGATTTTTGTCACATTCATATTTTTAATCAAGTTTGGGATTCATCCTCAAGATCACATGACAATATACCTTTCTTATGAGAAATGATAAAGATTGTTTTAGGTCTGTAGTTTTATATCATATGCTCTCTTTACAAAATACAAAGGTGTTTAGACTTTAATGTTTCTTTTAAAATGAACAGGGTAAGGAAATCTAACAAGCACTGGGTTTTGTTCTAGGGAAAAAAATTGAGGAGGTGTCACAGCAGACTGAAATATGTATTCTTGCCCTGCAAAAATACATGCAGGAATAATTCAGATTCATATCTCTGAAACCCTAATAAATTGAACAATAAATAATTGTTTTCCTAACATTGCAGGAATATAGATTTACTGAATTCTTAATAGTTGACAATCTTCTTGTTTTACTCAACATGACAATTCTACTTGTTCATCTTGGCATGTGATATAGTTCTTCCAGGTAGATGATCATGAAAGGTTTTTCTATATTGCTTTTGCTATAAATATTTTATTTTATACTCTCAATGTAGCACCACTGTATTTATCTCTTAATGGTAGTGCAAAAATGTAATTTTTTGACTCAATTTGTGATTTATAACTCTCTACTAGCTCATTGGAATTTTGTTTTTCTTGACATTAAAATTGGTTGGTTGTTGTAAGCATTCCTATTCTTGCAAGGGAGAGTCAGAAGCACAAAATAGAAAAGTCACACACTAAAATAAAGCTCAGATGAGATATAACAAAAATAAAATTTGCTTTTGGAATGTAGCAAAGTGAACAATAATATATTTTTTCTGTGCAGCATATTGTCTTTTTATTTCTGCAATGTTTCTTTTCCTCTTATTATTTTTTTCCATTTTACATAGAAGGAAAAGAAAATAAAAAATACACAGATAACAAGTTTGAATCCTCTAGCAAATCAGCAAGAAGATGTATTTCATTTGGAATTTTAAAGTCCAGTTGAAAGTCAATACAAATTTTTTGTGGTGATTTTGTTGGAAGCTTCATCACAAGGACTTTGTAGAATTATATATTTTAGATTAAAATTTACTTCTGCTTTTCAAGCCTGTTCTAGTTTCAAGTTTCTTGCACAGCTGAAGAAATAGACCAAGGATTCTCTAGACCGCATATGCATAGAGGTATGGATACACATAAAGGTATGGATACATGCTGCCTTGCGTTTTTTTTCCCCCCAGTTGATATTTCTATCTCACTAACAATAAGTTTCCCTTCTTCTGAGTATACCTGAATCTTTTTCAATGGGCATATTGCCTGACTCTGCTATTGAAAACTGAACCTCTGTTTTTGGAATGTTTGAGTCAACATGGATATATCATAGGAAGTTGAGAGCTGCTTCCACTGTGATTAATGAAATCAAAGCTTTCTGAAATGTGCTATTCCCTGTGCAAATTGTCAGAGAGCAAACGGAGAGGAAGTGGCAGCACCATCTGCCATATTGCAAGCAGCATCAAAGAGGGGTGACTAAAGAGAGTGAAAAGCAATTAATTTGTTCATCTTATCCTATCTCCTCTCTTTCTGCTGAGCAAAGTTCCTCGATCAAACCATGCAACTATAATAATTAGTTGATAGAGTGGTCTTTTGTCACTTGTCTTATATTTCTGTACAAATTTTTGGTTATTGCGTTTAGACTGGAATTTGACATGGTGAAACCAGGGGGAATGGGCATCCTCCTTCTTATTTGCTGTCATTAAAGTTCTGTTATTTTATATTATTTAAGATAGTCCAGTCCTCTTAAATTAATAGCAAACAACTACAATTTCTACAGACATCCTAGGAATTTTACATACATGAAGTACTAGGAGAATTTTCGTTAATGCATTAGAATACTGGAAGAAAGAATTCACTGATCTTGGAATTCATTATCATATAGAAAAGTTTTCAAGAGTACAGGAATCTTCCCAGGAATAGCTTATGCAATAAGTACAGAAGAAAGTCAGGATCACATTTTAGGTGGGGCTGAAATGACTACTTGTATGTCAAATGTGCATTTGTACTTAGACCTTTTAAATACTGCTATATTTTCTTAGAAATGTAAGGCTATAAAATTCTTGATTTTAATGGGGATAGTAGGATTTATTTTGAGTAATCTTGATTAATTCTGATGATCAGAACAGGAGGCATTTTTAGAAGGAACACTTTCGGGTGTTCTATTATATATATTGCCATCAAATCCTTGTCAGAAGCCTATCAACTAGAGAAATGATTGTGAGAGAGTGGACATAAGAAGCAAAATAAATGTTGATCTCAGATTTGGTTCAAGGCTTGAGATTCAAGGGAAGGTTTCTATTGACATAAGAAATGAGAACATAGCTATTCATATGGTTTATTATGAGCAGTAGAATTTTAAGGCTGACTGATAGCCTTGATGTGAAGCTAGAGTTTTTAAATTTAAAATCTGTCAAGGAGAAGGTTAAGGCTTATGCTTTATTAGGAGTGAGGACAAGAGGGTGCTAGAAAGTATTATGTGTACAAATAATGAGCCTATGCTTGTTGGTCCCATTGAACATATTTTTCTGCATAACTTTCACAGAAGTCTGACATCATTTTTAGGGTTAAATAAAATGTGCCAGCTATTCTTTTCAATGAAAAACAGCATAAAGGTTGTCAGAAAGGAATTAAACTGTGTGACAAAGCTCATCAATTATATATCATTATGTAACAAACTTTTGAAATTCCTTGTTAATTTTTTTAAGTTATTTTTGTGGGGGTTTTGGGGTGTTTTTTATTTGATCTTTATTTTAAGAGTAATGCACTATTTTTTTCTATTAGTTGTCATTGGGTTGATGTGTAGATATAAATCTATAAAAAGTGAGCTCTCCACATTATGCACTTCTCACAACAGGAAACTCAGTGACTTAAAAATTTCCTAAAAATTATTTTATGGGGCACAGCACATATAACTTTCCATGTCCATAATTAATTACTTTCTCTCTTTCTCTTTAATGGAATTCTCATTTTTCATTGGTAGAATACCACGCAGTTGTGCTGAAAATTAAAATTCATAAGAAAAGAGGATAAAATATCTGAAGCTCTTCAGCTATGCAGCTGTCAAATCTGAAAATCTGGTGGAAAGTATTGTACCATTCCTGCATTTAAAAGAAATAAATAAAACAATGTTTTTTGTATTGTCATCTTTACTGCTATCCAGATGAACAGGCAGTATTTCAATTATATATCCATTGCAACAACAATAGCTATTCATTTTTATTCATTAAAATAAAAAAGCCTAAATAACATATGATGTGACACTTGGAGTTTTCTATAATTGCATATTTATTCATGAGGGACAATGCATATGACAGATGTACAAAATAATAGGTTTTGTTTTTTTTTGCATGGGTTTGGAGAAATATTTCTATAAATATAACACATGCCTATGTATGTTTTTGTTTGTCACCTGTGTGTATATAAATACAGTGTGTGAAAGTATTCTAAACACACTTAGTGTTTAGAACAGCCTGCTGTCTCTTCATGTGTTTTCAAACTATTGTGTTGATAGAGCCTTGTATATATTCAAGGCTTTATAAATACAGCTTTGAAAGCAGTTAGCTGGACAGGTGGTATAACAGCTGAAAGGTGCTATTATAGGATGTGAACAAACAAGCTGTTCTTCAAGTTGATACTTAAAATCATACTCTAATGATCTATTGTATTAACTGTTCAGAAAAAGCTGTGGTAGCAATCATTTTATGGTTCTCCCTTAGTGCTTCAGCCTTCTTATCAGCAATTCAGAACTTTAGGCTGCATGTCAGATAAGTAGAGGTGGTGAGAACAGCAATGAGTTTAAAAATCTGAGCTCACATTATCTATGTAGTGGCTGGCCTTCCCGTACACACAACCTCTGCCCTAAGACAAACCACACAAGAACTATAAAAAGCTGTATCATTCATGCCTTAATGGGCTGTAAGGCATCAGAATAACAAATTAAACCCAGTGTGCTTCCTGAGCAAATGACTTAAGCCTTCACTGGTTGAATTAGATCTTTTCACTAGCAGAGGAAGCTCCCTATAAACTGTGGATTTCTCATTTTTTATAACAGATTTGTGGTTGTGCTAGATTGATGGAAGAAACATTACAGCAGTATATGGCTATGTTTTCCATCACTTTCACAGCAAGAAATTGGAAATCTGAATTCTGAACTTCTTTTCTGAATACACTGCAGCAAGTAATCTTTGCTTCTTTCTCACACATTTGGTTTTTTGAGTGTGCCACATGCAGACTGCTCAGATTTGATATTTTTCCTTTAGCCTGAAAGGATAAGATACAGAAATATACTCACATGGCATGTCACTGCAAAATGTATAAGATTAATGCATTCTTCTTTAAGAGTCTATGTGTATTTGAAATTATTGCTGTTCCTGTTCATCTGTGTTGTTTCACCCACAGATATTAGTAGCAGGTATTTTGGATGTTCTTAAGAAGTACAAAAGCTCAACAGTTAAACTAATCTTAATCATCCATTTCACTAGTTAAGAATCTCAATATTGTTTTGATTTTATTTGGGAGGGGTGTAGACAATATTTTAGATATTCTGCAAGAACAGATCATCTCTGAGATACTATAAACTAGCTCCTTCTTGTTCTAAATAGCTCTAAAATGCTGTTTCAGGTGTCTCCTCAGATTTCAGTTTTTTCATTCAGCCCTGGTTAGCAACTCAGATAGGTGTGGAAAATGTGCTTGCACTATTAGTAATCCTAAGTGCATTTTTCTTTGGTGAACTTGCTTTGATTACATATTAAATGATTCCCTAGTTTATCAATAACAGGATCTTAGCTTCACTACCTACCTCATGTGCTCATTTCAGAAGATCTTTAGAAAAATAATTACTGCAGAATGTGTCCAAGTGTACCTGTCCTGCACTCCTTCTGTGCAGTTATTTCTCACCACATATTTGCAGAATTGAAGTTGCTCTTTCTCAGATGGGGAATTCTTTTTGAGGTACAGTCTTTGACTTTCCCTGAAACACTCATTAGGCTGCCGGCAATCTCTCTTGCACACACACCATCAATCTCTAGTGAACTGACCTACACTGGAATGAGGCATGCCTTGTTCAAGTACAGCTGAGTCTCTCATAGCATCACTTTTGCAAATAGCTCCATCTAATTTGCTTCACTTTGTGTGCAGCTGAAGCACTGAGTGCAGCTGTAAGCACTCTCTGGACCACAAACTCAGAGAGTGCAGCACACCCTGAGTTATAACATGCTTGCTTTCAACAGCAACATCCTTACCTGACTATTTTCCATATCATTTGCCAGATGAGAAAAGGTAAAATTGTCTTGTAATAATGCTTTGTTTACTTTATCCACATATTAATCTACCTTCTGCAATCAAAAGTGAGGATGAAGTGGCAGATGGAGAGGGAAGGCTCTAAACTGCAAGGGTACAGAATAGCTCTGGGCATTTGTGATCTTTAAAGTAGAGCCAATATTTTCCTCTGCAAATTTCTTCAGAGTCCCTGAGCTGTAACACCTTGCTTCACTGGAACCTCTGCTGCCAACCTGCCTTCAGCAAGTGCACAGAATGTTACGGCAAAGCATGGCTGATTGCCACAGAATGAATACTTACTGCTTGCTGGTTTTAATGCTTGTGTTGGAATTTCTAGTCGTTATTCTCCAGAAGATCTTGGATATGAAGGTACATTTGTACCTTGTTAAAGACAGGAAATATTGCCAGGCACATGTTTCCAGGTTATAAGGAAGAAGGACAATTAGACATTATTCTGTCACTGCAAAGTTCAACATCAATAAAAACTTTATCAATTGTAGTTTACAGGTATGATCACATAAATGCTTTGCTGGCTTATTACATTATCATGCTCTAGCTGCTTACACAGCCCTCTTCCTGGTAGGTGTAGAGTGAAAAGGCAATGGGATTTTTCTCATGCATTTTGTTCCATAATCTGGAAGGTTACGTTGGGTTGCCACAAAGTCATTTCTTTCTCTAACAGAAATTTGCAGCCTTCATACTAAGATGTTAGAAGGTAAAATAGATGCTAGTTAGTTTTAACTTAAAGCCTAAGAGTTGATGTTCACAGCAATAAAATCCACCAGAAAGCCAGGATATCCAGCTATAAGCATCACCATAAGAAAATTTTCTGAGTATGGAGTACTATGCAACATGAAGCCTGGGGATTTCTGAGCAGGAAAGCTGGAGCTGCCTCTCTTTAGTGTTACTTAGCATTCAGGGATGCACTCCTCTGTGCTTCCTTTACTTCACTCTCCCTTAATTCCCCAAAATGCTACTTACTAAGAGTCCAAAGAGATTATGCCCACCTATTAGTATGTTGTTTATATTATAAGCTATTCCAGGAAGGTGTCAAATATTGGCTAACTTCTTGGTTCCAGGAGCAGCAATACTAACAGCTGCTCTTAACTAGCCAGGAAGAAAAAGACAGAAGATTGGCTTGCAAATAATGAAAAGATGAGGGTTTTGTTTGTTTTCAAAAAAATAAACTGATGATGCCTTCTTTTCATCCAACCTTTTCATCCATGTAACTCCTCTAAGTTTGAGTTATTCAAGTTTATGTTTTTTCAGTTTTTTTTTTCTCTAGAAAAATATGTTTTTCCATTTCATTGTTCCATTGTTATTTCATATCAAATGGAAAACTTGATGTAATTACTTACTTTAGAAAACTGGTCTTTAAGATGCTCACCTGTTGTTACTACACACTATATGTGAACAAAGTAATACAAAGGGATCTCATTGACACGAGTGCTTATGTTTAATTATATTGTGAAAAAAATGCAATCACAAACTTATTCTTGACTCATAACTTTAGGTAGTTGTTAACAACCAGTATTATTAATATAGTGCCATATATCTAGTTTGTTCCTTATATTGTTTCCTCTACCACTGTGCTTGTCACTCTTAAAGGAACTCAAATTGCTTTTCCTTCCTGTGTCATCTCATCTGTCAGTGCAATAATGGTTTATTTCTCTATTTGGATTTATTTTAAATTTTCATCAAAAGACCCTTTAAAAGTTTTCACCATTCAGATATTTTCCTACGAGTTAAAATATTTTATACAAATTTGTATCTAATGAAGCATGTTTTGATGCAGCCATCAACTGCAGCCATCTGTATGTATTTTTTTCATAAAATTTCTCAACAATAAATGTTGAGGTGAAATGTAAAATGTGCTAAAATATATATGATACCATTCCTAAATGAATAGTAAACTTTTATTTTGCTAGTCTCTGATTTATTAATTGATATTCCATCTTATCTTTTGTAAAATTAAGGAGAAAAAAGCAACAAGGGCTTAAGCAAATTATTTTCGTGGCTTTGTCATATTTTTTGTTAACTAATGAAACAATATAAATGGCCATGAAGCAGAATTTTTTTTTAATAACTTGTAATGGAGCCAAAGCTTCTTTATAATGCATTCTTACATTCATTATTGATATTTTTAAGCTATGAAAAAAGCAAGAGAGATTTAACCAAGTGAAAAAGGTAAAAATAAAGGCACTCTTTTTTTCCCCATACATTCTATACAATTAGGGTTTATTCTATTTGCATTGTCTTGTTCCAGATATAGTGGTCATGATATTAGATTTGATGGTGTATAAATAAATAAATATTGTTGCTCCACATTTATGTTTGTGGATCGGATCACAGGATCTGAGAGTCTTGTGACCTTTTGTTGAGTCTTATGACTCTCAGAAGAACCTTCTCCAGATTCAGACATTGTATGATAGTCATGTTACTCGAAGAAGAGAGGAAAGAGTAACATTATCACTGACTGTTTTACATGTACAATGAGAGACAGAATAGAATTTATTCAGGTTCATACAAGAATCCTATTATGTAACCAAATCTGTAAAATTTGTGAGATCTTTCTCAATGATAGGTGATGTAAGCAAGAAAATGATTTATTAATCTGTTTTAATTCCAATAACACTGGTGCATGAAAAAAAATTCCTTATGAAAAGTTATACATACAATAAAATGTCAGTAATCCTGGCTTGCAGAAATATGTTATTCAGCTTTGTCTGAAAGGTAATCCTTTTTTATAATTCTTCCTCCAGGATGCACACACAATTAGTTCAAGTGATCTTGTATTGTCAAATGATGAATGGCTAGAAGACATTATGTGTCGTGGAGCTTCTTTGTCTGCTAGCTATAAAAATTCACCTTATATTGAGATTCAGTAGGAAAGATGAGAACAGAAGAAAGACTTGAGAAAATTTGTAGATTAAAAATTAGACATCAGCTGGCAATGTGCACTTGCAGCCCAGAAAGCCAAATGTATTCTGGGTTGCATCAAAAAACTGTGGCCAGCAGGATGAGGGAGGAGATTCTCCCCCTTTATTCTGCTCTCATGTGAGACCCCACTTGGAGTACTGTGTCTAGCTCTGGGGTCCTCAGTACAGGAAAGACATGGACCTGATGGAATGGGTCCAGAGGAAAGCCACAAAAATAGTCAGGAGGATGGAACACCTCCTTAGAAAGAAAACCTGAGAGCATTGGGGTGGTTCAGCCTGAAGAAGTGAAGGCTCCAGGGAGACCTTATTGCAGCCTTTCAGTACTTGAAGGAGGCTTACAAGAAAGATGGAGAGGGATGTTTTGCCAAGGTCTGAAGTAATAGGACAAGGCACAACTGTTTTAAATTGAAAGAGGGTAGATTTAGATTTAATATAATGAAGACTACTTTTTGCTGTGGGGGTGGTAAGACACAGGAAGAGATTGCCCAGAGATGTTGGGGATATTCCCACTTTGGAGGTGTTCCAGGTCAGGTTGGATGGGGCTATAAGCAGCCTGATGTTATGAAAGCTGTCCCTGGCCATGACAAAGGGTTTGGAACAAATGGGGAACCACAGATTTGTCAGTGTGACCTTGGTGTTGGGGAAGGCCACATAGCAAATGATCTCCAGTGCCATCCCATGGCACATACAGGACGACCAGGTAATCAGGTGCATTCAGCATGGCTTTATGAGAGCCAGCTTCTGCTTGACTATCCTGACCTTTTTCTATCACAAAATCATGGAATCATCAAGGTTGGAAGAGACCTTCAAGATAATCTAGCCTGACCATCAAACAAACACTACCCCAGCCAGCCCTAGATGACCTACATCTCCCACAGAGTAGATGAGAGAAAGGCTGTGAATGTTGTTTACCTGGACTTTAATATAGTGTTCTTCAAGAATAAGTATTTTAGGGTACAAAACCGTTGGAAAGGAACATCCATAATAAAGACTTTTCTCTATTCTTCTGCAGATAATAACTTATAAGCAAAAAGGAACATTTCCCTCACTACAGTATCAAATACATATTTCAAATCTTGAGTTTTTGTTTCCTGTGATGCCTTTGACAGAAAATGTGCACTTTATAAAGAATAAATAAGGCAGGGTGTATTACATGAGGTATACATATCATATATTCCTTAGTAGATGTAATTTTATTTCACTGGAGTAGAAGGGAGAGAAATGGACATTTTCTTACAGATTGGGATCTGAATTAAGACATTGTGGGTTTCATTTTAGTTAAATTTCAGGCTCATTTTAAAGTTACCTACTATTTCCTTTTTTTTTGCATTTATGCTGGTTTTCCATTTGGTTACCTAATTAGGTGCCAGAGACACCTCAATATGAATTTACTTTGGAATAGGTACCTCATCCCCACTCTGGGAAGGTCTCAGCCAAAGCTAACTATACCAGCCCTGAGGGAGGGTGAGAGACCGAAGGAAAATGTGGAGTGTGAATAGGCATTTTCTATTCAGGTTGAGGAGGAGGTCCATGTGTGATTTACCAAATAATCAGACCTAAACACTGTCTTGGAAAAGCGTCTCTTGCCTGGTGAGCTCCTTTTAAGAGCTATATTCTTTCAATATTATTTAGTAAGAAGCAGCTTTATCAAACTGTGTATTGAGTTGTTCTTTGATAGAGAATTGAGTACTTTCCAGAATTTTCTTTCCTGTCAGCAAAATAAAGTAATATTTACTTCCTGCCGGCCTTCCTGTTATATTTTTGGATACACATAGCTGAGTCATAAGCCAAATTCCATATTTCTCTGCTACTACTTCAAAATGATAGTTCTCTCACTGACATTTACCCACCCTCCTAGATGGCTTGGCATCTTCCATTTGCCACTCGCTCAGCGCATGTCTTCTGGTTACTTTTACAATTTTCAGTTTATTCCATCTTGTGCAGAAACTTTCACTCCCAGGCAGAATTCAGCATTTGTGGATTTTGTATGCTGTATTTGACAGCTGGGACTGTGTCTCCCTGCTGATGGCAAAAAGTCACAGTTCACCCAGATAGAGATGTGTTTCATCAACCTGAGCAATGCTAGCAACCCAGTTAGCATGAAGCTCCATGTTCCAGAGCATTGCAGAATCCTTATGCTTTTGATCAAAGATAAAGCAGAGGAAGGACAGACATCACCAGTATCAGCAAGAGTAACAAATATGTTCAATGAGACAGACTCAAGAAGAAATACTGGGCAGCTCCAGCATGATCTTTCAGTGAAAGAGGCTTACAAGAAGGCTGGATATGGACTTTCCACAAGGGCATAGGATAAGAGGGAATGGCCTTTAGCTGAAGGAGGGTCGATTGAGATTACATATTAGGAAGAAATTCTTTACTGTGAAGGTGGTGAGGCACTGGAACAGGTTTTCCAGAGGAGTTGTGAACTCCCCATCTCTGGAAGTGTTCAAGCTCAGGCTGGATGGAGTTTGAGCAGCTGGATATAGCAGGAGGTCTCCCTGCCCACAGCAGAGGGTGTTTGAACTAGATGACCTTTGGAGTCTCTTCCAACCCAGACCATTCTATGATCCTATGAAAGTTGAAAAGTCTCCATGTCTTTGACTGACCTAGGTTTAAGCTGGAGGAAAATTCTTCTCTGACCCCAAAGCTATTGATCAGGCTGTCATGGAAAAGGACAGTGGAGAGGTATTACTACAAGTCTTATGCCTCTGACCTACTCATACATCAAACCACCTGCATGTCATTTCCTGGTCCTTTATCCAGCTGTGCTGAACACCTTGTGCTTCCCAAGAAGATGAGGACTGATTTCTCTAATCTTCCCCTACTCATTTGAATAAGTCGAGGTGACAATTTTAAATGGAGCAAATGGGAAGAATAATACTCTTCCTTGTCCCCATAGAAATCTTGAAGTGTGACATGCTAATACCACTTCCTTTTACATACCAGGAAGTTCAGTTTTCTTTTCTGGGTCTGGAATGGATAGGCAAACAAGAGAAATGCACAGTTCTGTCTTTGTCATTACTCTACTTTGAAAGAGCATACTTTATTTTGTTAGAAGTTCATGAGGTATCACGGGACCATTTGGCGCTTATCCACCCAAATAGGGGTTAATAAGATTCCTAACTCAGTGACATACTTGGGTACCTTGGTTATTGCCCAGTGCATTTGGCAAAAAATAGCTAAAAATTGTACTCTGTGCTCATGAGGTAAGGGACCAAGGGAAGAAGGAAATGGAAAATGCCTAGATGCAGATTGACTTCTTTATTTTCACAGGAAAGTTGTACTTTCAGGCTGGCTGGGTCACAGAGCCTTTTGAAAGAGGTTGTGGGAATAAAACACTACCCAGAACAGCAGGAGAAAGGGACAAAGTGCCCAAGCAATCTGACACACAGCTATGGGAGCAAATGAGGGCTGGCAGAGCTCACCGAGCTTGATGTGAGGTTGTTACCACTTAAAAGATTACATGTAGTGAAGGGAGGTTTGTCATGGCTATGCAAAAGCTAACATTGCATCCCCTTCAAGATAGGCCAAGAGGGTGGGCAAAGAGACTACAAGACAGGAAATGTTTACACTAGCTTCTTTTCAGTTCATATATTACCTGATGCAGGACTAAGTGGGTTTCCAAATGATGATACTCCTGCTATGTAGAAGGTAGGTATGTGTGCGAGAATTAACACACATGCATGCATTCTGTTTTGCTCAACACAAACTCAAGTAAACTAAGCCTTGTGTGGTCTTCTGAAATTGTACTTATTCTAAACAAGACAAGGAGTATTGTTTTCTGGATTGTATTCCTAGCATGCCTCTACTCTTGGGAGCAGGGAAGACAGAAGGGCTGTTGATAAACTGCAGCTGTCACCAGAAAAGTCTAAGTGTAATGTTGTGGTAGTGGATTAAGTGCCACTGAAGTACATCACTTCTGAAGCCTTTCTGTCTGTTAACTGTTGAAATAATTTATAGCCATAATATTCAGACCAAGGTGTATATCCATTTTCCCCTTTCCACCCATCCATATTGACTGTGATGTCTGGTGGCTTTAAGGTTGTCTGTATTTCTTGATGTTAGTATTCTGAGCAAGTTTGGCCCTAGAGCCAGGGTGGACAGTGCTGGGGTGCAAGTCTGCTTGTACTGACTTGCTACTCACTAATACAATTCTCAGTCCTACCATTAAGTTAAGAAAAACAAAGCTAGATGCATGAATAGCTCCTTAATCCATGTCTTCTTTTCCCATTGGAAATCTCCTTTTTCCTCAAAGACAGAGTTATTATGGCCAACTCCCAAAATACTGGTAGCAGAAAATACTTTTGAGAACAATTTTTTTTTCTGCTCATGAGAAACTTCAACAAATTAGATCTTTATTACAGTTTCTGTTGGCATAACTAAACATTATGCAAAATATTTTGGCACTTGAACTGTTTTCAAAAGTTCAGTTTCTTGAAAATAATGAGAGAAAAGTCTGGTAGCTATTTTGCTAATACTGTATGAACACAAAATGACATTAACTTGCAGTGAGACAGAAGAAATCAGGTACAGATAAAGGAGAATGCTTCTATCCATTCTTTATGTTGGCTGGGCAGCAGGCAATTGAGATCAAAGAGCTTTTCATGGAAATTGGAATGACATTATCCACAAACAAATCATTCCTCCATTTTAGCAAATCCATTAAACACACAGTGAAGACAGAATAGTGTTGGTTACATCTGCACACGTCAATAAGTCTTTCAAACTCTTTTTAAGTGTTAGGAAAGTATAATTACTTTTTTTCCCCCTCAAAAAATAAATTATTCTTTTCCTTTTACTTATTTGTTTGTGCCTCTTGTGTCTTGGACAGGTGAACTTTTGTTTAGTTCTGTTATCTGTGCATTTTTACAGCAACAATTGTGTTTCGATGCTAATCGGATTTTGGTCTCTTACTATTCTAGCAGTGTGAGTGATACTTAGGGCTAAGAAATAAAAAAAACTTCTGGCTTCAGAGGTGGGAAAAAGCAAACAAAATTCAAAAGAGTATAAAAACATTTCTCCTCCTCAACTTTAATGCTACTGAGTTCTTGTAGCCTTCATCTCTTTCTCTATAAATATGTCCAATTAGAGTTCTACACTACTGCTCAGTCATTGGTTTTTACAAAGTAATTATTGCTTCCTAAAATGATGGCCATTAAACCCACAAATATGCTCATTGCCACACTTTGGGAAAATAAAATTTCAACACACAAGTGTGTGATGTTATATTGTTTTCCAGTCTTCTGAAGCCTGGTAGATATGGGTACAATCACCTCCGTTGGTTATTGCTAACACAGGAATTTGGCTGGCAGCTCCCAGCACTGACAATCTCTTCATGTTTTTATTCATGTAAGTCCATTTGTGAGCCTAACAAAAGGGGAAAAAAGCCCAAACCAGCACATATAAAATGAGGCTGAAATGTCCCATGTGCACGTTTCTGATTGATCTGTTTATTTTTAGAACCTTACGTTAGATCCTAAAATTTAGTGTAAGGACAAATGAAAATTGAGTGGTTTTCATAAATGTCACAGTGAAGAATACACACAAAAACCCCTAAAAGTATTCTGGCATGAAAAAAATCAGCTGGTTGTAGCTGACAAAAGAATATATGCCAGGGCAATAAATTAGCCAGAGTCCTTTGCAGAGTCTTCATATTTCATATTGAGTACTTGTTTCCATTTGACTTGGTGAAGAAGGTCAGCTTTTAAGTAGCACCCTGTGAAATTGCCAAGGATCTGCAGCCAGACAGTGAAAACTGATGTAACACTACTGATGTTAACAAAAATAGAGAGACATTTTGATGGCTACTTCTTTTCCAAGTTTATTGATTTGCATTCCATCTCTGTTGGTTTAATGTATTTGCTGACACTCTTGTGTCTTTCTGTGAATATGTGCTTCTGCCTTGTGTAGATTCCCAATATTTGAATGTGTTGGTGAATTGAAGAAGTCCATTTATTCTTTAATGTAAGGTTAAAAAAAAGCATAAAATATATTAAGAAACATATTATACAGAAATTAGCTTGCTATACTTGTAATACTTGTTGAGCCACGTTCTCTCACCTTTGACGTATGATGCCAAGCTATAAGTGATGGTAAGTAAATGAAAATTGATGCAACTATAGTGAGAGTAAGAGGAAGAGTAGCAGGAGAAAGAAGAAAAAAACTGATACTAATATCCTTCTCTACACAGACAATAGTGCAGTATTTGCTCTTCTGTAATGCGACACTGCTGTGCATGTACTGTTGTGTCCCATGTGTTCAGATAAGGATAGTCTCTGCTCTTCATTCTCTGCCCAGCCTAAATCTGTGTCCTTGTGGATATGATCACGCTGCCCAGGTAGCACCTACTAATTGCTGAGAAAGTAGCCGATTATCTTGGGTTCTGAACAGCATTTTTCAATGGACTTGTGTAACTTTCCTTCCCAAGATCTGGATAAGACAATGAAGTATAAGAGAAGTCTCCAATGCTATCTCTTTTGAATGAAGCTGGATCTCCTTACTTTCCAGCCCCTTCTCCCCACTCTTGTCTTTTGTTACTGGAGTGATGAATCACTCATTTAAAATGTACTAGAATTCTGCCAGAGAGTAGCCTAAATGGCGTTTCTTCCAACTTTTAGTGGTGGTGGCCTAGAAACAAAACTTGCAAATGTAATTTCTATCACCTTAGTTCCCAGTAAATTTTAATATTAGCCTCTGTAATCTCCCCAAAGGTGTTAGACTTCTCTCTGGCAGTACTGTGGTACATTTAAGAAATCACATCCATAGAGTTTGTAATTGCCTGATATTTACCTGGGGATATGATCCAGATGGCTATGGCAGTGATATTCTCCTCTGACATGTAAAAGCTTGCCTTGCATTCACTGATACTGGGTGGTACAGACTGCAGGTGTGGGTCTGCTTTCTTGACACCATATGAAATACATTCTTTTAGCTCTGAACAGCTTTAACTATTGTTGAATTCTAAAAGGCTCCTTATGGACACTTTAATGAGAACTGAATTTTGCATGCTTCTTCTTCAGAGAATTTCTAACCTGATCAGCTCTATCCTGGGGATACCTTAAATTGCAGTCCAAGTTCCTCTGGAGTATGTCTGACCACTGAAAGAACCCACAAAAGGTGAATACAACCAAAACCAGGCTCTGATATCTAAACTGTTTTTACAGTTTTGTGTCCAGCTGCCAGTGCATAAAAACCTTGACACAAAGTGATTACAGTAATTTAAACCTTTTAAGACTCTGGTCTACTGATTTTGTCAGAGCTTGGGGTGTACCCTTCCTCAGCACATGTTCCTGGAGGAAAACAGAAAGCAAGATATGTGTATTCAGTTCTTTTCCTGAGACATTGATGCAAAAGCTGTAGTATTTCAGTCAAAGCACACATCCTGACATGCATGCAACATATGTGTAAACTGTCTCATTTTTAATGTCAGGGCAGTGAGAAATGGATAAACTGCATAGGGCCCAAATCAGATCAAATATATGTTTTAGTGTCTGTCCTTACTTAAATAATCAGTTATATTGTTCTGAGGCAACCTTAACCTGACTGAAGGCAATTGTAGTTGTACAAATGTCTGGAAAAGAGATAAGGAAATCTGATGTGTGGAAAATATGTGTTGAATTACAGCATGTTAAATTCTGCAGTCCCCTAACATTGTTTTTCCTTTTTGTAAACCAGTGCTTCTTAATCTAAGTCCACATAAACAGTTTGCTGATTATGAGACCTTGTTACAACCTGTCTGTGCCCCCAAACATCGATCACCTTGACTGCCTTTAAGAAGACGTTGTGGTAAGGACACTGAGCAAGTGTATGGACAACCAGCACCTTCCTCACTGATTGCTGGAGCGGCTCAGGCAGTGCTGGAGTGCACAGCCACAAAATCAAGGGGGACTGATACCCAGTGCTATAGGAAATGTCTACTCCAACACATACATCCTGTTTCAGTTTGCAAACCATCCTTCCTTAGTGCAAAGCTTTGCTCAGGATGAGGTATTATGGCGGCTTTTTTCAGCACTTTCTATATTGGTATATCCACAATTCCTTAAATTTGGGAAATTTTGCCTTAGTCCACAGGGACCCACGGGCTATGAAAGCTGATCTTTCTTTATATAACTTTTTATTGAACAGAATTTACATAGCTCTTCAATTTCAGCTGTCACTAGTATTGGAATCAACCCATCATTTGAATTTGAATTAAAGGCTTAAACAGTTTCTCAAGCAGACCAATTTTATTTTTCCCCTAGGGATTGTGGGTCAAGCAATATTTTGGAAATTAAAATGGAGAAAAAAATTGAACTGGGCTTATGT
Organism: Pardalotus punctatus; assembly: GCA_013400915.1. Classification (NCBI taxonomy): domain Eukaryota; kingdom Metazoa; phylum Chordata; class Aves; order Passeriformes; family Pardalotidae; genus Pardalotus; species Pardalotus punctatus. The sequence goes on from VZTX01016536.1 coordinate 89,884, forward strand.
AAAGTAAGCTGAAGTCTTTAATTAATGCTTATATTTAAACTAGTATAGTTTTAATAAAAATGGCCACAGATTTCTAATACAACTTTTATGGTTTGCATAAAGACAGGACTAACATATGAAAGAATGGCAGATTAAGATATTTTGAAATTACAACCATGTTAGTTTGATTATTATTTATTTTGCAACCTATTATGCATGTATATAGTAATCTTTCATTTTACTCTTGAATTTGTGGTTTAATATTTAGATATTTAATTCTGAAATTATATAATAGCATTATTTTGGTGCAGAAGCAACACATCTCAAAGAGGAAAATTACTGTTATTGAGAAATGACCAAAATAGTCCTTTTTTCCTTTTTAACAACCAATTAATTTCCTTTTTACTTCCACGGACATCAATAAAATCTTCCATCATTAAGCTTCCTATGATTCTCTTTCTTCAAATTTGGAGGCAAAATTTTTTTCTACTTCCATTAGGATGTGAATGAAAAGCTTTCAGTTAAATTAATGTCAGTCTTTCTAGAGCTTTGTTTGTCATATTGATGAATTTAATATTTACTTGTTCTTGATTATTGGATATTCAGATTTGGATGTCTGAATGTTTGAGACTTGGAGCTCTCATATTGAGTATGTGATGGGGCTGTGAAATGTCCTGAGTGTAAGTCTTCTTTTGGGAGGGAAGGTGGGCTCCTTGAGGCTAGAGATTACTAAAATTTTGAGACCATCTGTTGCAAAAGTCTTGATAATCCTCCAATAAACCCAAAACAATTATAAAATGAAAAGTGGCTGATAGAAGAAAATTAAATTCTTTAGTTGTTATCAGTGATCATTTGTGATAGTTTCCTCCTGTATATTTTGATGCAGATGATAAGACCCTCGACTGTCCTGTACTATCTTGAATGCTGTGGTAAATCAGAGACATTGAAAGTTATTCTGTGAGAAAACTTAAACTATACTTAACAAAACCCTTCCTAACAGAGGTGTGGGGTGGGTCTGTTATTAATAAGTCTGCAATATCTCTATCTTTGCTTTAATTTCTCTGGAACCAGTGCAGCTTCTGGTAGTTCTGTGGAGATTTTTTATTTCTGCAGCTTTTGAGAGAAAAACCTTGTTACACAGTTCTTTTCAAGGAGATAATTTGGTTTGTTGCCAAACCAAACAAAGTGGAAAATGACACAGTCACAACCCCATGCTGAGCTCATCAGAGTGATATAGACTGTGTTCCAGATTCAGACACATGTATGTGCCAATAAATGCTATTGAAAGCAAAAAAATGAAGGTAATAATACTAGATTTAATTTGAAAAATAATAACAATTTTTCTTCTGGTGTTTTTAAACTATCCAAGACATAATTTTAGTACGCTGTATGTTAGCATGCAATATTACCACAGGATTCTAACAAAGCACCAAAGATATTCATTGCTTCATTTCAGAAAGACAGTTTAAAATAAGGTAGAAAACACAGCTTCCTTGCTGTGCAAAATTTCAGTTATGGTTGTTATACTCCTCTGTTTTTTCCCAGGCCTAAAAACTTTTTCAATGCTCCTGGCATTCCCTGTATACTCTCCTTTGGCACAGTAAGATCTCTGCTTAAATATTGTGTCTCTCTCTTTTGGGAGGGGCACTTGTTTCTCCTGTGAGGCCTGGTGTTCAGGAGCAGGGAGACAGAATTCCAGAGTTGGAGCAGTGAGACAGAATTCCAGAGTTATCAATATTTTCATCTTCATCTTTGTCTTGGTTTGAAGACAGGTGTCTGCTAAGGAAGGTGGGAACATCCCTTAGAACCCACAAATGTGAACCCCCTTCCCTCTGAATTTTTATAACTTTGGAATCAAGGGCTTTCAGGTAAAGATACAGGGAAAAGGAGTAACAGTTTTTTACTAGTATCTATAGCAGGGCAAACAATCAACAACAACAGTGGCAATAACAAACAAACACCAGAAGATGCGGTGACAGAAGTCTCTGGGCTGCCAAGCACTTTTCCCATTTGGTGCAGTTCCGGTCACAGCCGGCAGGGGCGCTGTCGGGCTCCCGGCCGGGCAGGGCGGGTGCGATGACTCCTGCGCAGCTGCAGGGGGCGCTGTGGCGCGGTCAGCTCTGTGGGATGCGGGTTGTGGCGATGGAGCGGGAGGCAGGCGGGTGCTGGAGTGGGTCAGGCAGGGCAGCAGCAGGTGTGCAGTAGCCGTGCTGCAGGAACTCATAGCAAGGAGCAAGGGTAGCAGAGACGAGCCCACCTGGGCTCACTGGCAGAAGGTGGCAGGGACTCCCCAGCCATGGCAGTGCTCCAACAGGGAGAGCGCGGGGCAGCAGTTGCCGGACCCCTTCCTCAGAAACTGCTGGCACAGCCAGGAGGATGTGCCTTCCAGGAAACGTCCCCTTCCCAGATGATAGCTCACTCACCCACAAGAAGAAAACAGTGCAGATCCAAAAAAAACCTTTTGGCAGCTGTAGCCAAGGAGCCCGCAGTTCCCCCCTGCTGTCTCTCCCGTAGCGGGTTGTCGAGTGCCTTATCTGATGACCACATCTGCTCTCCACTCCCCATGCCCAGCTAGCTCTTTGTCTCTTACAAAAGGAGTTAATAGTCCTTAAGTATCCAGCTATTAGTAACCTAGTGCCAGGAATGGGGAAAAATTCCACACCCCTCAATCTCCAACAATCTTCTATTCATGGAAATCTTTAGAAAGACTCTTGACTACCTCAGGTGAAGTAATGGCATGTGGACTGTGGTAGTTTCACAGCAATGCATGGCATGGAGATTTATAATCCTGCCAGAACTATGGTGGTTCATCCATTGAAAAGATGCATCTGTTTTTTTGCAAAGGTTAAGGAACTGGAACTCCTCAGATAGTAAGAACTTACCTTAGGTAAATAAAGGTAATATAGTGATTTTAGACTGAGAAGATGATTAGAAGATATAGGAAAAGCTAATCCATTTATTCTCATAGAAGAGGTCTGTGTACAATTGAAGACACTTGCATTTGGAAAAAATATGAATGCAACTGTTTAGCTCAACTCCAGATAAACAAGTATGTATGGCCACTTGCACTTAGTAAGACGCTATAGCCTTTTTTTCTGATCCCTGGCATATTTCATAGTTAAATTTTCTCTTGCAAACTTGTGTAACTCTAATGCAACCTCTGTGCGCCATATGTTGATTTTCAACACTGAAAGAAGATTCTTCCTCTGCAATTGTGTTTTTCAGAGATAAAACATTAAAGCTATCCTGCAAGCTGTGTGCTATCTATTCATTCATTATCTAGATATATGGAGATAATGGTGTTAGAAAAAGTTCTTATGTATCAGGCACTATTCAGCAGTACACTGTCTTGGATGTTTCTATTAGAGTCTGTGAACTGGGCCATGAATTTTAAAATCAGCATTACTGAGCAACTGATGAAAGTTAGTGAAAATCCCTTTGTAAACTCTTTGAGGTCACGGTCTTTCCCCAGGGGCTATAACAAATCTGTTCAAAGGTGTTATTTTTCAAGCTTGTATTCCCATGAGGTGTTGTGCACTGGAAGCTGCTGAAGGAGTGTTTTCAAGTTCAACCCCTCACCATGGAAAGCATTGTCATTCTTACATCTGGCATTCAGAACAGATTAGGAGGTCTGCTTTTCACAAAGCTTCCCAAAAAGAGGGAAATTACCGAGGGTGGAATTTGCAGGATTAAGGAAGAATATAAAGGAAACCTTGACAAGGATTAACAGACTTTATAATATAACACTGGATCATTCCATGTGATTTATGTTTGCAAGTGTAAATGTAATGAGGGCATCTTTTAAAGAACAAATGGTAGATATAAATATAAAAAGGAGAAGGGAAGGAAGGGAAGGGAAAAGATCTGGTCACTGTTCTACTGAATTGGAAAAGTAACAACGCAAAATGTATCATGGTGTTTATATTCAACTCTTCATGGAAAATAAGAAGGAGAAAAGAGAAGCAAACAATTTATACAGAAAAAAGAGGATGGAATTTGAAATAAATATTTTCAAATGGAATAGCTCTTGAACATATGACTGAAGAGAATACTTAGAAAGGTAGCACTCAAATACAGCAGTATTGTTTAAAAGAGAGGTCAGGCTTAGCAAATATAATTAGTGTTTATAAAGAAGAGGCAATGAAACATGATGTTATAGAAATAGAAGGCGAAGTGTTAGGAAGCCCTAAAAACCTAGAAATCAAATTATAGTAGTACTGAAAATAAGAATTAACTTGATAATTTCATGCCTAGAGAGAAATAAGGCTTTCTCAGTGTATGTTTGTAAATTATTTTTTACAGAGAATGAAGTTTATGGAAAATAGCATGTAGTGCTTGACCTTGTTTGATTCATTTTGCCAGGGAAATCAGACTCCTTAGTTGCTGTAAGGCTGATTATATGAAGTTAAAACTCCTCAAACAATGGCTGAAATATCGTACACATTGTGAAGAATGAGACTTCACTTTAAAAATTTTTAAAGATTTATTAAGGAAAAAAAAAATTACCAATAGGGAAGGCCCACAACACAAAGTGCAACACTGGGTGCGCGGCTGGTCTGGCCAGAGGCACAC
>VZTX01016540.1:7354-38282 GCA_013400915.1 Pardalotus punctatus
TGTATATATATATATGTATATATATATATGTATGTATGTATAGGTATATGTGTATATATATATGTATATGTATGTATATGTGTATATATACATATATATGTATATATATATACACATATATATATGTATATATATACATATATATATATAGATAGATAGATGGGCATTTAGAGACCATTTTCCCATGGAAACAAGATTGCAGAGAGCAAACAGAACACAGAAAACAAGCAATCTTCAGGATTCATTATTATCAGATACTAAAAAAAAACCCCAGGAAATATTAGGAATCCCGCTCCTCTGTAAAACTGGGGAGTTTATAACATTTAAGGTCCACTCCTTAGCAAATCCACCACAGCTGCTTGAAAGCCATTCAAAATCCCAAGTTGCACAACTGGGGAGCTGCAACAAGAAAACAATTTATCAACCTGACTTGAAACTCCAGTGAGTTTTCAGAAACACAGAATTTTATTCTCAAACTGACAGTAAAACTATTCCTAACTTTTCAATACCAAAATTGAGCCGAGCTATTTGCATAGATGTATTTATTCTTAGCTTTTAATACTGCCAAAATTATCTTTTTTAACTTGAACATTCAAACAATGTAGTATTTAAAACCAGGTGACATTGTAGGAAAAATGTGTTTTATACCACTGGATGTTTTTGGGGTTGTTTGTTTTAAAATATAACAAAAGTATGATAAAACTACTGAATTAATAATCATAAAGGCTTTTTTAGGTGAAGCCAGGTAAACCCAGTCACTGAGACAAAACCACCAATGCAACAGAAAAGTAGCAAGACAATCCCTTCAGGTATGAAATATCTGCTTAAAAGGGAAGGACATAAAACATTTAAATAGATTTATTTTTCAAGTGTTTACAGAAAGCCATGGACCAGTTTGTTTCCAACGCTGAGTTAAAGAACTGCAAAGACATATATACAGGTATGTTTAAGGCCATCAGAAAATTGAAACCTGACAACAAACTAAAAATTCTCAACACTCATTTTATGTGGTAAAGCATTACTAAAATGAATTCTAAAATCGAAGAGCTTCGAAAGAGGAAATACATTTTCATTTAATAAAAGTTTAACGGATGTTTGCTAAAATTTAGCTTGAGACCAACATTTCAGGTGTACTCTTGATCCATTGTTGGGTAGAAATGGGCCAGCAGAGTTGGAACCAAGCTAGTTACACCCATCTGATTCTTTTACCAGTATTAAAAAGGGAGAGGAAAAGAACCTGGCTTTTAATAAAACAGCAGCAAGAGCAAACAATAACTTTAATTCAGAACCAAATGCCAAGTTAGGCTCTAGTTTTCCTAATACAGCTCCCCTATGTGCTGCTCCAAGTGGCTTTAGGAAATGGATTTTAGAAAATGGATTTCCTTCCCTCCATTAAGGCTGGACCCAGAGAGCCATAATTTTAATACCATTATATTCAAAAAGCCTCTGAAAGTGGTTAATAGAATAGCACCTCTTCCCTTAGATGAACAGTCTAGAAAATGAAGTTTCTCATCACACTCTGCCACATCACACCAAAAATACACGTTTGAAGGACCTTCCCTCCCCACCTCCTTTCTCCAGAAAAATGTATTGGCCAAATGGGAACACGTTACAGTCTAAGCCATCAGCCCTCTCCACAACCCTGAGGCTGACAAAAAAAAGGGAATATTCCCGAGGTTCTGGGTCAGAGCTCCTGCCCTGAAGTTCTGCCACTGACTCCACCACAGCCAAGATCAGCCTGACACCAATGGAACGCTCAGGTGCATTTTAACAGATCTGTCATTTAGAGAAAAACGCAATTAGAAGGGAGCTGCACGAAGTTGCAGTGCTGGAGCTTCCAGTAAAGTTCCAGACAATAATCATAAATGTGTTTGAGGCCAGATTTAAATAGGGAAATTGTCTTCTAAGTTCAACAGGAGAGTTTTGTTGTTTGGGATCATTTTCTGCTTGCTCTTCAGATGTTTTGGTCACCTCCACCTTCCCCCAGCTGTGGAATTTCGCTGGTGCCAGCTCAAGGGATGGGAAACCCTTCCAGTCCCATCCATACTCAGTGCAGATGGGAAATTGTAGACACAGGTGCCCAATTTGAAAAACAAAACCAGCCCAGTGACAAAGCTCAGCTCCACTGGAAATTCGGACCTTCAAGCATGTTCCAATACTTTGCAACAGACTTTAACCAGGAACAGTTCCTCGGGAGCAAGAGGGGTGATCTGGATTTTCCAAGAGGTGACTGGCAGCCTCATTAATGGGGAGATCAAGATTCTTCTAATTGGTTCTGTATTTTATTCTGCTGGTCCATGAAGATTTTTCCCTATTTGTTCTTAATCGTATGAAGTTCAACCGTTTTTTCAGTATCATTTATCATCTTTTCAGGATTTATCTATGGTTAAAGCCTCTTCAGTAACTTTTCTCTACTCAAATGCTATTTGGGAGAAAGAAGGAAGCTCAAACCTTTCTCCAAAGCCCTGTAACACAACCAGTCAATCTGCCAAAAAACTTAAGGTCTACAGGACATTTTAAGAAGACACATTTTTAAGGACTCAAGGTTCTCTGAGTTAAGTCCCAGCAGAATACATTGGTTAGTAACAAGAAGCCAACAATACTCTTCCAACTTGAGTGATAACTCGGAGATTGCTGTATGCAAAAGACATCTTGGGGCAAAAACAGGGGTTAAGTGAAATTTAGAACCCTCTCCACAGCAACACCCCTAAGCTGTATTGGTGAACTCTTCTTAGAAAACAGCCTGTACACAGAAAAAACACAGAAGCAAAATTCAGGACAAGGTTGGCCTCTGGTATAAGACGACATTTCACGATTTCTTGGTTTTTAAGGAGGATGTCTAGGAAGGACTCAAGTTTCCCAGACACAGCTACAATACACACAAACATCTGAAATGCTTGAGTGATTTATAAATCACTTGCTCAGGAACCCTTGAATTACAGCTGAGAGGAAACAAGAGGCTGAAGGCAGAACTCTGTTTTTCAAAGGCTGACATGGCTCTGTGCATGCTCTCTCCCTCCAGCCACAGGACAAGGCCCGGTTACCCCATGAATAAAAAACTCATCCCAACACCCACAAAACAGGCTCAGCGACAGAGCCAGCCCCAAACGGCCACGGCTTTGCTTCAAGATGACCTTTCTGAAAGTCTGCTCAAAACAGGACCTTTTTCAACAGAACCACACCTAGGAGTGCTTGGGATCTGGCTGGAACTCGGATCTAGAGCCACGCTACGGTTTTACTGAATTTAGAGCTTCCCTGAATGGGCCAGCAAAGCAATGAGGGCTCCGTGTGCCACACGGTGACTCCAGTGGTTCAGGACAGTTTATTACAGCATGGACTGAGATTAAAGAGGTCAGTGTGAACTCCCAGCTCAGATCTCACAGACTTGTTCCACCTCTCCATCAAAAAACCGCAGAGCAGCTGCTCTGAAGGCAATTTTCATGGATGAAAAGGTTTTCCCTAAGAGGCCCACTGTTTTATTAATAAATTTAAGTTGGGGAAAAAGCCCCAAACCAACCCCCCAAATTTTAGGTGCAATGTTTTGATGCCTTCAGTGGTCTTGAATGGAGTATGGTACACACGTCCTGTCAAACTACAATCAGTTCCTTAAGGAGCATTTGGTGTGAAACGGAGAAAGCTGAGCAGCTTGTGTTCTACCAACCACTGAGAAGGAAAGGAAAATGAAGTAATTAAAAGAATTCACTGTTTTCCTACATCAGTTCAACATTAAAAGGTTTGTCTTTTTATTTTTTTTCCAGTTAAAAAAAACAGTTGGGACTATTATCTCAGTAATAGCTTCCTAAAAAAGACACAGAACAGCAACTTCTCACCAGACTGCAGTTTAGGAATGTTCTAGGCCTCGACTCAAACTGCTGCTTCCAGACATCAGCCCCGTTTCAGGATGCCTGGTGTGGAATATGGTCTTCACAAGCTTATCACTTCCCGCAGCAAAAACATTTTTCATTTGTGCTCTTCACACAAGACATGGAAAAGTGATATCCCACCTATTTGTATGGAGTTCCAGACTGTTTCACAACGAAGTCAAAAGTATCTGACTGCAAGTTCTGAGAGTTCAGTTGTGATACACAGTAGAAATGACCCTCTGAGTGAAAACAACCTTCAGTTTTGTACAGAACAGTTAAATACCACGCAGCTGTTCCTTAATTTCACCTTTCCACAGGTAGGAATTATTTGATGAGCAATACTTAACATATAATATAGCACTTTTCTTCTTGCACGTGCTATAGAATGCAACAGAACTACCAACACCTCTATGGAGGCAGCTATCAAAATATTCTCCCCACTGCAGAGAGAGTGCATGTGCGCAAAAGGCAGGCACAAGTGATTTTTCCAAAGATTATACCACAAGGATGCAGTAAAACTTGAGTAAGACTTGGTATTTTCCAGCTCCTAGGCTTATGCCATTTCTTTTATACATCGCTGCCTTGATGAAAAAAAGGAAAAGTCCATCAAAAATAAACGTTTCCCAGAAGTCACAGCTAGTAGAATAAAACCAGAAAAACAGGAGGAGGGTTTACATCTAGTCAGGAAAAAGAGACTATCAGGGGAAAAAAAAAAAACAAAGAAAGGAAAAAAAACACCTTATGAAATGTCACCCCATCACATTGACTCTGTTTCGGCCGTTGAAAACCAGTGTTCCAGGATACAATTTTTATAAACATGTTTTATTTATCTTGCTTATACCATTAGAACTGTAACCGCTGGCTGTCATTTCCCTGAAAAGGGGAAATCAACTCAAACACAGACTGGTGCTTTTCAAAAGAGAGCAATTGAAAGGGCAGCAGCAGCGGGCATTTGAGATTTCTTAAAACCTTCAAGGCTGCAGGAAAGACAAAAGGACATGTGACCAAAAGTGTTATGATTATCCATTAGAGATTTCCATCAGTACCGGCATCAGTTACTTAGGTGATAATACAGCAAGGTCAAGTATTAGTGACAGACAATGTGCAAGTCATAAGGAATGATAGAGAATACCAATCCTTACAAAAGTCATTGCTATCAAAGAAACTCAGAAGTGTTTCAAAGAGATATCTAAATACTTCACATCAAATATTACAGTGGCCATCCAGATTATAGCTCAGGTTTGTTGCAAAATTTTGTCCAAGTGCCAAATCAAAGCTTTTTTTTTTGTTTTTGTTTGTTTTTTTTTTTCAATCTCGTCTCCTAAAAAAAATAATGACACAGTTACATTAGCAGTTACACAAGCGCTCTTAACTCCTTAGCCACAGGAATCAGGGCCTGGTGATGAGGAGTGCTGCAGCTAAGGGTGCCTTCTTTGTCACAAACTGCCTCTAAGCCCACCCTAAATGGGCAATTGCGTCACTACACATCTTTGACTGTTCAGTGCTTCCATTTAATAAGAAAAAGCTGAAATGCAGTTATTCTACCAAGCTGCACTTCACCTTTTCCATCCTTTCATGGGAACATTAAGTTTTGTCAACTGCCACCACAGTAAATCTTTATGGATTTGCAGATTTTATCGGAATTTGTTAAATCACTTTTAAATGTCAGAAGTGAGTCTTTGCTTTTTCCTGCCACTTCAGTTAACCATGGAGATTGGATCACCCTGAAAATTGCCTTTTTTCGCTTTTACTCTTAGCAAGGGTGAGGAATCTGAATCTCATGTGCAAGGCTCAAGATGATGCTTAGGACAGAACATGCAGAGTAAACGTTGTTTCATTTCTTTCAATATCCAGGGAATATAAAGCTGGCAACTGTAGTCCTGTCGTTATGGGTAATGAAAATAGTCCCTTTACAACAAACTTCCTGTAAGGGAGAACAAATAGATAATAACTCTTCTGGTAACATGTATTGTACACTGGCCAGCGTGTTTTTGGCGTTGAACGGAATCCTGTGAGTGTGTTTAATTCACTTGCTGAGCATTCATCTGAGGCATCCCTCTGTTTGGTCTGGGGGGCCCTCCACGACCTGCAAAACACACACAAAGGGGGTTGAATTCTGCAGGAAAACTGGTTATTTTAAGATAGTTCAGACCAGAAGATTGAGGACTGAGTAAGACATTGTTCGGTTAGAGCTGTGCTTCTTCAAAAATGCTCAGCTTCACCAGAGCCTGATACTACACTGAACTCCAGAAACCAGAATTCCACACCTCACAGCCTTCAGGACCAAGACAGAACCTTCAGAACTGAACTCTCATGTGGGGTTTCACAGATGCAGTGCACAGCCTTGAGCTGCCCTCACTGACAAGGCACTCATGGCAATGTCTGTACTGAGACAGAACACAAGTCCCATCACCAAAAATGTACTAAGAAAAAGACCTGAGGGAATAGTGATGAAAATAAAATTTAGAAGCTTAACTACAGCCTCATTATGTCTGTGGGGTTTGTTTCTTACAGCTTTCATTAATAAAAGACAGTGAAGGAGTTCTGCTGTATTTCAATGTCAACAGCAATTGCTGTTTTAACTTCTTTTCCAAGAATTCCTCATTCAACAGCCAACTGAACTTCCAGCATCAGTTCAAAGGATCCCAGTAATTCAAGTCAGCAGGGTCCTCAGAGGTTCTCCAGGACCAAGCCCTGCTCAAAAAGCAGGGTAAACTCTGAGGTCAGAGGAAAGTTAGCTTATTCTTAATTGTGTGCTGCTGAGTAAGGAGTGAGGTTGCTTTTCAAGTCCAAAACTTTAATAGTTGGCTCAGAAACTTCCACTCAACCCAAATAAATTATTCACTACTCAGGAAATTACCTCTAGGAGCTCCCCGAGGTCCACTTTGTCCAGAGCCACGTTTGAAGTTCTGTTGATAGCCATCCTGAGGTGAAGAGATGTAAAAAGTTACAACATAAAGCCTGGACATTGTTATTAATTGCCAGCAAAATAAGGAGCTTTTAGAACAATATGCACTGACAAGCACCTCTAACTTCAACATGCCACGTTTCATTAGTTTAAATTAACCTTAAAAAAATATTTCTTACTTCCACTAGTGCCTAGCAGCTGTAATAAAATGTGCAGTGACAAACACTCTCTCCAGTTACAGGATGTGTTGCTCAATAGAACTAAGAAATATAAACAGATGTATTTAGTGTTCAGCTTTCCCAAACTGCACAGAGGCAATTTGTCTTCGTGAGCAATAAAAGCAGACACAGAGGAAGTTGTCACTGACAGCTCTGGGTGCTTTTGACAGGTGTTTCCCCCCACACTGGTAGCTTACCCTCTGGTAGTTTGAGTAATCCCGAGGAGCATTGAACTGGGGCTGTGTGTACCCACTGTTTGGAGTGTTGGAAAAGGAAGGACGGTAGCCATCATATCCCCCTAAGGAACAGGGCACAAGTCTTTCACTTGGAAATCAAAATTGCACTTAATACTTGACCTTCTGCTACTACAGAAAGAAAAGCAGCAACAGCATTTTACCTAAACCTCAGAAAAACCCCAGCCCTTTAGCAAGGGCTCTTTACCTGCAAGTCAAGCAAATGTCTCCAATGTCAGGGCTAATATATTAGAAGAAATGAGAAGGAAAACCTGGTAAGAACTGGGAGGAAGCAGAATTCTGTGCATTTCTGAAGTCTGACCGGCAGAACGTTCAGTCTAGAGCTAAACATGATACCAAGTGGGACCTGCATGTCCCAGCTGTGATTACTGCATTCATACTCCAATCAGCTGTATTTTTATTACACAGGTTTCTGCTCTATCCCCCAGCTCCAGGAGAGGAAGAGAACATGGAACACAGTCCCTGTGTCCCTAAGTAACCCCAGAACACCTGACAAGGAAACCATCTCTCTCCTAACACAAACCCCTTTGTAACACTGACAGCCACACATATCATCTCCAGGAATCACGAAAATTGTCTTATCTGTCCAGAACTATAGCATCATTCCTCCACTCCTGTTAATTCCCTTAGCCTAGGGAATTCTGGATTCTTGTGTTCTTGTATTTCTACGTAAGCCAGCCTATTCTCATTCTGATGAAACACACAGCTATAAAATAAGCTGTGGAAATAAAAAGCATTTTTGAAGGATCAACTGCCATCTGAATTCCTTGCTTGATGGCTGTGGAATTCTGCTGGGTATTTCTGCCTTTGCTAAGACTTGCAGTAAACATCTGATACAATCCTTATTGTAACAGAGATCCAAATACACCCCTACATTTTAAGTTACTTGAGTTATCCTCAGCACATAAGATTTCTACTAGAAGCTGAGCTATCTCACAGAGGTCCTACCCCAGTGTAACAGCAGCAGGTCAGTTTAACACTTGCTCATCACCCAAGCACAGGCAGCAGTTCCCGGGGTTTCAGAGCTCTGCTCACCTCGGAATCCGTTTGCCGGGCCCCTGTAACCATTCATGAGGCCCCGGGCCCCGCGGGATCCCCCCCGGGACACCCCTCGGCTGTTGTAGTAAGGCTGGCTGTTCCTGGGAAATCCAGTGTTCTGCTGGGGAGGCTGCTGGTGGTTTCCTGCCACTTGGTGGGTCTGGTCCGGGGAGCCGTGGTAGGTACCAACCACTGCAGGGCAATGGGAGGGAGAAGAGAAGTGTGGGTTTATGTTCCTGCATGTCTCTCTTTAAACTCAGCACTCAGTTGGAGCCTCCTCCTTTTTCTCTGCTCTCCTTACTCCACATCCAGTAGTTGTTAGCACTTCACCCTTGCCATCTCTGTCCCCTGTCCTTCACTCAAAATCCCCCTCTGCGTCTGCACCTTTTATCTCAGTGAGTTCAGAGTGCTGAGAGAAAAACAGCTCTGGGCATAGACCTTATGTTTTCAAGTTGCTAACCTGGAAAGCATTTTGCCTGCTGAATCCAAGCCATGTCTCACTGATTTCAGCGAAGGATTCCACACCTTTGTGACCTGACATCAACTGTGAGAAGCTGTCTGTACCTGCTCTCATGTCTGGCTTACTATTTCCTTTATAGAAAAAATGTCACCTCAGGTTTTAAAGCAACCTTCACATCAGCAGAGCAAGTACTTCACTCCACCACTTTCATCTTCAGAATAATCCTGTTCATGGGTTTTTTTTTTAAACCCATATAAAAGTCAGTTAGGTGGCTTAACAGCTGGAGATAGATATACTAAATTTCAATCCCTGTTGGATATTCAAACCCAGACAGAGTAAAAAAACGGATATTGCTCAGGGGAAAGGTTTGCAAGCGAACATGTGACATGATTTGCTCCATCATCAAGGACTTCCCACATTCATCACCTGCTCTACCAAGGCCACAAGAATTTTACCTGTCTGGAGTTGTTCTTGCTGGAGATCTGATTGTTCTACTTGGTGAGGCTGATTGGAGAAACTCTGGTTGTAACTGGCCTGGTACTGATTTTGCTGCTTAAGGGTTTCTGGCTCATTAACAGGAGGAACAGGTGCATTCATGTTGAATACCTGTAACAGCAGAAATTCAGTTTTACAACTCTTCATTACATCATGTAAAGAAGCATCAAAGTCTGAGAAATGTGAATAACCAAAGACTATCTAATGCAGCTGCATGACTGACTCTAACACAAGGAATGAGTACCAGAACAGGTTGGATATTGATTTCCTACTCACTGTTTGCATGGATTGGAATGGAGCTGCATTGACATTGATTCCGCTGCTATGCAAAGGCTTGCTGGATCCAGCCTGGAACACCTGTGGCTGGGATGCAGGGGGAAGTGATGAGGAAGATGGGGTCTGGTCTGCATTCAGTGACATTGAAGCCTAGGAATCAAAACAAATGACATTTTAGCAGGTTTTGAGGTACCAAAAATTTAACTGAAAAAACTTTGCTTAAAAAGGATTGGCAATGCCTCAGCTTCACCTCTGCAAACGACTTTTCTACTTCAGCTCAACAGCCTCATTCACAACAGCATAATGAGAGGAAAAACCTAACAATCTTCTCCCTCATTAACTTGAAGCACAACTAGAAAAAACTGGAAGGGCAAATGAATTAAGTTTCCAGGCTAACTGCTGGCCAATGTAAAAAAAGTAAATCCCACTTCCTAAGCCAACAACACTGATGCTCCCATGCTGATGCTGGCATGCTGCACCTAACGAAACAAACAGCTTCCAAATTAAAAGTCTTACTATGGAGGACTTACTGGTCACAGACAGGTTCAGAATTTTGAAATTACAGGGAACTGAAGCCCTGTCAATAGGTAACTAAAAATAATGTTGTTTATGAAGAAATGGAGACTAACATTTGATGCCACCTGCAATCAGAGTCCTTCCCACCCCTGTGAAACCTGACTTGCCTGAATCTGGTCAATTGATTCTTTCTGTGGCCGTTGCTCTGCTGTGTGAGAAGGCTGATACATGGGTTGGGAAGCTGTATATCCCTCACTTGTAGAAGAAACCAAGGGAACCTGACAAAATAAACCCCAAAGCCCCCAAAAGTCAGCTGATGCTCACACAGAGTTTTGTAAAAAGTATCAGAGAACCCTGGAATGGATGGTACTCTCTAGTGTAGGTCTGTGAGCCAGCAGATCTCCACAACCAGTACAAATTAATTACTTTTTAACCACCTCATCTAGGCCAACATTCTAACATTACACAACTCCAAGCTTAAACAGAGGTGGACAAGGGGGCTGGCTTCCCATGGAGTGAATATTCCATTTCACATGCTCTGCTCCCACATACAGAGCCCTGCAAAAACTCCAGCCAGCACAGCAGAGGACTCTGCATTCAAGGCTATACTGAGGAGTTTAAGAGGCAATGAATAACTGATGGGGGTGCTCACATCACACTGGAATAGTCTCAAGTGAAGAGAAAGTTTAGCTACTGCTTGCAAGATCCTCAAGAGAATCACCAGCAGCACTGATTGAGGTAAGGGAAATAAGAAAAAAAATACCAGACATAACCTAACAGTAAAATAAAAACCCATGCAGAGAAAACCCTCTGCCTGGAAAAACTATTCTACACCTACAAGACAACAAAACTGTGGGGAGCACCAGCACTTCAGGGGTACATACAGAGGAAACTCAAGAGAAGACTCCTGTTTCTATATGAGTGACCTGAACCTTGCAGACCTAATCTGGACAAGAAAAAGGAAGCAATTTATACTGTCTGTCCTGTGAGATCCATCATCTATCCAGATTTTCCTTTTGTTTCCCTCAAAAACAACCTCCAGGGATCAGACCCATTATTGAGACCAGCAGAGTCCTCAGAGATGCCACACACACTTAATACAGAATTAGGAAATTCTTTAACCACCAGACAACTGAAAGCATCTTAACAAGAAGGTTTAAACTTCATTGATACAGTGCAGACACAAGTTTAGGAGATCCTACTTAAAGCTCAGCTGAAAACAGCTTGCAACTCATGCTGACTGCTCTACAGCTCCAGTATAAAATCCCAATCTGAGCACACAAGTGGGAGTAATAAAAGAGAACACAAACCCTACAGTTAATGCAGCAGATCTATTTGTGCTCTGATGCTCACTTGAACAGACACACAGGCTGCCCTTTAACCGAGGGATTTTGGTTTTGGCATTCCTGTTGCAAATAAATAATGAACTACCTGCTTCTAGCTCAATTAAAAGGATGTACTTTTACACACATGGCTTAACGTGAAAGAGAACACTACTAAACAAAGATAAGTTTCTATTACTGGAAATCTGCAATGTCTGCAGAGAATGAAACTAGTAACTAGTAATGCTTGTAAGCAACAGTGCTGAAGAGATAATGGAGATAACAGATTTCCCAAAATCAGAACTTCAGCTTTTTCTTTGAGTTTCTCACGTAGTTAGGAATGAAGTCCTTTATAACATGAATCAGGTCTAATATCAAACTCAAACCCAAAACAGAATTTACTATGTATTTTACCTGTGTAGCTTCTGGTTGCACAGGAACTTGGGTAGGCTGGGCAAGTCTTGACTCAGCATGAACTGAAGGAAAATAATTTCACTTATTACACATGGTAAAATCAAGCTTTTTACAGAACAGCATTACTATCTTCTCTGATCAGGTATGTCACAGCTGGGCATCATGAAAATGATGAAGCCTTTAGCACGGCAAAGCTATACTTAAACTACCAATTCCTGTTTCCATGCAAAGAACATTTTTTCTAGTTGTCCAAAATAATCCAAAGCCAAACCAAAAAAAGTTTTACATGTTCTGTATGTCCAAGCAAAACCTTTAAGTGAGTGAGAACTGGAAGTCTAAAAACAGTACAATCACATTTCTGAGAAAAACGCACTTGGAACAGGACTGTACTATTACTTGTGGTGACCCTTTTACTATGCAGCAGTAACCGAAGCATTTCTAAAAGGTAACTTGCAGGCTTCCCCAATATTTATGTTTAGGATTTACCATTACAAACCTGGAGGGCAAACCATTTGTGGCATGTCCAAACTCTGTGCTGGGTTCATGGGCTGTGCAGATACAATGGCAGGATCAAGCGTTTGGTTCTCAAATTCCAGCATCGAGTCCTGGGGAGAAAAAAAATAAAAAATAATAAAAATCAAATCCACACTGCTGCGGGTTAAACCTATGAAAGTTTAGAGTACAGAAATACCTGCATGAAGTTGTAGGGGCCCTGCATCTGTGCCATGAGGTCCTGTACTCGCTGTCTCCTGACCAAGGGGTCTGCCTGAGCCACAGCAGTGAGCGCGTGAGGTTCTGGGACGGGAGGAGACGTCGCCTGCGTCTGTTGCTGCAGGGAATTTACAACCTAACAAGAGACAACAACCAACTGCAATTTCAGCTCCAGGCAGCACTGCACACAAGCAACTCGGGACTTCTTGTCATTTATGGCTGTTGTCTAACTGGCTGTGGATGAGGTAATTACTGGAGTGGTGCAGGACAATCCTACATCCTACAGACAGGTCAGTATGGGCGGCCAGCTCCTCATCTGAGCACTCACGGGATTACAGAGTTCACACTCTGCTCTTTTTGCTCTCCAGCCACTCTTTTCCCCATAAAAAAAGTATTTGTTCAATATGACATGGTTTTTTTAGAGCAGGATTTCAGACAGCAATTTATCAGCATTTGGAAGTTTAAAGGAAGTGGGGGGAGAGTAAAGTTTCAGAAATATGCACAAATGGGGAACAATTATTTTCTCATAGCTTTGTGGTAAATATACATGGAGCCAGAATGTTTTGGTCTTTCTTAAGACTTCAAAACGCTCCATTTTCACAGCCCCTGCTATCCTAGCTCCCCGATTTCTGTCTCAGGGAACAGCAGGCAGCATTGCATGACAAAGACTGCCAGACAGCACCATGAGGGGACACCAGAAGCCCAGAAGCAGAAGCACAGCTCACAGTGGGCAAGAAAGCTCAGATTTACCAGACGTATTCCAATGTGGAAAATATCAACAAAAGAACAAACCACAACGGGCTTTCAGAGAGCACCTGATCAGACAGCAGAGCAACCAGGAAAGCTGGACATGAGCATCTCAAACATCCAGCAACGCTATTTTGAAAACAGACAGTGACAAGGATGATCAAGCTGCACTTTGATGTCCCTAACCAGGCCCTAATCTGCTCTTTAGGCAGCTCCCATATAATACAGAAGTGCCATTTTCCATGTCAAAAAATACCCTTTCAAAATATCACTGTCAGTAACTTCCTTATTACTTCTCTATTTCAATGAGCTTCTAATATAAATAATCTTCCAGATAAAGAGCTAGTCCTAAAACCTACATTTACACAGGATATATAATAGCACACATGTGCCTGAAAGTTCAAAATATTTACATAAAATACCTGATTTCTTATTAGAACTGCAGAAGACAGATTTCAGTAGAGCAGTCATGACAATTAACAAACCAGTCCTCTTTTAGACCAGTCCTATAACAAAGGTCTGAACTTTTGGCATTAAACTGCCACCAACCACCCTCAAAGCCTGTACATTTCTATTTAAATCTCTCAGCATAACTGTTACCAACTTCCTTCCTCCTACTCCTTGCTCAGACCTCCAAACCTTGTTTGTACACAGCATTCTGCACATGCAGTTGCCTCCCAAACTCCAATGTTCCTCAGCCAAATCCCTAACAGAAAATATGAACAAAACTAAAAGCCAAACACAACCTACAGTCCTCTTTGAGATTCCCTTCAGACCCAAATGACCACAATTAGCAATCCACAGAGAAGCAATTTGACAATTCCCATGAAAAATATACCCTAAGGCAGTCCACAATGGAAACCAAGCACAACTGCTCTGGTCTATCCCCAAATTTCACATTATGGACTGTTTCCAAATAAGGAATCAAGACCTGTGAGTGGAAAAAATTATCTAGAGCTCATAAACAGACCTTTTGTCCATTACAAAGTTTAAAAACTGAAGAAAGAGTGCAAGCCAGATCACCAGGTGAAACTTGAGTGGGAAAACCAGCAGCTACTCATCTGCATAACTGTTACCAAAAATACTCTGAATTATTTGAGTACTACAGCTCAACTTATGGAGTCCAAGTAATTTTTAATAATTCAGTATCTTCAAGAAAAAAAAAAAAAAGACGGATGGAATCAACAAGAACACCCAACAATAACAAAAATATCCAATATTTTCCTTTTTCACAACTAGGACAGTACTAACTTCAGATGGCGTTTCGTATTTTACCTTTTCCACTCCTCTTTTTTTAAAATGTCAAAAGGTACAGTTTAGGACCTATTCCTTCAGCCCTACCAGGTACTCTGACCTAGTACAGCCACAGCAGAATAAAACTACTGAACATGTTTCAAGTTGTGTGGATTAAGTCAACCTTGTTAGCAGGCAGAGCTGCCAGACACAATCCAAGGAGACTGACAGGGCAAAGGAAAAAGGAGGAAGAAAGGTAAAAACACAAGTTTAACAACACCACAAAGCAACCAGAATGAATTTGTGTTCTGGCAGTCTGGGAACAGTTTTCAATTCTACACAAAATCCATCCAAAATTCCCCATTCTAAGACATGGAGAGCTTTGTGTACAACCAGATTCAGGTACTTATTACAGAAGAAGCACTTAAAAAAATTAAAACCCCACAATAAACCAATTAGAAACCTCCATAAATACTATTACCAATAAAGAACATCTTCAGCAAAATTAAAACATCATCATATAGTCCAAATACACTTGGAAAATTCACAAATTCCTTAGTTTAAAACTTCTGGAAGGCCCATACAAAACACATCCTTGTGAATACATCATCTGTTCTCAAACTGGAAAAACACCACAAAAATCCTGATTGTATCACATCTACTTCAGGGTTACTAAAAAAGAGAGGAGTTTATGACATCCTCCCCCTTCCTGAACAATTATGAAGATCTTCTGAGCAAATGCTCTCTTTTAGATTTCAAAGCTGACACCTATCAGTGTACATTTTGTGTCATGATCTTACCAAAGGGTAATTCAGCTGCGTTCCCATGAGAAATGAGATTATGATGCCAGCAAGAATAATTTTACAGGCAGATATTCTCAATTTTCTTTTTTCTGTTACATCTGAGAAAATAAGGTTCTTCATTATGAAGAAACAAGCTTCAATGGTAAATTTTTCTAAATTCTTCCTTTTTACAGTGTCCAAGGTGTTGTGACAGAAAGGACAACGACATTTATATTGTGCTATGAAAACAAAGCTGATCCAATCCCATACTGGATCTAGTAAAGATGCCTGAAAAATTATGGGCTTCTAAAATCTGTCTGATACCAAACTACAACCTAAATTATGTCTTCATTTGTACTCCCATTAAGAACTACAGAGAACTGAACCACCCTGGACACTCGGTAGAAACACAGATATAAAATGGGAATAACTGAAGCAAATCAATCATTAATTTTAAAATGTTGTGCCTTCTAAGACTACTCAAATCAAGCATGACTTTCATGTGTGGCTTTGGAGGGTTTCTTCAGTTTTTTAAGAGATTTCTTAAAGCACCTTCAGTAGCAGGGAGCAGCAGTGATATTATACAGGTTTTTTAAGCAAGGGAATGAAGTACTATGACAAGAAACTATCAAACTTGTTCACATACATTACAAGGTTGTCTCTTTAGTTCTAGAAGCCTCACACCCATCTCAAGTATTACTAAATCTCTTAGTGGTCTTCAACGGTGTAAAACAGGAAATTTCAGCCAGACTCAAGGTAAAATCAGCCAGATTAGTTTATCAGATCAAAAGAGCTGCTCTGTTTTTCACCACGTCACGAGATGATGAACGCTTACTCCACTCCTACACTTAAAACAACAGCCCCAAGGCACCAAGGAAGAGAGTCTAAAAAAAGTGACCATCTGCAATTTGCTGCTGCAGAAGGCTAAAACCAATCAAAAATTAACTCTCCAGCAACGGAAAGAAGCTGCTCATAACTTGTTTTTAACAGACAGACACACTCAAGCTCCAGCATACCAAACACGGGGCTTGTCCTTTCCAGTACCTGAAAAATGCGAATTTCAGTGCAATAAAGTAACGGACTTGTACGTGCAGCAAAGTCTAGAGTGCAAATCACCAAACTGGGAATGGATCCCAACACCAGTGTACCACAAACACTGCAAGTGAACAGCCACTCAAACGTAAAGTAGTAACAAATACTTGAAGAACTGCAGTTCTGGAAAGCAGAGACGTACACATAAGCGTATTTTAACATCAAAGGACCTGCTCAGTGAAAGCACAACTACACCACACTGTCAGCAGCTGGGTAGATAAAACTTTTAAGTTCTACATTTGCAGCTAAGTTCTCCTACAAACAAAAGCAAAAAACAAAACGAAACAAAAAAACCAAACAGCAACAACAAAAGCAAACAAACCAACAAAACAAAACAAAACACACACAAAAAAACCCAAACAAAAATCAAAAAACAAAAAAAACCAACATCAAAAAAAGTCTTTAAAGTCTTTTAATGCCTAAGACTTTTAAGTCCTGTTTTCCCAAGCAAGCCACTAATGAAGAAAAGCAAGTTCTCAGCAAACTTAGCCAGACTAGATTTCCTTTTATTTTAGGTACTCCGGAGCTAAATATGTAATTAAGGAATCGAGTAGTGAGTCCAAGCCTACTTAAATATATGTATTCTTTATATATTGGGGGAGAAAGGATGCAATACTAAAACCTGTCATGAATTGTGAGCCAGCAGAAACAGGGATTGCAATTTTACCTGCAGTACACAAGATCTTACCTCAACCGTTTCAACTGTCCACTCATCTACCTGTTCCTTCTCACTACTGCTGAACTGAGTCTCTGCCATGAATTGTCTGTTTACATACTAAAATAAAAATAAGAAAGGGTATGAAAGTAAAAGTAAGTGGCATTAAAGGTATACAAAATGACAGTCTTTCAGTGAATAATACCTCAGTTGATTCAACTTCAGTTGGTTCAGTAAATTCTTCTGCTGGATCGGGTTCTGTAAGAAAAAGAAATACACCACTTATGTGGAAAAAACCCAAATAAACAAAACCCAAAACAACAATAAAGACCCTGACCACCCACATGTTACAGATCTAGAAGATAAAAAGTTAGATGAGAAAATCTTGAGTCTCAGAATGAAGGAGAAATGTCAGCGGCATTAACAGAGAATTAGTAATAACAAATATTCTTGGAGCTTTGAATTAAAAAGAAAAAAAACCCACAATGAATTCTTGCTAGGGAGAGTTATGTTCAGCTATGCTTTCTCCACAGAAGGGAAAAACGGAATTGAGTTTTTTTCTTAAAATTTGATACAAGGTTCCCAAGTTTCATAAATATGTAATTGTACTGTCTGCTTCAAAAACTGCTCCCTTCCAACACAGCTTAAACTGGTGGGAACCACTGAAAAATGGGAAAGCCTCAGGCAGCCAGGATTTTCATCCTGGATGCTTTCAGCACTAGAGATGAACAGTACACTTGCAATTCCATGCCTCTGAGGACTGCAGAGACAGGAGAGCACAGCACAAACCAAGGCACCTGCCCCTTCTTACCAGCCTCTGCTGCAGCATCTTCTACTGCAGGTGCAGGCGCTGCCTCCTCTTCCTCACACAGCCCGTTCTGGTGGTTGTGGGTGCTGTCAAAGTAACTGGTCTGAAGAATACGTTCCACAACCTCCCTCAGTGCTTTATCTGGGAAAATGAAACAGGAAAAATCAGCAGCAACTCAGCCATCATCTCCTCTTTCCTGCCCAAAGATCACATGTACATTTTAGGACCCTTTCGCTGGGAAGATCTTACTGCCCCAAGCCATGGACCACTACTGGTACAGGATTTCTTCTCTCACTAGGTCACATTCAAGAAAGCAAGAAATAACCCACTTTCCTTCAGAAAAATCTCAAGGGCAAGGAGAAGAGCTCAAGAATACATCTAACTCTTCAGAAGGTTTGTGGAACACTTCAGAGTGAGGTCAATTTTATGAATTTAATTACCAGACTTTTATTCCTGTTACTTAAAACCGTTACTACAGAACAATTTCTTACAAAACAACTGTCACTACAAACGAATTTACACAGGTACTACCTGATTCATGAAGGTTCTTCCCCTGAGGTGAAGTGGCTTAAAAGAGCCTTTGTAAGGAAAAAACAATTGCACTAAGTGCCTCAGATGAATGCTGGGACATCTTAACCCGAAAGACATCAGCCACATTGACAAAGCAGCATTCCTGGCTGCCTAGGCCGGGTATTTGGGAATTTCTTCTGCAGAAAAGCAGCCTGGCTGGCATGGTCACACCCTGATCTGCAGTCAATCAATGTAACCAGGGCAAAACCACAACACTTCTTGCAGGAGCCAAGGGAGAGAGAACATCCCACTAACGAAGGCCATGCCAGTTTATGCGTTAGGTCACATTATTGACAAAGTTCCTTGGTCACACACAGGTTTTCAGAAAACAAAGAACTGTTACTAAGCACCAGCAGCAGCAGAGTACTGCTGAAATAGCAGGAATGGACTGAGCTTCAATACTGAGTAATGCTGAGCCAGTGTAAAAAAAATACACCAGTGAGTCCAAACTTCAGAAGTCACTGCTACAGTCCAGCTAAGAGCTGAGAAAAAGTAGTTCCTCTAAAAAGACAATGAACTGCCAAAGTTCTCTTCCATCAGATGTGTATTTTAGTTCAGGCACAAATTCAGTGTGCTGTCTCTTCATGCAGAGTCTGTACTTACAGGTTGTTCCACAAACTGGTTTTTCCTTCCCTTCCAGTAAGTCCCACAGGTGAACAGATGCTTGCTCATACTGCTCATTCAACCTTAAAAATTAATTAATAAGAGTTAATTTCTTACCGAGTCCTTAAATTACCATACTAAAGGCATTGTTAGCTGACTGGCAATTAGAAAGAGAAGCACTTTGCTGTAACCTACCTCATGTTCATGTCTCGTTCAGGGTAAACCAGCTTATAAAACTCGTCCAGCATTGTCAGTTCCTCCTCTGTCAGCACTGGCACCCCATTGGATCCTTGCTTGAGGTCGCTGCGCACTTCATCATCACCCAGCTTCTCCAGAATGAACTGCAGCTCCAGCACAGTTTTCAAACGCTTCTGCTCAGCCTCCTCTCGCATCAGCTGCTCTCTACGAGCTGTCTTCTTTATTGTTTTCTGGATCTGGAGTGGACCCAAGGGAAAAACAGGTTGGGAATGACTTTAATTGCTAAGAAAAGGGTGAGAGCAAAGCCTAAGTGTTGGGTTCTTCCACTGGGCAAGAGCAGAGTCTAAATGCTGGGTTCTTCCATTTGAAGTGGTTTGGGTGATCCAGCTTTTTCACACATGCCACAGATAACAGGGACAGAGAGGTTATTCACCATACCCCATAATAGCAGGAAGCATTCATTGGAACTACCAGGAGATCAGCTTAAAACAGATAAACAAAAGTACTCTTTGTTTTTTCACACACCACGGGAGGGAACTCATGGAATGTTTTGCCATGAAAGCCTGGGGAGATAGACAGGATCAGGAGATAGACAGGATCAGCAAGTTCAAAAAAGGATTTAAACAAATTCTTGGACATGAGATCCCCAGTCAGACACTCCAGAAAACGAGCATGTGCATCCACAGCAGCATTCCCAGTGTGAGGATCACAGATGCAGAAAGGGAGTGGATGACACATCCTCATCAGCCTTGTGCTCTGCACTGAACCTGCCACAGCACAGGTCTAAATGCAGCACCAGTCTGAACCCACAGGATGTTTCTTCTGCTCTTAACCTTAACCCGAGCATCCAGCATCCCAAATTCAGATGGTTTACTTCACAACTTTTAATATTCTCTCCCAAAAAGTCTATCGTGACAGTAACTCTCTCACTTGGAAACATCTAAATTTCATTTTTTAAATCAGAGCTGCATCTTACAATCAACTACATGTGAAGTAACTCCAGTCAGAAAAAACTGCAACCAAGTTTGAGAGCAGAGCACTAATCTGGTACTCCTGGATTCACTGGCTTCTTTTAGCAGTCAGCTCACCAGGGAAACACTTCAGAACAGCCTTGTCCAGAAAAGAATGTTCTCCATTACTAACATTCCATAAAGACAGATGGAACTGTGAGGCAAGAAAATAAAGAAACTGGTTGGCTTAGTCCTCCAAAGTACTTTACAGCTACAACCAATGTATAAAGCAATTTATAACACCGGGATGCTGCTGCCCTTCCAATTATCACAGCCTGTTCACAAGCTAAATACTCATTAGAGCAGTCAGCTGCTCCAACATCCACTACACAACCAATTCCTCCAGTGCTGCTCTTTCCATAACTCTCAAACTTTCAGACCATAATTCTTAATCACAACGTTATTTTGCATCCTTGATAAAACACCAACCCAAAAGATTACCTCTTTTGCACTATCCAGTTAATTTATCCTTTACAAAAATAATATTCTCTCACAATGCAGTTTCAGACTGTATTATTAAGAAATGAAAACCCTGTGAAATCCATTTAAGAAAATGGTACCAATGGCAGCAATGACCATCTTTAATACCGCATGACACACATGTTCTGTGATCACATTTTCAACACTTATGTTGTGTCAGAAAATTACTACATTATTCTTGTTTCCATACGTTCATGTAGTGCATCAGAAATCAAGATTCTTCAGAAAACCTGACACCAACTAATATAAAGAATAGAAGAAAACAGTCAAACAGACAAGAAATCAAGGGCAGTTCATCCCTGTAAATAGAGGTGACTACTGCATAAGGGGAAGAGTTTAAAAGTGTCTGGATAATCCACATGGCAACGCTTGATCTTTACTTACATCTTGGCTCAGAGCCATAAAACTCCTCTGCAGTTCCTTAGCAAATTCCAGATTATTTGTCACTTCCTGGTATTTTGACACCGCATCCTTAAAAAAATCCAGAAACACCACAAATGTAAACCATCACAAACAGAACAGAATATGTGCTTCCAACAAATAAATTCCCACGTTTTTTAGTTCTGAAGTGAGGCACAGCACCGCTGAATGGGACTGCACCTACATAAAGTCAAATTTAGATTTTCACTGACACAACATCAAAGACTTGTGTATGTCCTTGGGGCCTCCAGTTTCTTTAGACATACTAAACATATAAAAATATGCCTTTATGTACTCACATGAATGATGTACTGGTTTCATGTTTGGCTGTAGCAGTTTCTGACAAAAGCTAACTAACAACTGGGAGAATGGGAGAGAAGAACAATCTGGCAACTCAAAGCTGCTCAAGAGTTTGAAAATTAATGCATTGTTAGCTCGTCAGAGCCAAAATCAGAATATACAGAGCATAATGTCACCTTCTCCAGAAATCTTTGGTTTTGCTATCTCTTCTTAAACCTAATACTCTGATTTGCACCAAAGCAAACCAAACTCCTCAACCCATTTGGTGGTACTGAGAAATGACATCAAATCAGAATTAAATCGGGGGCATATGGCTGAGACATTTACACGCCTGCTGTGAAAAAATAATGGATTTCTCCAAACAAAGAAGATTTTTATCAAGACTGGTAGTCAGGCTTCATAAAATCCCTGTGCTTCCCTCCTCAAGCTGATGCCAGCTCTCTTCCGTGCTCATCAAAAAGAAACCTTATCACGGTTTACCTTCACAACAGGCCACTACAAAATAAAATTACACTCATCTGTGATATTTCAGTTTTCAGCTGGCACAGAACCTCCAAAATAAAGATGAAATCATCACATGGACCAAGGGAAGCAGCTCATTCTTTGAAGTGTCAGCAGCTGCAATAGTTGGAGGGTACTTTTTTTTTCCCCTTCACTTTCTCAGTGTTAAAAATCATCAACAGAACACTGTTGATTACTGAGCATCTGGTAATCTCTTGAAGCATCAATATGCATGTTTGCACCATGCAACTGAATTTAATTTGGCAATTGCTTTTTATTTACTACAACTGCAAAAATGCTGCTGAATCCAGCTCTACAATAAGCTACTTTAAGAAGCAGCCCCAACAAGGAGCGAGGCAGCACAGAACTCCTCTAGAGCTCCACATCTGCTGCACTGAGAGCTGGGACAGCCATGGACAGAGTTTATCCTCACAGCCCCAGGACTAAGCTCCATCTTCAACACCAAACCAAGCTCACAAGTTCTCCCTGGCCACATTTTCTGTGAAGAAAAGGATCAAGTCCAGAGAACCTCGCAGGTATCTCTCAGTTCTTTCGACAGCTCTGGATTTTAACGTGTGCCAATTTTCACCACAGCTTATTTTCAGCCTAACCTCAACACACATAAAGCATTTCAACACGTTCCTCCACCTGTTTTTTCAGGTTCTGATAAATCTAGCTTTCAGCAAGGGAAAGGGGAAGTGAAATTCATCCTTTCCCTCCCCACCAAGGTGACAGAACTATTTAACAGAGATCTGATTAGGATTTTTTTGGTTGTTTTTACCAGCTGATCTTGATTCAGACGTTCTCCCTTGTTCATTCGTTCCTGGTAATCATCAAGCTTGCTCTGAAACAAAAGAAAAATGCTGTTATGAAGAGCCAAAGATCAGTTTTAAAACTTCTTTTCTACTTGTGCTAACAAAATCATGCATTGTAATATTACAGTACACAGACTGTACCACGTCACACAAGCACCTAACTGTCCTGCAGAAAGAGTACATGAGAAAAGATGTCTTCTGGGTTAAAACACAAACATTTTCCCAACAGGTAAATATTTTAACCTTGTTTATTTGGCTACTACAATATCTTCATGGCTAGCTGGAATTTCCAAGGAAATTCACATTCCTCCTAACGGGAAAACCACTCTCAATGCACATTTCTTTCAGTCCAAACACCAGAGAGCTGAACTGAGGGCTGAGTTGGAGCTCATCACCACTTTGTCACTACTATACCAAAAACCTGACTTCAAACCCCCACCATTAATGTTATTAAGATTCAGAACTGTAATTCTCTGTAGCTCCATCACTTAAGATAGTAATAAAGAATTTTAAACAGTTTCTAATCCTCTGTGCAAGAATGCCCACCAACACAATTCATATTAATAGCTCTGAAATAGTTTTGTTCAAGAGCACTAGGCTTTTTTTTCCACAGGAAGAAACTCAAATAGGAATCATTAGGCTACTTTTCACCAGGATCAGTCCTCTCATCTGCTTAAACAGAAAACCATGCAGGACAGTGACATCAGCCAAAAGAAGGTAAAACTTCTTTGTGCCCAAGTGACAGATTTGACAGGTTAAACACAAAGGGTCTTCAAAAGGAAGCAAAGCAAAGGATAACACCTAATTATTAAGCTGATTTCACCATTTCTGTATTATCACAGATCACTGTATTTAAAATTAAATTTGCCTTTTTCTAATAAAAACTTACTAAAATGAATCCATAACTATTATCTTCCCAGTCTAGGATAACAACATGTCAAAAGCAGAATACTTTGAATGTCAAAGAATCAAAACCCTGATGTGCCCATTGTTTTAGGGTTTACATTTGCCAGCGAGAGACACCTTGTTTGGCTGCTGTTCCTCTTTGTTTCAGACTTTTCAGTTAAAATATTTTTACAGGTATTTTTCTAGTTAATTCAACTTCTATGCTCAGTCTCAGACTTCTTAGAAAGATCAAAGTCTGTGGAACAGCATACCAGGCAAACTCCTCTTCCAAAGTATTTTATGTCCATCATTACTTCCTGAAACCCAATCACCCCTGTGAGACTTGGTCCTTTTGATGTCACTGGTGCCCAGTTTGGATCTTTGCAAGTCCTAGGGGTCAGACAGAACATTTAACTGCTTCACCTTTCAGTGTATCAGAGCCAGCAATGGCATAGGCAAAGTCAAAGCAATAACCCCCAGATTTCCAGAAATGTATTACTGGGAATTTCACAGGACAGAAAGTACAAGGTAACAGTTGTTAAATGCAGCAGCCACAGCTCATAACAGAACAAAAAAGCAGCCCTGAAGAGCATTTGGCACACTGCAAGTCAATCACAACAGGAAGTTAGGTCAGGTTACTCTTCTCCATCCTGGTTTCAGAGCAGATGATGACATGGCTGGACAATCAGAGAACGCTTCTCTTGATTTAGGAGTGTGGCTGAGCTGTGAAGCCAAAAGGGAGGTGAAAGAGCTGAACCACAGTGCCCCAGTGCAATGCCAGGGCACCCACACCTCTGATGGGTAAAATCTACAGCAAACCGGCTCTGCACACAAGGAACATTTCAAAGGAACTTCCTACTTGCCCAAGTCCCCTGCTGCAGATTACAATTCCCTTGGTCACCCTGATGCAATTGTTTGTGAGGCTGCTCAGTAAATAAACTGCAAACAAGAGCCAGTTTGAACAGGGTCTACAAAAATGCATTAAAACAAATGCTGTGATCCAGTTTCCAACACAAACCCAGAAATGACAACAGTAAAACAAATAGAACACTGTATTCCACTACAGCACTTTGTCAAGTTTGTTGAAGAAAACATATATTGCAAAATTATGCTGTGAAACACTCACAGGATCCATTTTGGTGGCTGAGAGCACAAGGGAGGGAAGAGACAAAAATATCCTAAATAACTACATTTTTTTCTGTGTACTTTTTCTATGCATGGTTGGTATTTTCAAAATAAGATATTCTAGTAACATACTGAACAATGCACACCTTTTTTTCTTAAATGGTCAAACATAAATGCTTTGCTTATTTTGATTCAATTAAAAAGCAAAAGGTAGTATGTCTATTTTTGTTAGGAACAGAAGCAAAGTTACTTGTCTTCCCTTTTCCCACTTTAAAAATATTCCTACTGGAAAGGTAAAAGCAGAGGAAGGAAAGCCCTGTCAGCTGCAATGCAGAGGACAAGCCAATGTGCACGTAGTTAAATGTTACCACAAAGATTTCAAATGCCAAGTAAGCATTTTTCTATCATCCCAAAGACACTTTAAGATCCAAAGCTGCATTACACAGAAATATTAAGTAAAATGCTTTCTTTTTAATCTGCACTGTCAACAACCAGCAATCCAAGAGCAGCATTAGTGCTGTGAAATAACTGCAGTAAAATTCCTGCTTAGGAACCTACTGCAGTGCCTGCAAGAGGGGAACAGTCTTCATCTTACCCCCAAAACTTCACCCTCACTCCTCACAGATAAAGATCTCCAAGCACAAAAACCAAACCTGAAGAAAAAAAAGAATCCAGTGGCAAAGTGAGCATATAAATTGTGTATTGAACAGCTCATGAGTCAGCAGCTCCCAGTTCTGCAGGCAGCAAGCCACCCTGCTTCAGCTTTTTCCACTGAGATTCCTCAAGTATTTTGGAGTTTCTTGGGGAAAAAGCACCAGGCTCTCAGGGCTGTGGTGTTCATTGCTTAAGCATGCCTGGACTTTAACAGGAATCCAAAACTGAGTTATTTTATTGCAGTAATAGACAGTTCTCTTCACCTCCTCTGAATTGTCTCAAAAATGTCATCCTGAAAACAAAAAATGCAGTTACATGGCATCAGCTTCCAAACCAACACCGGTTTTAGGAGTGCCTGACCACTGAGCCATCACTTCCAGTGCTGTGCTATAAACTGGATCACTGGAATCACCAGATTAAAAATAACCCTTAAAAAAGGGGGTCAGGAGCAGGAGGGAGGCTCTATATTTAACCAGACAATTTCAATGCTATGGTCACACCAATTACAGCAGCACAAGTGTGTTTGACAAGCTGCAAGGGGACAAGGTAACCTCTGCCAACAGCTGGAGTAAACCTACCCTAACTCAAACTCTGCTACAAGCAAAGATGGAAAGGACATTCCAAGTCTCTTTTCTGAGGTATCTCAAAAACTGAATGTTTCTGACAGCACCAAGCAATTAAGATAATCCAAAACTTAAAATAGCTGTGGAATACTGTTAGCACTGAAGCCAAATAAAAGCCAAGTTACAAATCAGTTTATTAACCTGTTTTACATCTCTGCAATTGGAATTTAGGTGCCCTCCGCCATCATCTCCACACTTGTTCATCACTGCAGTAAAAACTGCCCAGAAATGACAAAAAAACCCCCACAAACCAAAACCAGTCTTTCTTATTTTCTCAAAAAAAGCAGCAAAGAAAAAAATCAAAAAGGTAGAAACCCTTAACAAGGAAGTTCAGAACCTCCCAAAAGCTGCCAGTCCTGAGGAGCTGTTTCAGTCCTGAGTTAGAACCAGGAAGATGGAAGGACGCAGTAACACCAACACTCCAGAACACAAAACATTTAGAGGTCTTCTGTTTAAACGGAGTTTATTGTTGAAATAACAGTTGTAGATATTCTGGTGGGTGGGTTTTTTCCCCAAAGCCTGGGAAGTTTGATGGTTTAGAAAAAGTATCTGCACACTGTCTCAGTTTTTAAATAAATGATAAAGACACATCAATTCTGAGACTGCACTTTCACCATCAGCTGACCCCAGAGGAAAAGAAATCATTCCTCAGTAATCAGAATTAAGTCAGCGAAGAGTAGAACCCCAAATTTTGGTGGTGGCACAGAGAGGTTCTTTCCAAATCACCACCATACAGGATTTCCTACAGAAACAAGGAATTTACAGGGAAGTTGATGACACTGCAGGAGACCTGGATTTTGCTCTACACATTATTTAGGTTCAAAAAAGTTACTTTTAAAAGTGAGTTCTGGAACTCCAACTGAGCTGCAGAACACAAACTGAGCTCCCCCAACACGTTCTGTGTGTCTTTTTATGAAAGAAAACCATCAACCAAACCTCAAAGCAGCATCCAAAAAACCAAAAAACTTAAACTAGAAGATGTTTCACAGCTTTCTGGACTCATTATGTGTTCAGTTAACTAAACTCACTGGGACAATCCCTATTCTACAATAACCAGTTAATCAAAACAGACCACGCTGAAACCTCAAAGCACCAACCACCACAAGATTTCACAAATAAACTGCTTGGTGTTTCAGACATGAAGCTTGATATCCAAAATTGCTACCAAGAGAGGTTTCAAAGAAAGACTCAGACTTTTATTAATACACAGTTTGAAACGAATTTTACCATTTGGTCTAAAATCATGTTCAATCTCCAAAGATAATTTTCAAACCAAGCCTCCCAAGGAGAGATTCTGGAAACAGTTAAGAGCTTGGAACATCCAAGTGGCCCAAATAATGGTCAAAAGCACTCAGAGAGATACTACCAACAGGCAGTCTGACACTTCCTACCACCACTGACTGCACCTGCAAGAAGAGAAAATGAACCCAGCTTTTCCTACAGGTTCGTGTTTCCCATGGGAAATTCAACATTTTAGTGAACCAAGTCAGATCAACTTCAAATGTCCACCTGCTGTTCTGTGACAGTTCCTGTGTAGCCAGGGCTGCAGCACTTGTTAACTGCTCATTCTGCAGCCCAGCCAGGTTCCACTCAGCAGGAAATTCAGACAAACCGATAAAGTGACAGCAGCTCGAGTTACCGGGCACAGCCAGCATGAGCCATCTTTCCAACTCCAGACACCAAGCTCACATCAAGGTTTTAAGCTCACATGCTTACCTTGCAACCATCTGCCCATCCCCTAACCCATGTATGAACAAATTAATTATTTTGCCCCTCTGGCAGAACATTTGATAAACCATTCTTACATAGCTCATGCTCTATTACACAAGTTGAAAGCAAAAATAACTGTGGTTTTTTTCCTTCAGCACTGAAACAAAACCAGAGTTTGAGCTATTGGCTTAAAATTTGGAAATGTTTTTCTCCCCCTAAAAACAAGAAACAGAAGAAGAATTTGAAGGCAAAATATTTTCTCCTAGGGAACGTGGAGAGCTGGCAGGATTCTAACCTCAGACACCCAACAAACACCAGGAGGAGGCCAGGTAACTTTTAAATTAACTAAGCTTGTCAACCTGTAGAGAAAATACCCCTCTAATTACTGCCTTCCATGCACACACAAATACCTTCTCATCTAAGAACAGAGGATAGCATTCCTATCATTTCCAAATATAAAAAGATGAGGGGAACACAGACGTTTTCAGGCCATGTTTTCACATCCATTTCTCAACAGCAAATCAATTTATCTTAGTCCCTTTTAACATAAGCAATACTGATTCTTTCAAATGAGGTCACACTCAGGAAAAGAAAATGAAAGTTTAGCTAAGAATCTAGTATTTTTAGTTTATACAGAAACCTTCAAAATAGTGTAGACCAAAGTTATAAATATTATTTCAATCTGTATTTTGGTGGTCACACCATTTTATCTGCTGCATTTAGAGGTGAACATGGCATTAAATTTATTCAATTAAAATTTCTTCAAGAAGAGTGACCTTTCCTCTACTAAAAGCTGCACAATCCTTTTATTTCAAACCTAAGATGGTACCTCTAACAGAACAATCATTTCTCATCCTTCAGAAACATGAGTCTAAGTATTTTTGTATTCATTCTGCAACACAAAGCTCTGAAAATCATCTCTACTGGCCTTCCTTACCAGCTGCTGACAAAGAAAGGATTAACTGTCCAACCAAGCACAAGTTCCCAGTGAGATTTACTGCACCTCTCACCCACTCCTGTCTGTGCAGCACCCAACACAATTTTACTTTCTTATGGTTGGAAAAATTAAAAATATATTCTTGTTCAAAGACAGAAAATATAAGGAAATAGTGATGTGTACAATGAGCTTTGTTTTCAGACACAAAGCATGTAATGTTCTATTAAAGAGCACTGATGCACTAAAGAACTCTTGACTCCCCCACCAAGGGAGAAGCTCAGGGCCACAAATGAGTTATTCTGCTTTAATGCAGCAAGAACCATTTCTCTCCTGACTTCCCTAGTGCTTATGAGTTCTTCTTCAGGAAGCTTCAGAACTTCAGCCCATTAAGACTTATGAATCTTTGAACTTTTAATTCATCAGTGAGAGACCACACTAGCATTTCCTTTTCAAGCCCCAGCCCTTGCCTTTTCTTTGAGCCCACATTGCCTAGCACAGAGTACTCCAAAAATAAATGCTTCCAGTAACTTTCATGGAACATCTTCTAACAAAAGCCATTTCCAGAAAAAAAAAGGGCACTTTTTCTGTTCTATTCACTTGGAGGAACACCACAGTTGACTAAAACTCACTCAACTAGAAGAGCATGGCTAAAGCAAGTGTAAATTAGGTGTAACTGATTTACTTTTAAAGGTAAATAAAAACACTGCTCCCAAGGAAAGCTGACCCTTACACCAGTAACACTGTGCTTTATCCTCCTGAAGACTCTGAAGTACAGAACAGCTCAGAATGTTCACCTGCTAATTCTGTTTTTTTAAATATGTATTTTAAACATCATAATAAGTGTTTTCAAAGTACTTTTGTGTATGTTGGGTACAACAGTTAAATTTCAAACAATTTTTTTGTATTACAACAACTAGAGACAGAAAGATCTGCTCTCTTTCTTGAGTTGAGGATCAGTATTGTGTGCACACACTCCTGTGTATTAATGACAAGCTTAGAACAGACATCTTGTCCTGTCTACACACAACAAACACGGAGGAAAAGACCCTCTGATTCTAAAACTTACCTAAAAGGTCCTGGCTTGCCACTTTTTGCCATTTTATTTTGAAAATCCAGGAAAATCCCACACCCATTTTTAAGTGGGAATCTACACTATACAGAGTGCATTTATACAGTGTATTATTGATACACAGTGTATTATTTACAGGTAAAGCAGAGTTTCTTTCATTTACAACTCACCCGTACAGACTAATTTACTGCCAGTATTTCCACCTTATACAATATGGATTACTATGAATACAATCAAAAACACTAGTTAAAAAAATTAACAGAACAGTTATCATGCGTATTCACGTCTAAAAATAAAAACAGATTTAGGGCTCCAACACAAACATAAAATTACTTTTCAGTAATCCCTAATTTTAGCTCGGCAATGTGGTGTTTTGAGGCAAGTCTTGAGGCTGTGTGTTAATTTTCTGATGGACACCTCACGCTCTATAGATTGTAAAGCCCTGCGAAGCTCATTTAATCTGCCACCACCGAGAGGGTGCAAAACATACCGCGACTAACCACGACACCCTTTTCCTCTCGTGCCACAACTCGAGCACCAGGGATTTAGTAGCCGCTCTTTCTAAAAATAACCCCTGCAAGGCCGCTTCCAGCTGTGCTCAGGCTCCCGGAGAGTTGAGCTTAGGGCGATGGAAAGCGAGCGGTGCCACCGGGGCGGGGTGGGGTGGCCCCGGCTTTGTGCGGGCGGCACAAGGAGCTCCGCCGGGGAGGCCGGGCCGCCGCCATGTTACAGCTCCGCGTCCATGTGCCCGGCACCGGGGCACCGCAGCCTCCGCCTGCCGTGCTCCGGCCACGGGCACCGGGAGCGCTCCGGCCACGGCCGGAGCGGGGATGCGGGGAGCCGGTCCCCGGCACGGCACGGCGCGGCGGGGAAAGGCCTCGCCGCGGGGAACAAAAGGCGGAAGGAGGGGGAAGGGGAAGGGAGCGGCAGCACCGAGGGGACTCCGGACAGCGGGGGCGAGGGGGGCGCGACAGCCGCGACCCCTCCGTGCTCTGCCCCGAGGGCCGGGGGGAAACCGGGCCGCTGTCCGGGGCGGCGGGAGGGCGGCCGGGAATGGGGCAGGGGGAACCCCCGGGAGGGGAAGGGGACAGGCCGGGGGAGCGGCGCTCGCCCTTCTGGAACCTTCCAGCGGGCGGCCTCTGGGGGCCACGCCGGGAACAACCCGGGAGAGCTCGGCGGAGGGCTCGGCACAGGGGAGCGGAAGAGAAACAGGCCGGACCGGCTCGGGGGCAGGGG
>VZTX01016542.1:7372-20693 GCA_013400915.1 Pardalotus punctatus
GGAGAGGAGAGGAGAGGAGAGGAGAGAGGAGACATTGGGATGGCCCAGCCTCACCTCAGCACCAGTCCTGCCCCACAGCTCTGAGGTCCCCTCAGGACACAGCTCACACCCCAAAGGACAGGAAGGTGAGGAATGCAAAGCCATGGCCAAGAGCCCTCCCTGTCCCTGAGGAAACACCTGGGCCTCTCACAGTGAGACAGGTGAGCTGGGGAGGGAAAGGATTTAACCCAAGGGAGCCAAAGGACTCACATTTAACGCCAGCAGGCAACAAAAGTTCAACCACATCCAGTCACCAGCTCAACCTGAGCCCAGGGTGCCTGGCTCCCCTCTTTTAACTCAGACTCAGCACAGATTTCTCCTTTCTTCCTCCAGTGCGGACCAATCCGTGGAAATGAGCTCCAAGACAGGGCACATTGTTGGAATATGCTTAGAGATGCAGTTTAAGGAAACCAACAGCATCCTGGAGCCCCAGGCGAGCTCCCTGCAGAGAAAACACCAATGTGGTGTAAAGCAGCTGATTTCTTTTATTTTGGACATCCTCGGGCTGAGGGGAGCCGGGAGGTGAGGACAGGGTGGGCACTGCCCCACGCTGGCACCATCACCACAGCCACAGCCTGCAGGTGAGCTCCCCTGCCTCGACAGCAGAGCGTGCAGAGGGAGAGTTTCTAATTAAAAAAAACCCTCAGAAAGCTACTTTGGAAAGAAATAATTTAAAGGAAAAAAAATAATTAGGGAAGAAAAAATAAAAACAAAAAACCAACATATCTCAATTGCAAAGTTCCTGCTTGAGCCATTTCATTTCCATTTTGCACCACAATAGGAGGAGAGCAAACAACGGCTGAGAGGAAGCAGTCTGATTGTAGGCAGGCAAAGTGCCACACTCGTTTTTCATCAAATGTGGGTGAACCCGCTAAAAAAAAAAAAAAAATTAAAAAAATTAATAAAAAAAATATAAAAAACATGTATCTATTTCTTCACTTCGTTATCTCCTCCTACCCCAAAAAAAACCAGCCCCTCAGGACAGCTCATTGCAGCTCCTCCCCAACCCTGCTGCCCTCGCCCACGGCCCCAGAGCCGCTCCAGCTTCTTCTCTCGCACCTTCCTCCCCAGACTGGAGATTTGCTTCCCAAATCTCCAAAAAGGGGCATTCCAGGGCCACCATTCCAGAACCCCCAAAGGGCTGGAGGGGGAGAGAAGCGCTCATCCCACCCAAGAGCGGCGAAGAGGAGGAAAACGAAAAAAATTCCGCTGGTATCACTTGCAACAGGGCCAGGAGGGCCTCCCTTCCCAGCAGGGCACCTGTTCAGGGTGACAGCTCCGGGTGACAGCCTTCGAGAGGATCCACCATCACCGCTTCCAGCGTTGCCACGGCGACAGGCGCTCCGTACAGCTTGTGAAACACTCCATTCGCTTATTGATTGAGCCGCCGTCAAATTCAATCACAAGTGAAAATGGATTTTTTAATGCGACTATTAGCTGCTTTTGAAAGGCAAATTGAGTTCAGTTATACCGAGTCAGCCATCAAAAAACAATTTGCCGTCAGCCAGACGGGCCGGAGAGGAGCGAGGCCGGGAGCAGCGGCCGCGCGCCCGCAGACGGAAGATCCGAGATGGGAATTGAGGGGAAATACGACTTTTCCTCCTCAAAAATGCCCTGGATGAGGAAGGTGAGGCTCAAGGCTGGGCTTTGAGGGCCTGGCATCACGGTTCCTTGCGGGATCCGTGGTTGGAAAGGAGCAGAGGTTCAAGGAGCAATTTCAATGATGGAGTTCATCCCAAAAACCCAAGCAGGGCTTCGGGATGAGCACAGCAGAGGTTGACCCCAAATGCTGGGGGGTCAGGAGAGAAGAACACACAGCCCACGGTCCTGTGGGGAAGCCCAGCCAGTGCCACCCCCTCCCCGTGCCACCCCACAGCCGCCACAACCCAGCAAAGCTCATTTCCTTCCAGCCGCTGGAAAACAAGATTTTTTCCCTCGCTCATTAGGGAAGCAGATTCTCATTACTGTGTTAAGTGAGGATCAATATCGCAGCCAAGTCTGAAATCAGCCCTGTCTGGCGAGGTGCTGAGCGCACCAGTTTGCCCAGTTTGGGGCTGAGCACTCTCGGGGTGTGGACAGTGTTGCTCCAGGATGGAGATGGAGGAAGGAGGTGGGACACAACAGAGCAGTTTTTAACTGAACTTGAAGTTCAGACAAAACTCTGCCAGATGTGGGTGGACTTGCCTGTACACACATATCTATAAATAAAAACCTCTATATGTTAAAAAATCCACATAAAAATAAATACATTTCCCCCCTCCAGAGCTCAGGGACTATAATACATTAATTATAAACCCAGTTTTTTTACACCCCATGAGAATCATCCGATAAACAAATAAAAATCCAGCTTTGCTTTGGGGTGCTGCCTTTACCAATTCTCCTCTCAGTCCCGCAAGCAGACCCACAGGCCTTATTAAACACTTGCAGGAGCAGTCCAGGAATTTCTATAGCAGCTTAATCCAAAGATCTGCTTTCAAAGAGCCTCTGCTTCCCGCAAGGCTCCAGCCTCAGCTAATGAGAGCTTAACCACATGTTTGTGGTGGATGAAATAGTATCATTTTGCAATTATTATCATTCAAACATTATTTATTTAACCCGCAGCCACATTATATTGACTGCAGAATTGCTGTCATTTTTACTTCTGATGGCTCTCTTATTGAGCTGAGCGTGAGGAATTGTGCTCGGTGTCCCCAGTGTGGGAGAGGCTTTCCCTGCTCGCTCACCCTCTCCCCCAGCCAGGTCTCAGTCTCTGCCCCAGAGCTGGTGGTGTTCAGTACCAGAAACCCCCAAAAATGGGTGTTTTCCCATCTTTTCCTCTGCTCCACCTTCCTCTACTGGCCATATTTGGGGAATTAATCCGTTCTGACCGCCAACACGAAGCACTGTGCACCAAAGAGTTCCAGATAAGGACAGAAGGTGGATTTGGTGTCACTTTTGTGCCGCCCCAGCAGCTCTGAAAGCTCCTCTGCAGGAGCTGGAGAGGGGTGGCAGCAGCTGAGGAGCTCAGTGCACCCCACAAAATCCAAATGCGGGGCTAACAGACAGCCTTGGGCTGAAAACCCTTCTCCAAGGAAGCAGCAGGATGAGTCCCAGCCAAAATCCCTGGGGTTTGCAGCAAAATAAACCCCGAGGGGTGCATGCCTGAAGATCTGAATATCAGCAGAGTAAAAAAAAAAAGTCTGCTCTCCCTCTCTCTCCTGGCCCTGGCTCTTCTCTCACACGTCACTCTCACGAAGCCTTGCAAGATGTATTCACACAACAGGAAATCCAACATTCCCCTTCGCCTTCTTTCTTCCTCTCTTTTAATTTTCCCCAAATGTAAATGAGGAAGTCATCTCTCCTCCGGTGATGAAACATCTGCCTGGAGAAGCTTGCAGTGCAATGCAACATATTTTGATCACTGCTACATCTAATTACAGAGAAGAGAAGAGAAAAATCACAAGGCAGGGTTTGGGACTTATTTTTCCCCCCCAAAACACAAGGCATCTGAAAAATAATGGGAAAACAGTAGCAGTGACAATCAGAGCAGAGGCAGCTTCCCCATGAGCCTTGAAAAACAGCACTGGAATACAGAGCTTGCTTGGAAGGAGAGGGATTTCAGGGTGAGATAGGGAAAGATTAATTGCTCGTGGGGACAAGGACACGCGGAGAATGGAATTGGAATCTTGGTGTCCTCAAAGGCAGAGGCTGCTCCAGCCAGGCCGCAGCAATCTGGCTGCATATCCATCCTTTGGGGCTCACCAAGAGGTGTCCAGGGTCAGATTCTTGCAGCTCCCTCATGCCTATTTCAAATCCCGAGGGAAGGAGGGACGTGGGGAAAGAGCCTTAAAGAGCAATTCACGGTCACAAGTTTCAAGACCCACCAAACACTGGATGTTCAGGAGCCGAGATGCAGAGGGAGAAAAGGCTGGAGCTCAAAACTGGGATGCACTGGCTCACCCCAGACAGGGACAGCAATTCTGCTCCAGGAGCAGCTCCAGGCTCTCGCAGGGAAGCTCTGAAGATGTTCAGACACAGCTCCAACCTGGCAGAGCCCTCGCGTTGGCCTCGGCTCCTGAAGTGACAACGGGAAAGGTCTCAAAGGCACAGCGGGCAGCACCACCCACACCCCTCGGCGTTCCAGAGGGGCTGATTGCTTCCCTTGTTTATCTCTGAAAAAAATTCACCGTGAAGCGCCGGTGGGGCGCAGCCTCCAGCCGCTCGAGGATGTTGTTCACCACGGGAAACGGAGCTTTTAGAAGTTCCAAATAGAGCCCTAATCATAATCGTTGCTATTTCCCTGTCTTCCTCTTCAAGCTCAAAGGGAGTCCATGGCTAAGCAGCAACAAACAGCACCTCTAACGAGACCTTTCATGGCGAGGAACCAAGCCCAGCACCGGGGGAGCCTGTTCAGCAGCTTCACTGGAGGAATGCTGACAGGTTGTTTATAGCAGCTTACAGAAAGGCACTGCAAAATAAACAGGAGGCTACCTGCCTTCCACCCCGCTCCCACCCGCATTTCCAAGGGGAAACTTGATTTCCCTTCTAAACGTTTTGAGTTTTTAGAAGAGGGAAACAAAACGCTGTGATGAATGGAGGCTGGCAGCTGGTGGGGACAGGTATGGCACTTCAAGCCGTGGGAACCCGGCCCAAAACGTTCAGGCACCGCAAGGAAACAAAAAAGCTGATGGGAAGGATGCCCACAGACAGGCAGGGGGGTCCCAAGTCCCCGTTTTTCTTCACAGAGATTTGTCGGCAGCGTTCTGCTGGCAAACAGGCCCCCGTCCATCCTGCCAGGCAGCTCTGTTCCAAAACAATTGCTCCAAGGATCTTCCTCGCTGTTTCTTATCCTGCCTGAGCGGGAAGACACACAAGTGAGCAGCAGGTGCCTGTCTGGAGCCAACAGTGCTTTAATCCAAGTCCATCTGCACGTGGAGAATGGGCTGAAAGAGCTGGAGCCTACAGAGCTTGTCACCACCACGAGGAAAACAAACAGATCCACTTCAAAATCTCGCCTGCCACGGACACCCCGAGCTGCTCCTGAAAGGTCACATCTCTCCTCGTTGTGGGTTTAATCCAAGTCGTGTCTGTCAGGGAGAGAGAAAAACACAACCCTGGGGCTGTCCAAAATGGAATTAGCCCTCTGAGTTCTCCCCTGCGGGCACAGGCACGTGTGCATCAAGGGAGCGCGTTGTTGTCACCTTGGCGGAGCGCCCTGTGCTCCCTCCTCGAGTACAGCCTGTGCTGACAAGGTCAAAAGCAAGCAGAAAACTCACCCTGGGCTAACGGGAGGCAGAGAGTCGGAAGATTAGTCACCATCCAGAGATCCGTGTTTCCTGGGAAATAAACCAGCTGACGAGCGGTGAGAACATGAGAGATGCAGGACGGTGTGGGATGCCATGCTGGAATTCAGTCCCTGGCTCTGCCCCCAGTCCTCTGCTTCCCTCTCTGCATGTCCTGATTCACCTCCAGCTCCCCGGCTCCTCTCAGGGCACTGGAAGCTCTCTGGGTTTTGCCAAGGGCAAGTTCTTCCAAGCGCAACCCAAACCCCTGAGTCCCCCCAGGGTCAAAGGGACAACTGGCCCCAACCCCTCCCAGGACAGGCAGTCAGAGAGGGGCTCCTTCCAGCTATTCCTGCTGTCTCCCAGGGCACGGGAGTGTTCCCAAGCGGATCTGTCAGTCTATTTGGAGCATCAATGTTTGCCTAAGCAAATAGCTCAGAAAGCTCCACAAATAGCAGGAGGGTTGGTTAATTGGGAAGAAGGCAGAGAACCACAGAGCAAAACGCGTGCAGGCAGCACCAAAGGCAGGGAAGAGCATGGCTGAGGGGATCTGGCCACCCCAAGGGCACGTTTGCCCTCCATACATTGTTTTCTCGGTCCCAGCACCACTGTCAACAACACTTTCTGCATATGCAAATAGGCCCATACTCCCGCAATTACATGGCAATCAGAGGGAAATTACATTCTTGCTGTTTACTTTCGGTGTCCTTAATTAATCCGGTTATTAGACGATTAATGAAGCTTGTTTGGTGAAAAACTCATAGCATTTACAGCGCGAGCTCACGCGTGCAGCCGGCTGGCATCTGGCTCCGCATCGGCACGTGGGGCTGGAGGCAGACCTGTCCCCAAGGCCAGCAGAGCAGGGTGACACTGACACCGGCCCCGCAGGGCTCGGGGGGGCTCCGGGGGGCTCAGGGCTTGGCTTTTCCAGCTGCGCCTCCGCTCCAGGAGCTCAGTCCTGCGGCTGGAGCCGAGCGCCACATCCCAGCCCCGTTTGGAGACACAGACCGCACCTTCCCGCCCCTCCAGGACCCACACCGGCAGCTCCCACCGCTCTGGAAGCTGCTGGAGAAAATTCCCAGACCCGTGCAGCCCCTGGCCCCCGTCACCCCTCTCCTCAGCCGCTCCCGAGGCACCCTGCCCTCCCCAAAGGTCACCGCAGCTCGTGTTTGGTTAAGCTGCCGATAATGAAG
This sequence comes from Pardalotus punctatus, assembly GCA_013400915.1. NCBI lineage: Eukaryota > Metazoa > Chordata > Aves > Passeriformes > Pardalotidae > Pardalotus > Pardalotus punctatus. The sequence goes on from VZTX01016542.1 coordinate 13,866, forward strand.
TGGCATGTTCATCTAATGATCAAATTGCTGCACCACGACCATGAAAGGCTGAGGAGAACTAATTAAGAAGCTCATTTGCATACTCCAGAGTTTCCGGTGCACGTATAGGGTTCCCATAGCAACCAGTACAAAAGCTGGCGATGGTGTGTGGGTTTTAGTGGGTTTTAAGTGCTGCTCCTTCCCTTTGTCATCCCCTGCAGATCACAAAGGCTCTGCGAGGAAGGTGCGGTGACACCGGGCTGGGGAGGGGCATTTCTGCACAGCAAGGAGGGGGCACAAACGAGCTGCGAGCGTAGCAGGGGCTGAACCCGCTGCCAGCGCCACCAGCTCAGACACCTGAGCGGGGAGCAGCGATCTGGGGGCTGAGGACACGCTCGAACAGAAATCCCTGGCCTGGTACTGCGCTATCCAAAACTTTCCTGAGTCACTTTGTCCTCGGCTCCAGAGAGGAGTTTTGCGGGCACTGCACCAAATCCCGCAGCATCGCAGCGCCCTGAGGAGGGTTTGGCTGCAGGGAGTTCGGGGGAACACGGGCAGCACCCGGGACATGGGGACACTGCGGGATGGGACCCTAAATGCTGCACCCCAGGGTGGGAAGAAGGAAAGCGGGAACGGCCAGGTGAGGGTGGCAGCTCAAGTCGCAGCAGGTTCCCCGCAGTGCGGCGCAGTCCAGCCCCAGCTCCTTCCATCATGTCACTTTTCCTAAGCACCAAGATTTCTTTTCTGCTTTGTATTTCTGGCAAGAAACCTTTGCATTTAGATAAGGAATAAAGCCTGGAATCAGATCTGAACTCTGCAGCAGAGATCAACATTTTAATGAATTAAATATATTCCAAACTAAATGTAACCTCTTAGCGCTCACATTTTTGAGTGAGACTAACTTAAAGAAAAAGCCAACAATCCACCTCATTCCAGCTCTCTCTAGCTGCGAACTGGCCACAGGCCAATCAATTATCTTGAATTTATTCGTTATTCAACTTCCCTCCATCAGCCAATTTCCAGGCTGTGAATTGCAGGTGAGCGGCTCCTCCGGCCGTGGCTGCGCTCTCACTCCAGCCCAGTTTGCAGGCACTGGTTTCACTGGGCTGCCCAGCAGCAGCTCCTGGCCCGGGGCCACCAGCGAGGCAGGACACCGTGGTTGGCACGTCCAGCGTCAGACAGAGCCGGAGGGACTGGAGGGACGTGGGCTGTTTGACATCCAGCAGCAGCGTTTACAGATGCAAATAGAGCCCGAGCATCCCCCCAGGGCTGCGCGGCGCTGTCAGGCCTGGGAAGAGACATTTAATTCCTCCCTGTTAATTCGTGGCTGCTCAGGGAGGGCAGAGCTGCTCCAGCAAAGCGCGTTTGGGCGCAGGGAGCGGAGGCTGCAGCTGAACACGAAGCTCTGCGTGCCTACAGATGTTTGATGGGCTGGGAAGGGCAGTTTTGGGAGTGGGGGTGTCAGGAAAATCAGTCCACAAACACCAGAGCTTTCTGTCCAAAAGGGAGACAGAGGAGTCCTGTGACTCCATTGGAATAAAGAGAGAGGTCATGGGCATTTCCCAGGGGGTCTCTCAGATTGATAGAGGATGGAGCCTCCTTTTTATCCCAATTTCCCGGCCGCATTTCCCTCTCTCTTTCCCCATTGGCTGAGGTACTCGAGAGGTACAGAGTTCCCGAACTGCCTAATGCAGACCCACTTCTAATGTACATCCCCCCTTCTTCTTTTCCGTGTGTCTCTGCTCTTTTTATTTAAATCCAGGGATTTAGCACAGGTTGGGTGAATCAATCAGTGGAATTCCTACGGAATTCATGGTTCCTTCCCATTGTTTCTTCCATCTCTCAGTGTCTGGCTTTATCTACAGCAGACCCACAGTTTTTTCCTAAAGACACTCCCTTCTCCTTCCTTTCAGGGATGAGACCTCGGCTGTGCTGCCCCAGGCTCCCACTGCAGAGCCGGGTGCTTTGGGAGCAGAGGGAGGGAGCAGAACGAGTCCAAGGACCACCAAATACACAAAACAGCAGAGGAAGCCCAGCTGGTCCCTCCTGCAGCCCCCACCGCAGTTCAGACCCCAGAGCTCTCACATCTCCACTTCCAACATCTCACCTCATTATTTCCCACTCAAACCAGGAGCTCTTCCTCTGTCCCCAGCCCACCCAGCATCCTGGAACGAGCCCCAGACCCGTCAAGCTGGAAGAAGTCCCCTTGCCCATCCAAAGCTTTCTCCTCCCCTAACATTGTTTTCATTTCCCCCTCCCCCCAGTTTTTTATTCTCAATAAAAACATAATTACAGGCTTTTAAAAAAAGCAAATTATAGTGACATACTTTAATTATCTCCAAGCAATGGAGGACTAAATTACACAGTCAGGGAATCGGAGGTTACCTAAAAATAAAAGCAAGAAGCTTCATTAAATGCTAATTGCAGCTTTCACCACTGAAGTGAGATTTCAACACAGACCGCCATTGACTCACTGGGCCCTACAAGAGAACATTGGGGCTGGGGAGAGGCCCTTGGATACACAACACGTGCCTCCATCCATGGCTCCAGCCTCGGGGTTTGCTCCAAAGGGAGCTCCAAGGGCTCCACTCCGCTGCTGGCCCTTCCCCAACCACAGGGCTGGCTGCTTCCACCTCCCAGTGTCCCCTCAGCCCCACTCAGAGGCACTGCCCACCTTCCCAGCAGCGCTGAGGGGCTCAGCACAGCTTCTCCAACACTTTGGAGCAGAGACACCAGCTCTGGTTTTTCCCAGAGCCGGTCCTGCACCACGAATGGAACCAGAGAATCCACCTGAGCTTTGCTGCCCTCTGCTCTGACCCCAAATCCCACCTGGCTCCGAGCTCCACTCGGCTCTCCTGGAGCCAAAACAGGACCTTGGGACTCCCCTTGTGGGAGAGGAGCTGAATGCAGTCCTGTCCTCCATCCTGTCCAAACCAAGGTCTGCTCCAGCCCTGTTCTTCCCATCCCCTTCCTCCAGATTCCCTCCTTAGGAGGCTTCAACCAGAGATCTCCAGGCCCAGAGGGGCAGGGGGCTGATTCTCCCCAAAACACGGCAAACAAGGCACGAGGTGGCAGGCAGGCTGGAAAATTCACAGGGAAATTATCTTGTTTTTCCATTTCCCATCGAGTTGGCCTAATTATGCCACCGAAGTCTGTAATTTGCCTCTCACAGAAGAGAGTTAATGACTGGTTCCAGGCTGCTGCTGCTCCAGGCGGGGGCACAGCTCCTGCTCCAGCCCCCAGCTGTGCCCTGGGACCCCAAAAGTTCCCGTTTGTCCCTGGAGAAGGGAGCTCAGGAAAAGAGATTGAGAGCAGCAGCCAAGGGCAACAGAAAGTTCCAGGAGCAGGGGATGGAGGGAGCTGGCACCAGCCCAGGTTTATTTCTTGCTACTTGTCAAAGTCCCAGAAAAAGTGAAAAATCTGCAGGTCAAGCACTCGGGGAACTCAGACAATTATCACTGCTTAAATTCAACAGCCCTTCACAGAAATAAGAGGAAAATCAGACAAAGCTTTAAAAGCTCCCTAAGAGCTTTCAAAGCCCTAAGGGAGGCGAGGAGGAGAAACGATGGCTCCAATTTTTGGACAGGCACCTCATTTAAAAAATAAATAAATACACAAAATACCAAAAACTAGGAATCTGATATCCAGGAATCAGAACCCGCTCAGCCCTTCTCTTCAGCCACAGGCAGAGCAACACTCAAAAATATTAAGCAAAGTAGAAAAACAGAATCTGGATCCTCGCAGGTCCCACGAACTCCTTGCTGCAACATCCGCAGCAGAGCCTGGCTGGATCCCCATCCATCTCCCTGGCTTAGAGCCTGCTCCTTTTAATTAGCTGCCATAATCAAATAGGTGCTTAGAATTAAACAGCACCAGGTCGTGAAGTGGTGGATAAATGAACCAGCCAGGTTGGGAGGTCACTGCAGCCACCACTGGAATGGGCTGGGAGGGCCTGGGGTGCTTCAGCAGCTCAGGACAGGTTTGGGGTGACAAAATCGTGGCCATCTCTGGAGGCTCAGAGCACCATCCCCACAGGAACCGCGAGGGAAGGCAGGGGGAGGCTGGAATTAAGTCAGAATCAGCCTTTCCAGTCATTATCCGGCAGAATTCAGGGTGAAAGCTGCTTGTGACACCATCAGAGCAGAATCTCTGAGCCAGGAGCAGCACCAGAGACATCAACTCGGGTTTTCTGGGAGCCCTCTGAACCAGGCAGTGCCTCACATCAGATCCGACAGTGATGGATGTGCTGGGAACGGAGCAGTTTTTTCTCCTGAGAAGCTCTTTTGACAAGTATGATCTTATCAAAGTTCCAAGCTTTTCATTACGCTGCTTTTTTTTCCCTTTTTAACTCCTGCCTTCACGCCAGGCTCTGTCTACAGTGCACAGGCAGGGAACAGCTCTGTTTTCCTCTGGCACCAATCCCTGGCTGAAGCTCCCGTGGGGCTCAGGTACCCCCCACACACCCCAGGGTGAGAGCAGAGCTGGGATTAACACACAAACAGGTCTAGAAACGTGCAAAATACAGAGGTGACATCACACAGGCTCAGAGAGGGGGAAAAGCCAGCAATTTTGGGTTGGGGGAACAGGGACAAAGGGACAGGGAGCCACCCCAGCACCCCCTCCCAGGCCAGGTCACCACTTTCACTTTTCACACCTGAAACAAAGCTTGTCCGGGAGCTGGAGGCACCCAGCACGTCTCTCTGCCTCCTTTCCCCCTCTCCCCAAAGAGAGAGAAGTTTGGAGCCTCCTCTTCTCACCCAGCAGCCAAGCAGCACAGCCAGCCCCATTCCAAGAGCGAATCCTTGGAATGCCCAGTCCAGAGGCAGAAACAACAGCAGCCAATGCCCCAGACTGCCCCAAACTGCCCCAAAAAGGCACAGCCCTGGCTCTGGAACAACCAGGACCCTCACACACAGGGCTGTGCCACCCTGAGGAAAGGCTGGAGCCAGGAAGAGGAACCCTCCACACAGAGAGGGCAGAGCTGCTTTTGAGAGTGGGCAATGCCGAATTAGCCCAGGATCCTTCAGGTTGGAAAGGGATCCTCCAGTCCAGCCTTTAACCCAACAGTGCCAAGGCCACCGCGTCCCCAAGTGCCACATCCGCACACCCATGAAATAAATCCCTCCATCCCTCCAGGGATGGGGACTCCACTGCTTTCCTGGGCAACCTGAAGGCGTGGGAAGCCCTGAGAAATCTCTTCCTCTCTGCTCCATCCCCGCAGCCCCTGCCCACACCGTGGGGAAGAGAAAACGAGGAGGAATCAGCCCTTTCTGCCCCAAACCTGCCCCAACCCTGAGCACTGTGCCCCACACCAGGGACACGCCGAGTTCCCCTCTCCCTGTCCCATCCTCTATCACAAGGATTCATTTGCAGCTGTCTGGAATCTCCAGGAATGTCTGGAATTTCCAAGAGTGCCTGGAATCTCCAGGAATGGCTGGAGAGGAAGGACACCAAGCCCTGAGCTCTCCCAGAGCCGCCCAAAACCTTCCCTGTCACCTCCTGAAACCAAGTCACCAAGAGACAGCAAACGCCGAGTGCAAAACCAGGGTCTTTTATTAGAAATCTCCTCGTATAAAAATGATCATGCTCTACACAGTCATCGAATAATTCATAAACATCCAGGCACTGAACTTTGTTTTTTTTTTGTGTGTTTTTGTTTTTTGACTGGTCAGTACATAAAGCAGACATATTTCAATCCATATGGTCATCACATACATTAAGGAACCACCTATAGAAATCAGCACTTTGAACACAGTCTAGGTTTTATTTTATTTTATTTTGCTGTCTGTTTTTTATTTAAATTTAAAGTATTTTTATTTATTTTTCCTCTTTGCAACATATAGAATTTGGTAGGATATGGGGTAGAGAGTGAAGAGGGACGGAGGAAGACAGGAACAAAAGAAAATGGAGGATCAAAAAAAAAAAAAAAGAGAAAACAGAAAGTTCTGCACAACCACAAACAATCTCACAAATTCCAGAAAAGGGAAAATGTTGGGGCTCTTCTTTTTTTCTTCTTTTTTGCCAAAATACAGGAAAAAAATAACCCAAAGACTCGCTGAAGTCCGTCCCCTCTTGCCCGTGCTCCATCCCCCCGCTCCACTGTCCCTCTGTGGGAGCCATGCATCGCCACCGTGGGCGCTGGAAGAGTTTGAGTGTTTCTTTATGGATTTTTTGCTGCTGTTGATGGCGCTTTTCCCCGGGAGCTCTGCCCGGCAGCCCCCACAGGAATGTCCCCCGGCTGCCACCTCCCTGTCCTGTGCCGCTGTCCCTGCCAGGAGCTCGGCTCCCTCGGTCCCTCTGCTCCTGGAGCTAAATGGCGTGGTTGCTGTAGCTGACGTAGGTCTGCTTGGTGGCCAGTGCTGGAAGGAGACACAGAGCTCACATGGATCATCAGCCGAGGCCACCTTCCCCTCCTGGCTCCTGTCCCACCCTCTGGCCTGGCCAGGAGATGCCAGCAGGGATGTGACAGGGTTTGCTCGTGGATCCGGACAGTGCTGGAGCGTGGGATCGTTCCCTGAGCTGTGGCACAGGGGCTGAGCCCCACGGCAGCTGCGGCTGCTCTCTAAGGACAGTTCATCCCAAAGACAGCCCCCAAATGTGCCACGAGCCACAGAATGTGCTCTCAGCCTCCCATCCGCATCCCTCAGCAACCTCAAACACCCAGACCCACAGGGGCTGCACCTTCCCAAAGCGTGTCCCAGCCAGAGCAGGATTTGGGGTCCCAGCTGGGTGCCCCAAACCCCTGCCCACCTCTCCACAGCACAAAACCAACCAGCCTGGCTGTGCCCTCACCCAGGGGCTGCCAGAGGAGCAGGGCAGGGACACAGCCCTGCTGCCACCCCCCAGCTC